>JAHHUM010002960.1:363422-401303 GCA_036173005.1 Crenichthys baileyi | reverse complement strand
CCCGGGTCATGGGTTGGTGGTGCCTGTCTCCAGCGGTCATAGGGCAAGAGGCAAGGTACACCCAGGTTGCCACCCCACCGCAGGGCAACACAGAGAAACAGGAAAAGCAACCTCGCGCACGGCACCACCACACACCCCCACACACTCAAAGGGGCTTTAAGGAAAAAATTATTTCATATTTTTGTACTGTGGGGGGGCGGGGTCCTAAATTTTGATAAATCCAACAACTGTATTTCTGCTTTCAGGTGTAATACGTCACACTTTAAAGGTGTATGCACCACTGTGATGTAGGCCTCCAGCTAGGTAGCATATTTCTTTGCTTTTGTATAAAAATTGAAAAGTATGCAAAATTTTTTCTTTAACTTGAACATTCCCCAAACCATGAAATGTGTGGAAGTGAAACCGTTTTTTGGGTTTTCAGGGTAAAAGAAATACTCTTTAGAAATGGCCTCTCTTATTAGTGTGGGAAAGATTAAAAGCATTGCAGCTGACTGCCAAGATTCGATGCCTTTTTTTAAGTAAAACTGTAATTTTTTTCTTTTCAAGGGACAAAAGCAATCCATGTTGACTAAAATGAAATTAATGTTCTAGTTTCTTTATGTTGCCACCGGGCATTTTTTTTTCCCCCTCCCTGGCACCACAAAGTCATTGCAAAAGAGGGGGGGTTTTTCATGTCGGGATACAAACAGATTCACAGAAGGTTTAGTGGAAAAAAAAACAGGGGAAGAAAAAAACTAATCAGCAAAAAAAGGGTTAACCCAGCTTTAAGAATTGTCCAAAGTACTTCAAGAATTTTGGGGGTTTCCAAGGAGTGGGCTAAAAGCTGGAGTCAGCTTCAAGAGCCACTCCCAGACAAATCCTACACATGGGGGGACAATCGTCTTACCGGGGAAAAGAAAAAGAACTGGCTGTTGCTAAGTTTCCCCAGTCCTCTTTTTAAAGAAACAAGTTTTATTTCTTTGAAATCAAAATTCCAAGTCTGAAGGAAGATGGGGGGGTACAAACCATTTGTAGACGCCTGTGAAGTTCCACAGTGTGTTTTGAGGGGGCCATTTATCTACTAGTTTGGGCCCTGTGTTTTCTGAAGTCACAGTCATGTATTTACAAACACTTTAGAGTTCCTCTCCTTTTGCTGACAAAGCTTTTTGAGATGCTGATTTCATTTTTCCAAAAAAGGCCCGCCCTTGTTCCCCTGCCAAAAAGTAATAAAAGCTGGGGTTTAGTGACCCTGTTTTTGACCCCAAACTGACCTGACCTGAACCCATAAAATATACAGGGGTTGGACAATGAACTGAAACCCTGGTTTTAGACCCAATAAAACATTTTATGGGTAGGGGCCCCTTTTTGCGGCCAAACAGCGTCAAATTTGTCTTGGGGTGACATATCAATCCCCAAATGGGCCCAAGGATTTTAGCCTTCTTTTTGCATAGGGCCAGGGCCTTCTTTAACTGGAGGAAAACTTTCCTGCTCGCTCCCCAAAACCCCAAAGTGGCTCAAAAATTTTAAACTGGGGACTGTGCGGGCCCTGGAATTTTTCCTTCACTTTCATGTTATCAACCAATCTTTCACCCTCTTGCTGTTGTATTGGGGGCATGGTCATCCTGATACACCACCGCCTTCGGATAAAATGTTTGAAACCCTTATCACATTGGGCCTCAAAAAATTGGGTTTGGGGGTCCCTTTGGGGTGCGGGGCCCTCAGCCCAAAATATTGTCCAAGGGGAAAGCCATGATATGCGCCCAAAAATATGTCCACCCCCTCTTCACTCTGGGCATGCAAAACAGTCGGGTGGTACGCTTCTTTGGGGTTCTCCCACCGTAACTCTCCCGGATTGGGAAAACATAAAGGTGACTCATCAGGGGAAATACATTTTTCACTTTGCCCCCACACCCAAATTTTTGCGCCCCCTGCAACATTGAAACCGACGTTTGGCTGGCATGAGTGACCAAAAGGGTTTGGCTATAGCAGCCCGGCCGAGTATATTGACCCTGTGGAGCCCCGACGGACAGTTTGGGGAAACAGGAGAGTTGAGGTCCATTTTAATTCTGCCGTGATTTGGGCAGCCGTGGTTTATGTTTTTGGATACAACCCTTTTAGCACCGAACCTCCCTTTCAGACAGCTTCCTCTTGCGTAAAATTTAATCCTTTGGGATGTGGTTCGTCTTTTTTGGTGTATGCTGACAATTACCCTGGATTACCGTGGCTCTTGATACATCACAAAGATTGCTGTCTTGGTCCACACAGATGCCGCCAGCAAGACTTGCACCAACATTTTTTTCCTCTTTTGAACTCTGGCATGTGACCCATAATGTTGGGTGTGAATTTCAAGTATTTTGAGCAAAACTGTGCTCTTACCCTGCTAATTGAACCTTCACACTCTGCTCTTACTGGTGCAATGTGCAATTAATGAAGACTGGCTACCAGGCTGGTCCAATTTACCCATGAAACCTCCCACACTACAATGACAGGTGTTTCAGTTTCATTGTCTAACCCCTGTATGTGGTATTGTCAAGAGGAAGATGAGACACCAGACCCAGCAATGCAGATGACCTGAAGGCATTTTTTTGTTTGCATTTAGATAGAACACAACATGCATGCCTACATTGTACTTTTATCTATTTGATTGCCACAGAGGCTGCATCTTTCAGTTGATCTTTGTGTGAAGAAATTTCCCTGCTCGTCCTCTGCTTTCCAAGTGAAGGCACTGGATGTGAACAGAACACCTCGTAGACCCACCCCCACCTCTTCCATCTTTCTGTCCTATTATTGAAACACCTCAGAGACTCCTGTAATTGATTGTGCTGAAGAAATTACAGAGGCTGCTGCCGACGCACAGGTTCACTTCCTCAGACATATTAATATGGAAATCCCTGTAAACTGAATGAAACTGGCTCCCTTGTTAATGAAAATGTTTTAGAATGTAGCCAGGTATCACTTTGGCGTTTTGGTAAAAAGAGCTTTCGTCTTCACCACTTTGTCCTGGTGGAGTTTAGTCCAACCAGTTTTGCACCACACTAACCTTTCTGACGGTAACCTTTAATGTTGGGGAGATATGGCTTTGACATCGATATTACAAGAAGAAACAGGACAGCTTTTTAGTAAACAGACAGGTAAAGCAATGCCAAACATTCTAGACGGTGACATGTTGACACATTTCTGAATAGTTCCATGTTCTGTTTATGCATACAGTTAAATCTTTTTGTAATATTCATTTAATCTTAATTTGTGAAAAAAGTCATTAAATTAAATTAATGCAATTTCCCAGGTTACCCCTACCCCTTCTTTTGTCCCTTGGCACCTAATTCAGGTATAATAAAAATACAGAAGTTGTCGTCTTTGAAAAAGAAACTGCTTAGTCAGTCACTTAACCTGGATAGCATTAAATTGACCTCCGGTAATAAAGTAAAAAACCTTGGTGTTATTTTTGACCAGGACATGCCATTTAAATCCCATATTAAACAGGTTTCTAGGATTTCCTTCTTCACCTCCGGAACATTGCCAAAATTAAAAATATCCTGTCCAGAAGTGACGCTGAAAAACTAGTCCATGCATTTGTTACTTCAGGGCTGGACTATTGTAATTCTTTACTATCAGGATGTCCACAAAATACAGTTAAAAGCCTTCAGCTGATTCAAAATGCTGCAGCAAGAGTTCTGATGAAAATTAAAAAGAGAGATCATATTTCTCCTATTTTAGCTTCCCTTCATTGGCTCCCTGTTAAATCCAGAATAGAATTTAAAATTCTCCTCCTCACATATAAAGCCCTTAATGATCTAGCTCCATCATACATCAGAGATCTGATTGTTCCATACGTTCCTAACAGAGCACTTTGTTCTCAGACTGCACGTTTAGTGGTGGTTCCTAGAGTCTCTAGAAGTAGAATGGGAGGCAGATCCTTTAGTTATCAGGCTCCTCTCCTGTGGAACCAGCTCCCAGTTTTAGTCCGTGAGGCGAACACCCTGTCTACTTTTAAGGCTAGGCTTAAAACTTTCCTTTTAGATAAAGCTTATAGTTAGTGGCTTAGGTTATCCTGAGCTATCTCTGTAGTTATGCTACTGGAGGACATAATGACCACTTTCACTCTCTCTGCTATATTCTCATACTACTCTCCAATTTTGTGTTACTTGCTGTTATTTCAGCTTTTAACTCTACGTTCTCTCTCTGTTTTTTCTCTTTCTAGAAGCTACATCTGACCTCGCTCTGTGTTTAGTTGTGACACCTTCCTGGAGGTGGCCATCGGCTGAGATGCTGCTGCCAACAACTTTAATGCTAATCTTATACAGATGAGATCCACTTGGCCCTGTCTTTCAGTGTTTAACCCTGTCTCTCTCCTAGACATAGCTACTGACTGAGCTTCTACTGTGATTAACTCTATGTGCTCTCTTTCATACTCTAGACTTGAAACCTGGCTCAGAGTTCATCTGCTTAGCTGTGTTTCTCTCCTAGATAAAACCTCTAAGGGAGCTGCTACTGCCTAACTTGTTACTTTTTTAACAAAGAAAGTACTCCTGGATCAGTGCTTTTGTGTTTTTTGGTGTGTTTGCTCTGTCTTCTGAAACTCCAGTCAGTTATGGCAGATGGCCGCTGACACTGAGCCTGGTTCTGGATCTGCTGGGGTTTTTTTCTTGTTAAAGGGGAGTTTTCCTTTCCAGTGTCGCTACATGAGGGACTACGGCAAAGTCAATGACAATACAAGCAACAGGCCACTGTTGCTACATTCTCACCCAGCAGGAGTGAATGCTGGAAGTCACTGACTTGCTGCAATCTGCTGGGTTTTCTTAGATATAAAACTTTAAACCAATTTAAAGAATACTATGATTATTTTCGTGCACATGGTCGTGCACTTTACCCCTACACCACCAGCGCCACACCCAAATTATTATTATTATTATCAATTACTTGCATTTCAATTTGATCCTAATTCTAATACAATACACTCAGATTTAGTTTATAATCCTAATTATCTGTAAAAAAGAAGGCAAACTGATTGCATCGACTCATTGACATTTTACCAGGAGGACATTAAAAGCTACACATGTACTTTAAAGAGAGATCTCTTTAAAGTACTTTTCTGTCTGGACTGTTTTTTTGTTTTTTTTTTGGTTTTTTTTTTCAATTTGGCAGCATGTCACATAGACAGTAATCAACAGTGCAACAGATGTGTACATATATTTTTTTTCACACAAATAAATCAACATACAAAATGAAAGAAGTTTTAGTTCTTGTGACATCATTTTTAAACAGTCAATTATGATATTTTTCAATTTTTGTTTGTATCAAGAAACCCACAACTCTTCCTATAAAGGGAAGAAAAACAAAACCAACTTTAGACCACGGTAAATATAACTTAAAATATGCCAATACCAATATTTCTTCAAAAACCCTGTAAAATGTATTAATATAATATAACAATGAATCTTTTTTCCTGTTCTTCTCAAGTAAACAAAATAATTAATTTCTTCCATCTATTAATATATCCAGGAAGGACATGGACATTTACATACACTGACTGATGCTGTTAAAATTCTTTGTGTTGATCATACTGTGTAGATATATAGAAGTAATCTCAGGAATCTGATTGTGGAAGCAACAGAAGACTTAAACATCAAAGTCAACTAAGATTTTTTGCCATAGGTTACATTCAGTTGTTTTTGTCAGCCCCTCTCAGTCAGTAAAAGGTTAGATTGAAATTTTGCTGCTTGATTTACGTATGAAGGAAAGATTTCAGTAATCATGTGAAAAACATTTCCCAGATTGAGAAGAAACTTTAGTGTATGGTAGACCGTAACGTGCAGAGCTAGTATGCATTGAAAGCCCAGTCTGCCGGCAGGGATTGCTTGGCCCTTATCTTGACAGGATGTTTTGACAGGTACTGCATCACATTAAAGGCCTTACCAATCTTCCCTGTCACTTCCAGCAGGAGGCTCTCAGATAGGGCAGCCCACTGTCTTCCGACTCCCACTTTAGTTCTCCATCCACTTGCCTATGTTGATACACAACATATTGAATTTTCCTCATTTTTCTAAGGCAAAACTAAGCCAGTGTTGGAGCAAACCTGTTTAGCCTTAGTAGTTTACAAAGGTGAGTAGCAACAGGGCACTCTTTTGCATGATCTTAGCTCCATTTTACATGTAGTCTAAGCAGATTTTTACATCAATATTTTTCTAGTCACACTGTCTTGCTGTAGGTATTGGTTCTACTGACACAGCTTTGTTTAGCTTGTAATTGTATGACTCCAACCAAAGCAGAATAACTGTTGAATTGAGCTGGGGTTTTGGACTGAACTAACTGTTTTACACCAGTGGGAAATTAAAATACATTGAAAGTCATATTTTTACAGCCAGTTTTGCAAATCACTATTGTCTTAAATAAACATTTAATATATGCATTATTCAGCAATTCTTCAAAAAATATTCATAGCTCTCTGTTAATTATTCTTTATAATTTTAAACTGTAGACTTTGCTAAACCTATTTCCTGCTTTTGTCTTCATTTAGCGTCCTCTGGGAGGAGTCTGTGCCATTACAAAGAATGACTTGGACTCATATTAATAACCTATGGGTTGATTTGAACTCCTAAAAATTAGGGTAGTGGAGACAGTGACAGCTTGTTGTTTATCGTTCTGTATCAGATCTGCCTAATATGGTGGCTGGGAGGTACAAAATCTAAAACATTTTTACAAACCTTGAGACAAATTTTTCCCTTTCAAAAAAATTTTAAAAAGATGTGAAACCCCTTTTACCGGGCTCAAACAAATTTCCCCTTTGTGAAACAAAAATTTAAAGGTTTTTAGGGGAAAAACCAAAAACCCCACAAAACCAAATTTTCGGAATTTACAAAATTTTAACAGAAAGGGAATGTTTCCCACTCCCAGGCTTTTGGCCCGGAAAAGGGTGACAGGAACGCTTTTTGGTGACCCAAAATGGAGAGCAATCGGGGGGCCCTTTGCCCCGATTTGCAAATACCCCCTTTTACTGGACTGCAAAAAGGGGTTTGGGGGTTGCAGATGGGGCCCCTTGCATATGTTTTTAAAGGGTGACAAAAAAGATCAAAAATGATGGGCAATATAATTTACATTTATTTAATATATTTAGCAACTTAAATAAAAAATAAATGGGGTTTTAATTTTTTAAATTCCCCATCACCCTCTTGGGGTAAAAATTCAATGAAAAGGGGAAATTGGGAAGGGGTTTTTTGTCATCCTGAAAATGAAGGGGTAATCACTGTAAACAGTTTTGTTTGCAAGAAAAACAGCAAATTTTGGGGAAAAAAACATAATGTTTTATTTTTAAAGGAGTTTTAATTTTTAAATTGCATATCAGATTTTTGGTGAAATTTGGGTGAGTGGGCATCTGGAGGTGTTTTTTCTGTCAAACCCGAAATGAGATGGTCCCCTGGAAAAAAAGTGTGGAAGCTCAGGGAATCTAAAAAAAAAAAAAAAAGGACATTTTTAAATTGGGACATACAAAATGCCCCCATAAAAAAAGTGACAAAAATAAAAAAATGTCATGTATCCCTTTTTCGGGGTGGACTTTTAAATATCTAATATAAATAACTGCAAGAATGACAGCCACCATTAGTCAGTTCATTTAAAAATATTGATTCCACCAAGATCTCAGTAAGCGCCATTGCCGTAATTTCGTGCACAACAAAACCATGTTAGGGCTGACTTGACCGTCATTTTCGAACACTGGCTTCCACAAAAACTTTCCGTTAGATTTTGTCATTTGTAAATGTGTTTTATGGTACATTTCTTTCAGGACTTGAAAAAGTGTTTCACATCTCATTAAACTATTTTCTGAAATGTGAATTTGTCTCAAGCTGTGTAAAAGTGTTTCAGATTTTGTAATGTGTGTTTGCATCTCCCAGCCACCGTAGCCTAAGAACCAGCTCTAGTTCAAACTGGAAATCTTGTTCAGGAGTTTTTGACGAAGTCCCAGTTTGACACTCCATTAAAATGACTGTCGAGTAAAGAATATTCCTAAAAACTCAGTAGCTTTAAAACTATGTAAAACAACACAACACAGCTGTTTGTGGACAAGGTCCAGTTCAGGTCACATGAAACGGACAGACAGAGGTGCGTCAGCATCAATCCAGCCTCTGTTTGGCTGCGACCAACACTGTAAAAGCTGAAAAAGCCCTGGGTAAAACGCAGAGAGATGACCAACTTACTATGCGCAGACTACAACACAGTCGATAGTTTGGATCTTTTGGCCATGTTTTTATTAGCTAATCATGTTAAACACAACATAATGGCATGTTTCACTTGTACCTTACACCTGAAAATGGTGTTGATTCTAAAGTGTAGGATTCACCTTAAAGTTATTGTCCACTGTTTTCTAATGGTGTGAGAGTGAGAGTGAGAGTGGGAGAAGCAGAACTTGACAGTAGGCTAACCTGTCTGGACAAATTAGCATTGTGATGACATTTTGCCACTCTTAAGAGGGTACACTAGGGTTTATTTATATATTTATTTATTTATGAATGAATTAATTAATTCGAACCATGACCATCAGTGGGAGGATGCCAATCTGTTTAGCACACTGGATTATATCTGATGGAAGAAAAATGTTAATAAAACGCTCCGACTCTAGGTATCATTCCCACAGGAGTGGATGCTGATTGTAGCCTCTACAGTTGCATATATAAGTCAGTTTCTTAATAGATGCTGACATGTTCTGTGTGCAGGAGGTGATAGAGCACTTTCAGAACTTTTTGTTCATTCAGTGATGCAATAAATGGCCTTCTATACATATAAATATTTGCTTATACAGTTACGTCTAGAGCCATTCATACCCCTGGTAGATTCAGATTTAAAATCTTTAATTCAATGAATAAGTTTGTTTCTAATAATTCAATTCAGTTTATTTATATAGCGCCAATTCACAACACATGTCGTCTCAAGGCACTTCACAAAAGTCAGGTACATACATTCCAATTAATCCTAATCATTGAACAGTGCAGTCAGTTTCAGTTATAACAGATTGTATCGAGTCAGAGATTTGTAGCATTCACTCCTCCTGGATGAGCATGTAGAGACAGCGGACAGTCACTGGCGTTGACTTTGCAGCAATCCCACATACTGAGCATGCATGTAGCGACAGTGGAGAGGAAAAACTCCCTTTTAACAGGAAGAAACCTCCAGCAGAACCAGGCTCAGTGTGAGCGGCCATCTGCCACGACCGACTGGGGGTTTGAGAGAACAGAGCAGAGACACAAAGAGAACAAAGAAGCACTGATCCAGGAGTACTTTCTATGGGAAGGAAAAGTAAATGTTAATGGATGTAGCTCCTTTAGTCGTTTCACCTAGAAAGAAGGAACAGATAAACTCTGAGCCAGTTCTCAAGTTTAGAGTCTGAAAGAGAGCACATAGAGTTAGTTACAGTAAAAGCTCAGTCAGTAGCTATGTTTAGGAGAGAGAAAGGGTTAAACATTGAAAGACAGGGCCATGTGGATCATCGGTAGAGGGTGAGCATTAAGTTGTTGCTAGCAGAAGCTTGGACGATGCCCCTCTCCAGAAAGGTGTTACAGGTAGACACAGAGTCAGGCCATGTGTAGCTTCTAGGAAGAGAAAAGAGAGAGAACAAAGTTAAAAGCTGAAATAACAGCAAATAATGCAAAATTGGAGAGTAGTGTGAGAATGTAGCGAAGAGGGTGAAAGTGGTCATTATGTCCTCCAGCAGCCTAAGCCTATAGCAGCATAACTACAGAGATAGCTCAGGATAACCTAAGCCACTCTAACTATAAGCTTTATCAAAAAGGAAAGTTTTAAGGCTAGCCTTAAAAGTAGACAGTTTGTCCATCTAGAGCCCACTGATGGCCATTGTTATACTAAAAACCAAAAGGATTGGGATACCTCTCTCTGTCAGATTGATTATAATCATTGGAAAAGAGAGGGGGTCATACAGGTAGCAGAAATGGAGGGTGTGTTTGCACCTCAACCATAACTGAGCCGGTTTAGGCTAAACTTGATTCCCCCTTTCTCCATCCAACAAGGGGAGAAGACGACGGAGGTAAAATAAGGAAGATAGCTCAGGATAACCTAAGCCACTCTAACTATAAGCTTTATCAAAAAGGAAAGTTTTAAGCCTTGCCTTAAAAGTAGACAGGGTGTTTGCCTCACGGACTAAAAGTGGGAGCTGGTTCCACAGGAGGGGAGCCTGATAACTAAAGGATCTGCCTCCCATTCTACTTCTAGAGACTCTAGGAACCACCAGTAAACCAGCAGTCTGAGAACGAAGTGCTCTGTTAGGAACATATGGAACAATCAGATCTCTGATTAAATTCTATTCTGGATTTAACAGGGAGCCAATGAAGGGAAGCTAAAGTAGGGGAAATATGATCTCTCTTTTTAATTTTCATCAGAACTCTTGCTGCAGCATTTTGAATCAGCTGAAGGCTTTTAACTGCATTTTGTGGACATCCTGATAGTAAAGAATTACAATAGTCCAGCCTTGAAATAACAAATGCATGGACTAGTTTTTCAGCATCAATAATAAGAACTTAAAAAATGGCAGTTTAAAATCCATACTATTTTAATAATTATAAAACTGTCAATAATCTGTACTGACAGTACAGTAACCAAACCCTTCTTACAAATGCAGTGCAAGTTTAAGTCTTTAAGGTTGGAAGGACTCCTTACTGTCACCTTAATCATTAGCACCTTCCAAATAGTCTCTGTCAGATTCAAGTCAGGACTCTGCCTGGGCCGTTTCAATATGTTTACTTGTTCTTCCAAGGCCACCTATCCATGCATTCATGAATGCATGGATCTGTGGTCTAGCTTCAACACTGCATTGTTTGATGGACAGGTGGAGTCTACCCAGAGTATGATCAGGATCCTGGGACTGTCAGCCACCCTGCCAAACTACCTGGATGTGGCCGCCTTCCTGCACGTCAACCCCTACATCGGTCTGTTTTATTTTGACAGCCGCTTCAGACCTGTACCTCTTGGACAAACCTTTGTTGGCATCAAAACCACGAACAAGGTAACTAAACAGGCATCATATCAGAGTATTTCTAAACCAGTTGGACTGGAAATGTTTAGATGCATTGCTGCTTTACTTCATTAAAGTCCAGCAAGAATAATGGTGTAAACATATAAGGCTTTAATTGCATTAATACCTCCATGGTAATCAGAATCCCATGTTTGATCATTGGTTATTTGACAGTAAAGATTAAAATGTTCAAAGAAGCTTGACATGTACTGGACTTTTTAAGTGTATAAAATGTTTTTGTATGAGTAAACTGAAGCATTTTAAAGCAAAAGCAGCTCAATCATTGTTGTTTGGTGTTCTGTCCAGATCCAGCAGATGCATGACATGGAAGAGGTGTGTTATGACAAAGTTCTGCAGCAGATTAAAGCCGGTCATCAGGTGGGTCCTTTTACATTTAAATTGAAATGCTTCTCTGTATTTGGCAATCATACATTTGCCCAGTTGTTCTGAAAATTGCAAAGATTCATTACCTGGAAATAAATATGTTGTGCTCAGTACATTTGGAAGAGCTTATTTATAGGCCTTTTAATTCTGTTTTCATCTTTAGAAAAAAAATGTCAGATTAATGTAGAAGTGATTGTGCAGGTCTGCTTGAGTTACAGAAATACCTGCTCTAAAAATGAAATAGTTGACAGTAATGCTGGCATCTCAAAATTCCATCTGATCCTTTGAACAGTTCCAGGAATTAGTATACAAACAAGCTCATCATTTTTAGCTGACGAGTGTAAGAAAAAACATTATACAGATATGCACAAAATTGCATGAGCCGCTGCAGATTTCTGGTCATTTGGTGTGACTGTTTGATGTCTTCAGGTATGTTTCCATTGCAGGAATCTTTTCAGTAGCCAGGATAGTTTTCTGGAGTAGTTTTTCTCCCCCCTTTGTTTCCCCTGCAGGAACCAGGGCCTGATCAGACAATAGTAGGTAGAAATCTACACCTAAATGGCTCCAGTAAAGACGTTTAAACCATAACTGCCATGAAACAATCTGAAATACATAACATTTGGTCTGATTTCACAATTTTTATTCTCATTCTGGACTCTACTGCTGTGGTGGGCAGAGATCACAGCAGCACTCCTGCAGGGGGAGGACCTGTTTAGGGTCAGGGGACATAATATGGTATAGTGGAAAAGCAGACATAAAATGCCCAAGGTTGATACAAAGGTTACTGGAAGTTAAGTTCTGGAGAAAAAACGTTCAGGAACTGGTTAAGGGATAAAATGAAGGGCACCTTAAAGTTAGGAATCACTTATGATGAATGGGACTTTATTACCTTCTGATAATTATATAATGAACTACTTACAGCCAAGGAAGGTGAACTGATGGACATACTGTGCCTTGAAAAGGTACTCATATCACTTAAACTTGTTCATATATTTTACGTTATAGACCAACACGGTGTAGAGCTTAACAGTGTAGTAAAAGAAAAGGATGCTTGGTTTTCTATTTTGTTTACCAGTAGTTAAAAGTGAGGCTTGTATTTGTATTAAACCCCCTGAGTCAATTAAGAACCACCTTAGTGTGCAGTGACAGCTGCAGTTTTCTGGGATATGTCTCTACCAGCTGTCCACATCTATAGACGGAAATGTTGGCCCATTTTTCATTACGAAATAGCTTATAAAGTTCTGTCAGATTGGATGGGGATCCTCTGCAAACATACATTTTTAAGTCTCCCTGCAGATTCTGAATTGGATATAGATCTGGATTTTGAATGGGTCATTCTATTTCAACAATACGTTTTAATCTAAGCCATTCCATTTTTTCTCTGGCAGGTTTAATTACAAAGTCAAAGTTAAATTTATTTATCAAGCCAATTTCATATGACAATCATAGACTCAATGGGCTAAAAGCAAGCAATGCACATAATAAAACAGCAATAAAACAATAAAGATAGCACAATTCAAGTACCATAAAATTAAATAAAGGCAATACACAGGAAAGAAAAGCATTTCCAAAGCTAAAACATGAGCTTAGCTGTAGGCTTGAGAAAATAAATAGATTTTAAGTTTGCTTTTAAAGCTGGACATTGTTGAAACTAATCTGAGGTGTTGAGGAATGGAATTCCAGATAACCGGACCAGAATGACTAAAGCAGCCAAAAGCTAGTCTAGAATTGATTGTAGTTTTGACCAAAAGAAGCTTACTAGAACCCCTTTAATGACCGGTCTGGAATATAATCAATGAGCAACTCAGAAAGATAAGAAGGGGCCAGACCATTTAAAACTTTAAACACAATTAGAAGTATTTTAAAATCAATTTTCTGTTTAACTGGTAACTATTGAAGAGATTTCAAAGTTATATGCTCAACCCTTTTGGTTTTAGTTAAAAGCCTAGCTGCAGCATTATGGATCAGTTTACTGTCAAGTTTACTGAGGGACTTTTTTGATGTTCCAGCAAGAAGTGCAGTAGTCTAATCCTCTCTGTCAGACTGATAATAACCGCTG
The DNA here is from genome assembly GCA_036173005.1 of Crenichthys baileyi. Classification (NCBI taxonomy): domain Eukaryota; kingdom Metazoa; phylum Chordata; class Actinopteri; order Cyprinodontiformes; family Goodeidae; genus Crenichthys; species Crenichthys baileyi. The sequence goes on along the minus strand of JAHHUM010002960.1, from coordinate 387,864 downwards.
GAAAAGAGAAGGGGTCGCACAGGTAGCAGAAATGGAGGGTGTGTTTGAACCTCAACCATAACTGAGCCGGTTTAGGCTAAACCTGACCCCCCCTTACTTGATCCAACAGGGAGGGAGGAAGGCAGAGGTAAAAATAATTGGAGAGTGTTGTTTCCTGTTGCATTGTGGGAAAGGTGTGTAACTTTAAAATGGGCTAAGTCAGTTCAGTCGAATCATACAGATTTCAAGTCGGGTTCATACAGGGGTTGGACAATGAAACTGAAACACCTGTCATTTTAGTGTGGGAGGTTTCATGGCTAAATTGGACCAGCCTGGTAGCCAGTCTTCACTGATTGCACATTGCCCCGTAAGAGAAGGGGTGGAAGCTTCAATTAGCAGGGTACGAGGACAATTTTGCTGAAAATTTGAAATGCGCACAACATTATGGGTGACATACCAGAGTTTCAAAAGAGGACAAATTTTGGGGGCCGTCTTTCGGCGCAACTGTGACCAAGACAGCAAGTCTTTGTGATGTATCAAGAGCCCCCGGTATCCAGGGTAATGTCAGCATACCAACAAGAAGGACGAACCACATCCCCAACAGGATTAACTGGACGCAAGAGGAAGCTGTCTGTAAGGGATGTTCGGGTGCTAACCCGGATTGTATCAAAAAAAAAAAACCCCCGGCTCCCAAAACCGGCAGAATTAAATGTGCACCTCAGCTCTCCTGTTTCCACCAGAACTGTCCGTCAGGAGCTCCCCAGGGTCAATTACATAGCGGGGGCTATAGCCAAAACCTTTGGTCATAGCCAATGCCAAAAGTCAGTTCAAGGGGGAAAGGAGCGGCAAATCTTGGGCTGTGGACAATGTGAAACATGTATTTTTCTCTGATGAGTCCACCTTTACTGTTTTTCCCACATCCCGGGAAGTTCGATGTGGGGAAACCCAAAAGAAGCCCCACCCCCAAGACTGTTGCATGCCCCGAGTGAAGGGATGGGGGTGGATCAGTGATGGGTTTTGGGGTGCCCTATCATGGCATTCCTTTGGCCAATACTTGAGCTAGATGGCTGCGTCACTGCCAAGGACTACCGAACCATTTTTGAGGACCATGTGCACCAATGGTTAAAACATTGTATCCTGAAGGTGGGGGCCATGTATCGGATGACAATGCACCAATACACACAGCAAGACTGGTGAAAGATTGGTTGATGAACATGAAAGTGAAGTTGAACTTCCCCATGGCCTGCCCAGTCCCAGATCTAAAATATTATTGAGCCACTTTGGGTTTTTTTGGAGGAGCGAGTCAGGAAACGTTTTCCTCCACCAGTATCACGTAGTGACCTGGCCACTATCCTGCAAGAAGAATGGCTTAAAATCCCTCTGCCAACTGTGCTGGACTTGTATATGTCATTCCCAAGACGAATTGACGCTGTATTGGCCACAAATTAAGGCCCTACACCATACTAATAAATAATTGTGGTCTAAAACCAGGTGTTTCAGTTTCATTGTCCAACCCCTGTACATTCCAATTAATAACTAACCATTGAACAGTGCAGTCAGATTTAGTTATTTATTCAAATTGGATAAAAAGTTTTTCTATCTAATGAAACCCAGCAGATTGCATCCAGTCAGTGACTTGTAGCAGTCACTCCTCCTGGATGAGCATGTAGAGACGGTGGACAGTTACTGGCGTTGACTTTGCAGCAAACCCTCATACTGAGCATGCATTCAAGAAGCTTGTTAACAGGGCTCATGTTATCACCATTAGCAGATATGTACTGCTGTGTATCATCGTATGAATGACAAGAGATACAATGGTGTCTAATAATGGATCCAAGGGGAAGCATATATAAAATGAACAGGAGAGGACCCAGAAAAGATCCCTGTGGAACACCGAAATCAGTGTTAACCCTATCAGATTTAAAGTTATTAATAGTAACAGAAAATGTTCTACTCATGAGATATGGGATTGTCCTATTTTTATCTCTAATAATCTTCCCATCGTCTCTGAACAGCTTCCATGTCCCTGCTGAAGCAAATAGTCTCCAAAGCAGGATTCTGCCACCACCATGTTTCAGTGCGTGGATTGTGTGGTCAGGTTGATGGGCTGTCTTAGTGTTCCACGACACATAGCATTTTGTATTTTGTCTGAAAAGTTATGTTTTGGTCTTATCTGAGCAGATAACCTTCTTCCATATGTTTGCTGTCTCCCTACATGGCACATAGCAAACTACAAACAGGATTTCTTCCGACTCTGGAGCTTTTCCAGAGTTACCATGTTATAGGTGGATGATCAAGTTTTGGCAGGTTCAGAGTGGTGACTCTCTCGTTCTAAATGTTCGAAGCTTGGAATATTGTTTTGGAAGCTAACCTTGTTTTTTAAACTTCTCCACAACTTTCTACCGGACCTGTCTGCTGTGTTCCTTGGTCTTCTTGATGCTGTTTGTCCACATATTTCTAACAGACCTCTGATGCTTTCTCAGATCACCTGCATTTCTACTGTTGTTCAGTTACACACAGATGGACTCTACAGTATTTTGAAGAATCAGAAGCAAGATGATCACAAACATGGTCCACAGAGACAGACGGCAGGCCAGACACTGGCTTCAGCACCCTCTCTATGAATTGCTTTAGCCTTATGTTTTACCAAGGGCTCTTAGATCATCTGAACAGCTTTGATTGACTGTAGCACAAACTAGGCAGAAACTCAGAGGAGATCAGGCCTTTTCAGTTGTGGCACCAAAACTATGGAACAAGTTGCCATTAAATATCATCCATGCTTCTTCTCTTACTGTTTTAAGGCCTCTAAAAAACACACCTATTATCAGTGGCCTTTTTTGTAAAAACATCTGACGTTTTCCTTTATCACAGTTATGCACTGCTTTATCAAATAGAATCCTAATAAAATCCATTATAGTTTGTGGTTGTAATGTGACAAAACTAAAAAGTTAAGGAATGTGAGCCATTGGAAAGGCTCTGTGTAATTTGAGACACCAACTCTGCTCTTACTTCTGATGGCAACATCCTCATGTTTCTAGACTGATAGCAGAGTAGTAGATGTTCAGTATTGCAACCTATTGGAAGTATTGGAACACAAATCGTGTTTTCTTAGGAAAAAAAAGAAGAAAAAACTCAACTTTTTCACTACCTGTAACTTTGCAGTAAATATTTAGTTGAAACTCCAAAATGAACACCTGCTATCTGATGTCTCTCAAGTCCTTATCTACCCCAGTGTCGCATCCTCCTCCTCATACATCCTTTTCCTATCCGACCCCACCACCTTCCACTCATTCTGCCTCCAATCTGCAGCCTCAGAAGGCCTGTTGGGAACATGAGAACTGCAAATTCAGACTTTACCATTTAGCTCCCATCTGCTGCAGGAGTTGAACTTCCTACTGAGCAGTGTTGTTATCCTGCTCATTTTCTTTCTTGTCCGTCCCATCCCCCAGAGAGACACTTATTATGAGGCATCTTGATCATGCACCACCACCAGACATGCTTTTCTTTTTTAACAAATGTTGTAGATACAATGCTCCAATCCACCTCATAGGTTTGAGCTGCAGAGTCCACAGCTCAACTGGGGAGGCCTCTTCTTCATTCAATATTAAATTGTCAGGAAGTGTCGCTGACATATATTAATTTCATCAGGGAGGATGTGATGGATGAAATCTCCTTTATGATTTTCCCTGTGCCCTCCTGGTGGGAAGCATGCTGCCAGAACAAAGTTTAATAAGCTGAGAATCTGGCGCTTACATTTCCACACAGCTCAGTGGTGCTGATAAAACACCTCCAATAAATAACATTTGCTACAATGTTCCCTCTGGAATCTGTGTGTTGGAACAGCCACATTGCTCAGTGCTGCTGCTGCTGCTGCTGCCGCATGTCTCTGCAGTCATGCATGTTTCTTTGCTCTTATAAAAACAAAAGCTTCCCAAAGTAAAAATTTAAAAAAGTTATTTGTTTTCATTTGTTGTCATTAAAATACCAGTTGTCAGAAGGCTTGGCTTCCTTTCCTTCTCTCCCATTCTGAAATCACTTCACATACGTAAACCTTTTTGAGCTTTAATTCCCTCCCATAGAGCTTTTGGAGGTGATGGATTGGAGATAAAAATAACGAAATCCCCAAAGGCTACAATATTCCAAGTTCTAGAAGTTAGGTTCACACTGTCTGCACTAAAGTCAAAGTAGGTTAAAACATCACAGTATTTGTTTTTATCAACCATCAAAGCAAAACCATTTTTGTTTTATGTACAGTGTCTCATAAAAGTATTTATCCCCCCTGAATTAAGATTTAGAACACATTTCGTACCATTATAACTTTTTAAAACCATTTTGTGATCAAAGTTTTCATGCACAATCGTGAATTGGAAGGAAAAAAAAAAAATATATATATATATATATATATATATAAAATTAATATATATATATACTGCTCAAAAAATAAAGGGAACACTCAAATAACACATCCTAGATCTGAATGAATGAAATATTCTCATTGAATACTTTGTTCTGTACAAAGTTGAATGTGCTGACAACAAAATCACACAAAAATCATCAATGGAAATCAAATTTATTAACCAATGGAGGCCTGGATTTGGAGTCTCATACAAAATTAAAGTGGAAAAACACACTACAGGCTGATCCAACTTTGATGTAATGTCCTTAAAACAAGTCAAAATGAGGCTCAGTATTGTGTGTGGCCTCCACGTCTGTATGACCTCCCTACAACGCCTGGGCATGCTCCTGATGAGACGGCGGATGGTCTCCTGAGGGATCTCCTCCCAGACCTGGACTAAAGCATCCGCCAACTCCTGGACAGTCTGTGGTGCAACGTGACGTTGGTGGATGGAGCGAGACATGATGTCCCAGATGTGCTCAATCGGATTCAGGTCTGGGGAACGGGCGGGCCAGTCCATAGCTTCAATTTCTTCATCTTGCAGGAACTGCTGACACACTCCGGCCTTCATCTGTGAAGAGCATCCCGGGGCGCCAGTGGCGAATTTGACAATCCTGGTGTTCTCTGGCAAATGCCAAGCATTCTGCACGGTGTTGGCCTGTGAGCACAACCCCTATTTGTGGACGTCGGGCCCTCATACCATCCTCATGGAGTCGGTTTCTCAGCGTTTGTGCAGACACATGCACATTTGTGGCCTGCTGGAGGTCATTTTGCAGGGCTCTGGCAGTGCTCCTCCTGTTCCTCCTTGCACAAAGGTGGAGGTAGCGGTCCTGTTGCTGGGTTGTTGCCCTCCTACGGCCTCCTCCACGTCTCCTGGTGTACTGGCCTGTCTTCTGGTAGCGCCTCCAGGCTCTGGACACTACGCTGACAGACACAGCAAACCTTCTTGCCACAGCTCGCATTGATGTGCCATCCTGGATGAGCTGCACTACCTGAGCCACTTGTGTGGGTTGTAGAGTCTGTCTCATGCTACTACGAGTGTGAAAGCACCAACATTCAAAAGTGACCAAAACATCAGCCAGAAAGCATAGGTACTGAGAAGTGGTCTTTGGTCCCCACTTGCAGAACCACTCCTTTATTGAGTGTGTCTTGCTAATCGCCAAAGATTTCCCCCTGTTGTCTATTCCATTTGCACAACAGCATGTGAAATTGATTGTCAATCAGTGTTGCTTCCTAAGTGGACAGTTTGATTTCACAGAAGTTTGATTTACTTGGAGTTATATTGTGTTGTTTAAGTGTTCCCTTTATTTGTTTGAGCAGTGTGTGTATATATATATATATATATATATATAATATATATATATATATATATACTTTATTAGGTTTTTATAGATAAAATTTATTCGGTTTGCCTCAAAGCGATTCTGGCAAACCGTCCGGCGCCTCAGGAGGGGGAAGCAGTGCTGTTTATAGTGGGGGTGGGAGGCTGCTGACCTCGACTGGGGACATTATCGGGCGGTGGAAGGAGTACTTCGAGGATCTCCTCAATCCTGCCATCACGCATTCCCTGGTGGAAACAGAGGCTGGGGACTCGGGGTTGGACTCTTTCATCACCCAGGCTGAAGTCACCGAGTTGGTTAAAAAGCACCGCGGTGGCAGGGCTTCGGGGTTGGATGAGATCCGCCCTGAGTACTTCAAGTATCTGGATGTTGTAGGGCTGTCATGGTTGACACGCCTCTTCAACATTGCGTGGCGGTCGGGGACAGTGCCTCTGGACTGGTAGATTGGGGTGGTGGTCTCCCTTTATAAGAAGGGTGACCGGAGAGTGTGTTCCAACTACAGGTGGATCCCACTCCTCAGCCTCCCTGGTAAGGCCTATGCCAGGGTATTGGAAAGGAGAATCCGGCCGATAGTCGAACCTCGGCAGCAGGAGAAGCAGTGTGGTTTTCGTCCCGGCCGTGGAACACTGGACCAGCTCTGTACCCTCTACAGGGTACTCGAGGGCTCATGGGAGTTTGCCCAACTGGTCCACATGTGTTTTGTGGACCTGGAGAGATCATTCGACTGTGTCCCTTGTGGTGCCCTGTGGGGGGTGCTCCAGGACTATGGAATCGGGGGCCCTTTATTAGGGGCCATCCGGTCCCTGTACGAGCGGAGCAGGAGTTTGGTCCGCATCGCCGGCACTAAGTCGGACCTGTTCCTGGTGCATGTTGGACTCTGGCAGGGCTGCCCTTTATCACCGGTCCTGTTCATAACTTTTATGGACAGGATTTCTAGGCGCAGCCAAGGGCTGGAGGGGGTCTGGTTTGGGGACCAGTGGATTTCGTCTCCTTTTTTTGCGGATGACGTGGTCCTGCTGGCCCCCTCTAGCCAAGACCTACAGCATGAGCTGGGGTGGTTCACTTTAAAACTTTAAAAAAGTATATATATATATATATATATATATATAAATACTTTTTTAAGTCTTTACAAATACAAATCTGAAAAGTGTGGCATGCATTTCTATCCTTATTAGTCTGTTACTCTAAATAACATCCAGTGCAACCAGTTACCTTCAAAAGTCACCTAATTCGTAAATACAGTTCGACTGTTCAAAGTAAAAACAGCTGATCCGTTTCCTCAGAGGTTTGTTGGAGACCATTAAAGAACAAACAGCATCATGTAGACCAAGGAACACAGCAGAAAGGGTCAGGGAGAACGTTGTGGAGAGGTTTGAAGCAGGGTTTGGTTCTACAACAATATCCCAAGCTTTGAACATCTCCATCTAAACTGGCAAGCCAGGCAAAGAGAGCGTTGATCAGAGAAGCAGCCAATAGGCCTATGATAACTGTGGAGGAGCAGCAGAGATCCACAGCTCAGGGCGGAAAATCTGTTGACAGGCCAACAAGTACTCATGGCCTGAGTCCAGATTTGTGGTCTGCCCTGATGAGATGAAAGTCTTGATGTTTGAACCATGTAGGTGTGAGAAAATAAATAATAATAATAAATAAAAATTGAAGACGGATAGTTTTTCAAGGCATTGTATGTTGCTTTTATTTGTGAATCAGCTGATACTTTTTGCATTGCTTTGATTTTAAACAATTTTACTCCATCTTTGTTGAACAGGTCATGGTGTTTGTTCATGCCCGCAACGCCACAGTGAGGACAGCCTTTGGGTTGATAGAGATGGCAAAAAACCGCGGCGAAATCTGTTTCTTTCAGCCAGAACAGGGTCCAGACTACGGCCAGTGTGAGAAACAGGTAAAAAACCATTTTGTGTAATAAAAGCATGTCAGCCTACTTTGATGTTAGAATTGCTGGGCTTCAGGCAACGAAATGATTGTGTCAGATTTGGTCCAGTACAGTGAAATCCTGTGTAGGGGTGAAATGACTAAAAGCAGTGAAGTGAGCCCTCTCAGGGTAACTGAGGGTGGAATGTAGAAGATCAGCATAGCACAAGTAATTTGAATGTAGTTATCACTGTAATTAGAGAAATGCTTAAGAACAATAACAAGTGGCAAAGTTCCCAGCCTATCTGTACCAACTGTATATTGGCTTTATTTTCTCCACATCAGAGGAGTTGTTAGGAAGCTTTACTACTATGTGACATTTGCATTTTAGTTGGCTTTATTGAGCTGAAAGTTTTAGCTTAAGTTCCACAAAGATGAACCCCTGAACTCGACAAATTCTCCCCCGGCACCACAGTCTGAACCAGTAACCGGCTCCTTAGCAGGTTATGAGTTCAGAGTTTTGGTTTAAATGTCCTGGAAAAAAGTCATTTTTGTTCAAATATCCCAGACAGAAACATTTTCTTATTGACAGACAATTTGGTTGAACACGATGTTCTTGATTTACATTCATGTTTTAGGCTTTTTTGTTAAGCTTTTGGTTTCAATAAATAATCAATAAAAACCTGATTATCAGCTCTGACAGTCAGAGAAATGCATTTAGACGTTGACGTTAATGACATTTTATTCACCTTGTGTTTACAAATAATTCAGTGACATCTTTTAAATTAAATTTTGTTAACCCGCTGAATTGCATTTTTTCTCTTATTTATTTTCATGTTCTATTTTCAGCAAATGAAATGTTGACAGAAACTAGAAGATACTGACATGTGGACGTTCTCCACTGTACCACCAAAGAAGCTGCAGTTTGGCTGCAGCAGCAAAATGACATTATTTATCTTCCATTAGTCTTACAAATACCGCAAAATAGATTCTTACTGAATGGACTTTATATTTGCTTCGCATTCCTAAAAGTCTGTTCCATTGCTCATTAGAAATCAGAAAGTGTCCTAATGGTTAGTCGGCCATGTTTTAATTGATTTTGGTGAATAAAGGGATTTAAACATTTGGGACAGCAGGGTTCTCACCAGGAATTTTAATGAGCGTAGCAGGTGGGGGATGAGAAAAGATTTTTTTCTGCAGGCCCGTCATGATATAATGTCGTTTATACCCACCCTTTAAAGCTGACATGAATTTAGAAAGCTTTACCGTTAGGGTCGCACAGGGTGAAAGGAAGCGGGAGCAGACTCAGTGCGTGCGCTACAGCCAACATAAAAACCACACGGAGGGGGAGGCCGGATGTCAGTCAGGGGGCCGATATGCTCAGTTTTCAACGTAGCGGTGCTGGTGAGAACCGTGGACGGAAACAGAGCTAAGCTTCTCCTGCATACCGTTAGAAGTTCTAAGGTTTATGCCCCAACCTGACAGGCAGAGAGATATCTTACCAAGTTATACAACTGATGGCCCCTTTTCCACTAGTCCCTACTCAGCATGATTCAGGACGGCTCTACTGTAAGCGTTTTCATTAGTAGGGGCGACGGTTGTTCAGGTGGTAGTTGAAGGTCCTGTAAGTGGTGGGTTGATGGTTTAAATCTCTGCTCCATCTGTCTCTGTCATTGCGTCCTTGGGCAAATCACTTCACCCTTGCCTGCTGATGGTCAGAGGGCATGGTGGCTGATTGTATGGCAGCCTCACTTCTATCAGTGTGCCCCAGGGCTGCTGTTGCTACAATGTAGCCTACCACTGTCAGTGTGTGAATTTGTGGATGACTGAATGTAGCGTAAAGCACTTTGGAGTCCTCGGACTTGTTAAGCACTATACAAGTACAGGCCATTTACCATTTAGCAACGGTTATACAGCACCGAGATGTAGGTGGATCGGCTTTTTGTGACATATTATCTGAAAGAGGCTGGAGTCAATTTTATTTATTTTTTCCTTTACTTGATTATTCAGAAAATCAGAGGAATTCATTGCCAGTTTGAGCACATATCCATCCACTGCTGCTGTTCTAATAAACTGTGCGGCTCATGTTGTGCGTGCACCTGGCCAGCAGAGTGAAGCTCAGACCCACAGTGGGGTGATCACCATCTTACCTCTAAACCTTCAGTCCCACCTAATCTGTAAAACTATGCTGATTTCCAGGTCCCTATTATTTTTGATATAGCCAATTGATTAATTGCAGATAAGGTTAGCAGCACAGAGTAACATATTTTTACCTCAAATACAAATATAATTCTTTAAAAGAACGCCTCTGGTTTTATCCTTGTCCCACTTGTTTGGAGTTTTCAGGAGTAGCCTGCTCCAGTTAGTGGAGGACTGGATGTCTTGATTAACTGCCTATAATCATTGCGTGTAATCCTTTACTTATAGTTTTGGTTGTATATTGCCTGCAGTGCTGGCATGAAGAGAGAACACTGGTGGTGAGTGTGTGTAATTAATGGTCTCTGTGCTGGGTAAGTACACAGAGGTGGAGCTTTATTCTTTCTCAAAGGACAGTCAGTCAGACTCCAACTCCCATATTTAAATCTCCTCCAACAGAAGCAGCAGTGATAAATTTAGTAACCTTTTCCTCCATTCCCTGGGGCTGGGCCAAGATTGATGTGCCTCTAATCTCTACTCTATTTAAATGGGATATGTATACAAATCAGATCACTTTTCATGCTTTGTAAAACTAGAAATAGAGGCAGGAGATTACGGAACTAAAAATGGTGCATTATGACCTGGTTAGTCTCTGAAACTATACTTGAAGTACTTCTGCAGCAGTCTCTGCCATTTATGTACATAAATGAATCTTTTTTTTTAATTTAATGTTTATTATCCACTCAATTAGTTTAATTTTGAATGTTTTTTCTCAGTGTGCTCTGCCAGAGGAAGGGGCATCAGGCTGACTCCACTTTAAACCCACACAGAGATAATGCACTGCTTATTTGCACTCTGGAAATTGCCCTGCATTAATATTTATAGGTGTTTTTTAATCTCCAGCATGCATGTGTAGTGAAATAATGCCCCTCTAAGGTCACTCAAATAATTTAGCATTTATTTATCCAGCTTTAGATTATTTATTTTTCTCTCTCCTACCCATGTTATTTAATTGGCTTTATCTCAGGGGTTGGAGAGACTGTCAGTCAAGCTTAGATATCTGAATTTACCCTCTAGAGTCAGTACTTATTAAAAACAGTTTTTCTCTATGAGCTGAGAAGCAGAAAGTTATCCAGAGAAGGAAAAAAAGGGAAACATTCAGAAAACAGACAGAAAATGCGCTTTTTACTATGCAGCTCTGCTTTTTGATCATGTTTGTACACTCAATATTCAAATGTTGTATTATGAAGAGAAAACTGTGGGTGTGAAGAAAAACAGGGATATATGATGCTATGAAAGGGCGTGCATATCTGTTAAATTCACATAGTGGCTATTTTATTTGAATTTGCAACATGTACAAATCTGTTTAGGTCCACTAGGAAGTTAAATGTCAGAGATAAGTGGGTTTATTTAAATAACGATCTCAGCACACTTGCTTTAATGAAGGTCTGTGCTTCATACTGCCTTTAAATCAGTATACCAAGACTGCTTTGTTGGTTGACTTCATGGAGTCAGCCATGTTTGTAATGAATTACCACATACATGCCACTTAATGTTAAACCATTGCCATAGATTACCATGGCATTATCAATGAGCCCGTCCAAGCCATCCATATGGGTCGGCCTCATCTGTATGTTGCTCACGTATAATAAGTTCTCCTAAACTGTGGCTCTCATTTGAGTGTGGAGCCGATTTCTGAATGTAATCAGAGCTACGGACTGGACTCATACTGCTATAAGGGCCCCATCTGTGAGTGAAAATAAATTTATGAATAGAAGGCATTTTCATTCAATATATGAGCGACCTATTTATGATGCGCTAATGTGCCTGACTAATGCAGTGGCACATTGACCTCCTCAGCTCATGATTCCTTTATACTATAATAATTCTGAGTGTTGGGAACAAACCTCAAGCAGACTCTGTGCGCAATGGCAGCTTCTATGATATTTAAAAAAATTTTAATGTTGCGTCCTGAATGGTTGTATAGATTTAAAGTACTTCACATATTGCGTGTGGTGACAGTTTTCCTAATAGAAATAAAGGAGGCATATTCACGTCATTATAATGATCGGCACTGAGCTGTAATTGCAGCAGCTAGAGTGGCGTGTGGATTTGATGCAGACATCAACTTTACGGGTTATTTTCATTCAGATTTGAGTCGCTGATGTCATTCAAGTAGTTTTTGGTTTGCTGTAAATTACACCCCTCATGATGTGCAGACGCTGTCTCTCTTAGCGTTTTTCCGCTGACAGAAACCGGTTCCTTGACTGTCAAATCCACCACAAGTTGGGATGTATGAGGGCTATGTGTGCGGTGACATGTCTACGCATGTTCATACATCTGAAATATTTGTGTGCGCAGCAAGTTTCAGAACACACTCTTTCTTGCACGAGGCCCAGGATATCAGAGGGGAATCAACACTAAATATTGAATCTTTACAAATGTTTTCTTGATTTTCTACTTTAAGCCTTTAACATGAACAATTTCAATTTTTGTTCATTAAAATGTTTCTGCCCTGTTTTTGTTTTTAAGCATAATTTAGAAATACAGAAAATTTTAAAACTGTTTAGGGCCTCTGCGTTCATTGTTTTTATTATTATTACGATCCATTTTTTTTTATTGTTACAGTCAGCTCCAGAACTTCAGTGCAATGAGGCCAGAATAATGCATAGTGGGATGACATTGATTTAAGTAATACCTCACCCTTTTTAATACATGTTGTAATAGGCAGGGAGTGAACATTTTCTGACATTTCTCTTTTTCTCCCTTTTTATTTATGTTGTTGGCTGCCCATATACCCACTTACTGTAGACCAGACTGAGTGGGTACCTGAAAGGGCTGAGCCTCACTGCAGTGGGGCTGCCCAGCTGTAATAATGGCATCACCATCGAATCTTCCACTATGTAATCTTAGTAAATTGGACAGGCTTCCATTTTATGCAGCGGGGTTCTCAAAGCTGCTGTCGGCTAGCATCATCTGGACTAAAAGCTGGAATTTAATCAGTGTTTCCAGAAAGATACCTTTGCTTGTGGTTCCCATTGTAGCTTATTGGCACTTTGCCTGGAAGTTGTACATTATTTGTCTGTACAATTAAAAGTTGAAATGTACAGACAAATAACGTACCAAGTTTGTTTTGTATTTTAAGGATTAAATGTTGGGCCATTTTTCTACCTTCTTCTCCACCAGACGTCATCTCTGACCCCAGGGTCATGCCTGCCCCTAAGATATCACAGACAAATAAAAACCATATCTAAAAGAAATATAAATATTCACAGCTACCATGGATTTGGTACAGAAGCCCAAGAGACATAATACATAATGTGATAAATGATAAGTAACATGAGAACCAATCATAACTCTCTTGTCAAATAACAAAAGTAAAACTGACAAGGAAGAAACGTATCTCAGGAATCACTGAAGAGTAAAATATGGGATCATACATGTATAGATTGCTAAAAAGGAAAATAATTTCAAATAGAATAAATTGAAGTAAAATAAAATACTAATAGAATAGCATTCTACATCCTTCAGTCCTACGCAAATTGATAAATTACAATTCTGAAAATAAATGTATGACTGGCTAAAATACAGAAAAATGTGAATATATAGCTAGAGGTACATAAATGCATAGATAAATAAGCAGGAGGATCAAATTACAAAAAAATTAGGCAAGGTAAAAGTGAGACAATGCAATGATTTATTGTTAAATATAGGACCACGTTAAAGAGACTGTTGGATTTTAGAAACTTAGATAAAAAAAAAAAAACGTTTTCAGTTTTCTTTTAAAAATGTCCCCAAAGTCAGCAACCCTTTGTCATATTGGATTTAACAAGTTTGACCCACATGCAGAAAGCAATTCAGGAGACGAGTTTATAGTTAGAAGATTTATTTACAAGACAAGACAAGAACTGGGAACGGGAACTGGAGTATGAACTGCAAGAAAAATAAAGCAAAAGGTGAGCAGGGATAAACTGGAAATAGAGAATGATAAATAATGATTCAGTCTTACTGGGGAGAAAGGGATGATCCGCCAGAGGGGGAGGTGGAGAAAACCCAGAAGATTGTTTACCCATGGGAACGGAGATGGTGAGTTCAGGTCTGCCAGAAAGTTAGGATGTCCAGAGTTTACTGTGGTAGAAGCTTGCGTGCGTGGGAGGGTGGACAGGGTTCGTTTAGGAGGATCCCAGGTATAGAGGAAGCTGCCAGCCGGTGAGAGCCACAAGAGCAAACGAAGGTTTGAGTCTTTGTTCATGAGGTGAAATGACTTCTTCCCAGAAGACAATAATCCAAGAGGTTCAAAAGCTGACAGCGAGGTCAGGTTCAGCTACACCTGTAAGGCAGAGCATGCAGGATTACCAAAGGCAAAACGAAGACTAGGCAAGAGTAATGTGGCTGGAGTTGTACCACTAAGGGGCAACACTCTGGCAATGAGTTGCTGGCAACTTCCTCCTTAAATCCTCCTCTGGAGATGATCAGGGTGATGGAAAACACCTGTCGGACACCTCCACGTTCAGACGCCATCTAGAGGCTAAACAAAGTAAGCAGCACCCAAAAAACAACCATGGCAGAGATCCTGACACCCTTAGACCAAAGCTTCGCATATAGCTTGCACTGTAGGGATAGATCTCGGGGTTCCTGAAATAGGAACAGTTCTGTTAAAACAGATGGACTCTAACTATTAGGAGCTTTATAAATAAACAAATTGATCTTAAAATCAACCCTGTAGGCAACAAATAACCAGTGTTGACTTTAAAATTAGTATAATTAGTCTCTTTCAGGTTTTTGTTAACAATTGCTCAGCTGAATTTTGTAGTAACTGTAATAATCCAATTTACTACTATTGGGCAGACGCACTCTTAATTATTGATTTCTATTTTTCATTTTTTGAAAATAGTTTTTAAAAATAGCATGGATGAATGGATGATAGATAGATAGATAGATAGATAGATAGATAGATAGATAGATAGATAGATAGATAGATAGATAGATAGATAGATAGATAGATAGATAGATAGATAAAAAGTCTCTTGTTTTTCTTTTTGTATCCAAATCTGAAGTGTAGAGGAGATGGTTTCTCTCCAGAGACGGCCAACCACTGGGGCAGGAGATAGCTGTAATTTTCTCAGCCTTGCTGTCATCAGTGTTCCCCTAGAGGAGCAAGGACAAAGATGGTATGATAGCTCTGACAGTTCAAAGCACCAACCCCTTTCACAATGAGAGGATAGCTACATCCGTGATAGACAGGGTGGTGGTGGAGCTTCACTTATGGTCATGCCAGATGGTGCTTCCCATGAGACACCCAAGCAGGGTTTGAAAGGGTGCAGAAATAAATGGATGTAAGGATATTCATGGCAATGATGGAACTGCTCATGTAGTTCAGTCGTCTGGCCCACTCATACAACGCAACTTTATTTATAAAGCACATTACAAACAACACCGTTGACCAAAGTGCTGTACACTGATAAAAGCACAAAGTAAAGTTCTAGCAAGCAGAAAATCATTAAAAACAATAAAAACCTAAATGAGGTTCATGTCATCTGACTTAAAGTTACAATATGTTAGAATCTCTTTCACACATTGTGGTTTGCTTTTGGAAAGCATGTGGACAAAGCTCTCAGAGGCATTCTTTTCTGCTGCTGTCTTCAACCTAAACAGTCCACCCTCTCTTCACTTCACTACCTTACACCTTTCTTCCATTCTACAACAGTAAATCAACGGGAGATGGGCAGCTTTTCAGTGGAGGATAAGAGACACCTTGTGGTCCCATGAGTCTATTACACAAATCGTTTTATAGATCTGTGCCCGTTTATTGAGGGCTTTATAGCCTCACCTCTTACACCTTCTGAGAGGCTTTAAACTGGGGGTGCATGGCACAATATAGCATATAGTCTTTTGTTTTAAAGAAAGCAATTTTACAACAGTGATAATATAAAGGTGCAGGAGAGATGGTGCGTTTGTACTCACAAATGATCATATTTCTTGTGTGGACACCATTTTCTCTAACTCCTTGTATCTCTGGTCTTTAGAAGATGTCATTTTGTTTCTGACAAGATACACTGTAGCAGACACTCTGCTGCGTTTGAAGCCTCCAGGGACTCACCAGACAAGGCTCATTAATGTCTTGGTTTGCTTTCATTTGATGCTATTTTTACAGATTGAGTCCACCGCCTGTCCTCTTACTGCTTCAGCTCTGTGACAACATGTCATCTTTCCAAACCCTCTCCTCAATACACTCATCAACAACAACGAGCCAAAACTCAAAGGCTGCTTAAAACAGGAGTGACAAACACACCTACTGTATTATAAAACATGCTGCCTTAAATAGAAAATGGCTTTTTGTAAGATGGTGGGAAAGTGTGAAGAAAACTGTATGAAGTGTGAAGTATTCCTCCATCCTGTCTGACTGTTCAGGCATGACAGCTCATCTGGAGTCTCATACCCTCAGGGACCAGTCTTGCATGTTATCATGTTACTGCTAACAGTTGCAAACACTTCTATTTTCCCCTTTCATTGCCTCTTCATCAGTATTATAAGAGTGAAGTGAACCACCCACCACGATCTACAACAAATGACTTTTGTTTTTCCTTTAACTCAGAAGTACTCAATAAAAATTGGCGTACTGTCAGTCACATTGTCTTTTGTTAAACTATAAACTCACATCCTGCATAAACAGGCAGACCTTTGCCCCTGATTTTCTCACGACATGGCTTTGTTAAATTCTGTTTTTTTAGACAGCTTTGCTTGCATCCTTGTTGCACTCTAGATGTGCTTTGGAAGTTTGTAGAAACTGAACATCTGAGGCAGGTTTTTAATTAGCACGTTTGCACAAAAAATATCTTTTTTTTCCAGCCCAAGCGTATTTCTTCTTTCACAGAGACACACAGGGCATACAACCATGCACACACTCATTCACACACCTAAGGGCAATTTACAGAGACCACTCGACCTAACAGTCATGTTTTTGGAGTGTGCGAGGAAGCTGGAGTACCTGGAGAGAACCCATGCATGCACAGGGAGAACATGCAAACTCCATGCAGAAAGACCCCTGGCCAGGAGTCGAACCCAGGACCTTCTTGCTGCAAGGCGTGCAACCCCAAGTCTCAAATTGCATGTAGAAATTAAAGTATACATTGTAACCAGATAGGGTAGTGTTTTGCTAATGTCATTTTCCTAAATATGAATCTAATTTCAATCACTGCTGAATTCTGCTGTTACGGTAGATATACGAGATTAAAATGCGGCATATATGTTTAAGAACACTGCAGTACTGATTTTGGTCACCAAAACACAATGTAACAAAGCAGCAAAGCCTTGCAAATTTCTTTTTTATCTTTGTTTTTGTCAGTACAACTTATTATTTAAAAGCAAAATAACCTTTAAACAACCTGTTTTCCTTTCACACTGTTGAGCATCTCCTTTATGTTTCATTGGTGTAGGAAGATACATGCTGCTTTATGCATGCGAATTGCAGTGGTACCTTCCTACGCCTCTGAATCTGCTAACAGTTTTGATCCCCAGCGAAGATGGGCTTCTACTAATATAAAAAAATAATCTGTGGAATGATCATCACAATTCTGAAAACCCATATATAAAGCACGTGTGCTACAGAAGTGCTGCTCAAATGTTGCAGCAATGACCCAATAACATTGTTACTCAATCTCATGTTTCATAATGCGGACGCTCCACTGTTCCGATGAAATTTCAGTCACCATGATGAATGCCTGGATTGACTCAAAGTGAAGCGTCTGACCTCATTTTTAATCAAATGAGCTAATTATCTTATTTGTAGGAACTAATAGACTGTGTATAGGCCTTTTACATTCTTGTTCCTCTGTCGACGCAGTAGAACACTGTATTCTTGTACCTTCTATCCAAATATATCAATCAATCAATCATTCAGTTTATTCTCTCGATTTAACAATTTCATCATTAATTCACAAACAGATTCTGTTACAACACTTACTCTACATGTGTGAAAAGGGAGCAGGAAGAAGAAAAAAATCTTTTAAAAAACCTGCCCCTTCCTCAATAATTCCAAAATAATTTTACATGACCATATATATTAAATTAACAATATAAGTTGCAGACAATTTATCATTCTCCTCATTATTCACTCAGAACTGTATAAGACTTAATAATTTTTTTCTTGTAAAGTCTTTTGAATTGTAGTAGAGCATTTTTAACTCCTCATCCAAACTGTTCCATAATTTTTACTCTATGAACCAAAATGCACATTTGCTTTAAAGTAGCACACACAGTTTTACTTTTGAAATCATACTTCCTCCTGTTGTTTCTATCACTTGAGTTTAAGACAGAGAACTTTTGTAAATTAATTGGCAATAGTCTCTCTCTGGCTTTGAGCATAACTTACAGAATTTTTAAATTAACAAAGTCTCTTAGTTTTAAGATATTTGATTGGATAAACAATTTATTAGTATGTTCTCTAGCATTCAAATTTTGTAAAACTCCCATAACAGGGGTTTGATATTAGTTTTATCTGTGTTGCCCCATACCTCTATACAATAAGTCAGATATGGAGTAACAAATGAATCATATAATGTCCAGAGTGTTGTCAGTTCTAAAAGGATTTTTACTTTATTTAGAAGTCCAATACTTTTACATAGTTTTTGTTTTATGTATTTTATATACACACACCAAACAAAACAGGGATGCAGCAAAGCAACACACTTCCTGGGTGTGACAAGATTTCATGTTGTATAAAATGCATTTCATTTGCTCTAGCTTACACCCTTGTGAAACACGTTTTTAGAGACACTAAATCATTCATGGCCAGATAGGAACCATGTGATAAAAAGGAACCAGATGAATGCCAGCCTGTATGGCCAATGCTTGGCTGGTATTTTTCTAAACTTCAGCCTTAGTTTACCACTGTATGATCAGTATAGTCAGCTAATTAAATGCTCATTTACTTGCTCCATTATGTTTTTATCTGTTTACAACCGTTCTGCTTTTTAGGCCTTCCGAACAAAATCAGTACTATAAACTCTCGCTTAGAGAGCCCCTTATTAATTTTGCCACTCATTTGGTTATTTTGGAAAAATCAGACAGTTTCTCCTCAGGATTTAATCAAAAATGTAGAATTCAGAACTTCAACAGGGAAGCAGTTTATCCCAGTTCTGTTGCTTTTAGAGATGTTTAAAATGTCAGATGAACCATATCACATCTGCAGTCAGAAGGAACGATCTAATTGTATAATCTGATCATGCAGTTTTACAGTTCTTACCATAATTTGCTGTGTTTTGCAAATAACTATGTGATGGAGCTGTAGTACAATGGCCTATTAAGAGAAAAAGGCAGATTTGTAATGGAAAAGTGGAGTGGAGTAGGTATAAGTGGGAACTCATTCTCCCTTTTCTCTCCTGCCTTTCTGACAATAACAGCCTGCCTTTGGAGCAATAAACATTAGGACTATCAAGGGCCACTGAATGAGATCAGCAACAAGCCATTGTGGCACAGCTTAACAAAGTAGATGGATATTTCTGGCGCTCATGAGAGTTGGTGTTGATGGTTAAAGCAGACACCATTTGCCAGATGTTAGTGGCTTCTGAATGTTTTTTATGTGAGTCATCTACTGTTTCTCAAAACATCACCATGCTTGAAATCTCAATAGAGTTGTCACAAATGTAAAGCCAGACCACACCACCTAGGTGATTTATGCATTAGAACTTGTGGAATAATTACTTTCAGTCTGATTGTTTGCCGATGTTCTGTCCAAAGTCAAAGCCATGACAGACTCTGAGTGGAGCTGGCAGCTGGCTGTCTCTGGACCAAGGGAGCTCTGCAGCAGTAGAGGCTGCAAGCTGCAGCCCCTAATGGGACCTGATCAGGAGCTTAGGTCACTGCCATCTCAAATCCAGTCATGGCACTGCAGACATCAGCTCTAACTCACCTCAGATTAGAGGCTGGAGGCATGGCTGTAACACACTCTGACACCTTAAAGCAGAACCTCAGTTGTAGCATTTCAATTAGCTACCTTCCCTTGCTCACGTATACCCCAGCACCAGTGTGCACACCCTGGCCCTGAGGGGACCCACCAGGCCAGAGTTTGCCCTCCTTTTCAGACATATGCGGCTTGGCAGGAATGTTTTTGTTCTGATGAATCATGGTTATGGGATTTCCATCTGAAAAAGCCAGTGCTCCAATTGTGGAAGAGGTGAGACAAACAACAGCACCCATTGCAACCTACAGTATTTGCATCAGATTTCAGTTGGTAAGACTAACACTAGACTTTTGATAAGAGTAAAACGACTTTTTGCTTCATGATGTGTACATAAGCCTGTGTGGTGATGTTTTACCACATAAATAAAATTTAAACTGAGTCTGTTCTAAATATACTGATGTAAGTCATGCTTGATGAAAGGCTTTTATGTATCCAAAGTGAAGTAATTAATGATGAACTGAATGTGCTTTTAGTCTGTTCCATGATTATTTGTGCAACAGTGCTTCAGCCACTTATTACCTTGGTTCCATCAGACATGCACTGCCTTTGCTTTTTACTAATGTGAACATGTCAGCCAGACAACCTTGGCTGTTTTTAGTGTGAAAGCTGACCTCTATTTAGCCTCAGGTTCCTATAATGGAAATGGAATGCATAAGGACACATCACACACCCTGATTCATTCTAATGGTTTTCAACACAACCATGTTAACTAGCTTAATTATTCTGTCTTCTTAGACTGTGAGCAGTTAATGGGAGCAATATGATCTCTACTGCTAGTTCCACCTTGAACCCCATCTGTATTAGTTAGTGTTGCTTGGTATTTCTTTCTGCATCACTCTTACACATGTTGGTAATACTACACAGCCAATAGGAGACAGGTCTAAAACTGGTTTTATGTTAAAAGACATTCCGATTAAGGATAATTTCAGTGTTCCTTCACTGTAGGAATTTCCATATATAATGAATTTAGAATCAATAAATGATTAGATTGACTGTTGTTGAGATGTGGAGTTCCTAAAGTCCCTAATTGATCCGGCTTCAGAAGTTGTCATTTGAAGATCAATGGAAATGTATGCATTGATGCCTTACACTACCGGCGTATGGTAGAAAAACACTTTCTGTGTATCAATATGATCACATTTCTACCAAAATCCCTACTGGCACAGTTCTTAGCACCTGTGCATTCAGTTATTTATACAACCTCCTTTTGCCAAAAGAACAGCACTTCGTCTTATCCTCTAACATTTCAAAAGGTTGAGAGATACAGGGAGGGAGATCTTTGATCGTTCCTCTTGGCACGCATATGCTTTCTTCTCTTCAGTTTAGTCCATAGGTGTTTTATGGAATTAGGATATTGGACCTGAGATGGAAGAAGGCTGCTTTTGCCTGGTTAACTGTTTCTGAGTTCATTTGGTTATTGACCTATCCTGCCCAAAGACCAAATGACAACCTTTGTTCATTTTTCTGGGAGGGCACATCAGGTCTTTGTTTGAAGTCTCCTGGTATTTCAAATAGTTCATGATGCCATGTACTCTGACAAGGTTTCAAGGACCTTTTGAAGGAGAAACAGGGCCACAGCATCATGGGGCCTCCACCATACTTTACAATGGAGTCTTTGCTACTGAAACGCTCAATGTAAAAGTCTCATCTGACCATGGGACGTAGTTCCAGCTAAAGCCTAAGTAGAGTTGGCCACTTTGTCACATCATATTAATACCCCAGAACACGAAGGTATTACCTACTAATTAGAAGTTTGTAGAGACTCTGATCAGTGTGAAAAAATAAAGTTTAACTTAAAAGAGCTTTGGTAGGATGTTTTCCTGCTCTGATCTACTCTAAATGTTTCAGTTTTTGTTTTACATAGAATTGAGATTCTGCATTGCTCATTATGAAGGGATTTTTAAAATAGCTTTTTATGCTCCTTAACTACTTTGACCTTTGTTTAGGTCTGTTTTTTCCGATACTCAAATCAATGTAAATAACAGTTTATCACTTAGAAAAAGAGTGGCTTTAGAGGCTCCTACTCTGAAGCGCTGTCAGAGAAGTAATTGTCTCTAATTATTCTGTAGTAACATTAAATCTCACAAGGAATGAAAAATAATTAAGGCAGGTTTCATTAGAGTAAAACGTTTAACATTATCTGAAGCAGCAATATTACTAATAATTAGCAATAATTTCTTTAATGGATTTCATCCTAACTTCATTTTGTCATATCAAGCAAGCCATTCATATTCAAAAGAGACTCCTCTGTGGGTTAAAACTACAGACATGCTGCACGTATTTCAACTTTTGCCCACGTTTTGCATAGAAATGCAGACATCCATTGCAAGTCATTGGCTCAGTGGGTGTGAGGCAGACAGCTGCTGACAATAATGGGCTGTCTGTTTGTGGTGCAGAGGGTTGGTAGGCCCTGACCTCCATTTAGATGCCCAAAGAGAGAGAGATGAAGCTCTGTGATGAGGACTCACCTTAAGCCCAGTGAGGTCACAGGCCTTCTGTCAGTCAAAGCGTTCATCTCAATCCCCCAACCTGCGTGTGTATGGTTGTGTGTGTGGTCTCTGAGCTCTAGGTGCTGTCTGAATCTGTAGCTAGTCTTCACCTTTGGACTTTTATTTAACATCTTCTTTTATTCCACTGAATACGTTGTGACTTTTTGTTGTTTTTGAAGCAGAATTATTCTCTCTTGTTGTTTTTGTTTCCACAAACTCATGGCCTGAAGATGTGGCCTTTGTTCAATTTACATCTGGATTACACTTCCCCTGCACCATGTCTTTAGAGCTCTTTTTGTTGTAGCCAGTTCCAGAGGGTGGAGGGAGACAATTAACTGCATCCCACTTCCCTCCTCCACATCCCAGAGTCCTGTTGAGATATAGTTGAAATATAAATTCAGACATTTGAATGTAAATCTTGGTGAATAATCCATAAAACATCTCACATTCACCACCTTCCCTCCGAGCTCACACTTTCACTAATCAAATTGACAAAAATACTCGATAGGTAAATTTAATTACAAGAACTTAAACATGAATTATTGATAGCTTTGTGTCAAATTTTCGTTAATTCATTACATGTTATAATGACTAGTTCTGTTACATATGTTCTGTTTAAATATTTTTAATTACATATTTTATTGTACTTTAAGTTTTCTAATGTGAATAAAGATATAAATAATAATACAATATTGTGTACACTATTCAATACCATTATCTAAATTATTAATTATATAAGTAGTAGTATTGTTATTAATATTATTTGCAGTAGATGTAGTATATTTTTCTATATTGCTTGATTTATTTTTTTCCCAGTTTGTTTGGTTTTTCCCTGCCCTTCAGCTAATATCCCATCAGTCATGTCAGCCAGGTAACATCAACATGACAAGGAGGGGACTGCTGTTTTGGGTTGCTGGCTGCAACAGAGTCTTCTTTCTATGCCACCAGATTATTTCAGAACAGAACCAAAGCAATGTACATCTTGAGAAGCTGCAGAAATGTGCCTCTCTTAATTAGTGGTATTATGTGTCATTCCAGATCTCTGTAAATTGTTTTGCTTTATCTTTCATTTCCTTTATTTATTAATGACAATATTATTTTTTGTTGGATTAAAGAAAATATAATTACATGTAGTAGAGTATAGGTATGAGTAATACTGTTTAGGTATC
This sequence comes from Crenichthys baileyi, assembly GCA_036173005.1. Taxonomy (NCBI): domain Eukaryota; kingdom Metazoa; phylum Chordata; class Actinopteri; order Cyprinodontiformes; family Goodeidae; genus Crenichthys; species Crenichthys baileyi. Next base: position 364,525 of record JAHHUM010002960.1, on the reverse strand, counting down.
CTACCACTACTTTGCTGGAATATGTATTATTGTCAATAACGCATGTTTTAGTAATAAAGTTCTTATTATTACATTGTTCTCCAAACATACACAGACGTGGCTCAGCGCTGGTTCTTGCAGCATAATGTCCTGCGTGTTTTAGATCTTTTCTGTATGTTTGTCTATGTGTAGCACCTTACCACCAAAGCAAATTCCTCGTAGATGAATGATCTCATATCATGTAATTAAATAGATTTGTAAAGGTGCAAGTAACATGAAACTCTTATCAGATGTCAGTGGCAACAATCCAGTCCACACATTTGAAGAATTCAAACCATAGATGTCTATAAATTAGGTTTTGTGAAATAAAATGGAATGACAAGAGAAATCCCACAGAAATCTGTCAGTCCTCCAGCGACTTCATGCTAATTATTATCTGCTTCTACGGTCCCAGCTGATAAGCTGTAAAAAAGTGTCCTTTTAATAAGACTCCATTGCTAAAGAAAAAGGATTGTGAATTGTGCTTAAAGGTGGCTCTGTGAAATACTTGAAAAATCTAGTCTGGTCAGATGAGACCAAAACTGAACTCTTTGGATGCCATCATAAACGGCATGTTCTGAGGTCAAAAAGCACTGTGAATTTCCTCCAAAATGCCATACAAACAGTGAAGTTAGGAGGTGGGAACATCATGGTGTGGGGCTGTTTTTTACTATATGGCACTGACAGACTTCATATAGTTGAATGAATGATGAATGGAGAAATATATCAATACTCTAAATAAAAATCTGCTGCCATCTATCAGGATGATGAAGATAAAACAGGAGTGGATGTTTGGGCAAGACAGTGACCCAAAACATCTATGGGTTGAATTCTTTACATGTGTGGACTGGATGTGTTCTTACTGACATCTGGTGGGAATTTCATGTCAGTTGCACTTAGTAGACCTAATGATGTAAAGGTTACTGGGTAGCAATAAAACATTAGATAATTCAACCCTAATACCCAAACCCCTCCTACATATCTGGTCAGCTCTCTGAATGAGATGTTTTCACTTTCAGATTGTTTAAGTTTGATTTTATATATATATATATATATATATATATATATATATATATATATATATA
>JAHHUM010002960.1:0-363412 GCA_036173005.1 Crenichthys baileyi | reverse complement strand
AACTCTTGACGTTTCCCCTTGATGCAACAGCAGTTTTGACCCATTCCGCTTTGGATCAGCGATACTGTGCGCTTCAGCAGTCTGTGTTTCAACATCCCACATGATGCAGGTGGTCCAAGACAAACAAAACTCTAGACTTTGCAGGATCGTTCCAGATGAAAAAACGAATCCCCTCATTACTTCTCTTATCTCCGTCTACACCAGTTTCTGCAGGTTTTTACTGCCCGTACGAACTCAGCTGCATTACAAATGCTCAGAGTCTTTAAACATGTAAACAGCAAAACAGAAATAAGCTATCTGCTCTGATTAATGAAGAACATGCTGACGGATCACTTGCCTTAATGACTTTGTTCCTTTGTTAGTTTGGCTTTTATCATTTGTGGTGCATGATTTTTGTTTTTTTGGGCTTTTATGAACTTAAATATCTGTACGTCTGCTGCCAATCCAAATGAGAGAAGAAGCCAATTTCTCTGTTTGCTGTCATATCCACCCAATAACATGCAACATGAACAGAAATCAACGCAACAAGGGGCCGATTTCAGTACTCAAACATGCTTAAAACCGATGTTGATGTTTTCCCCCAAAACAGAAAAAAACAAAAATCTTTTTAAATCTCCAAAAAGAAAATACCTACCCCAATAAATCTGTCCTGTGCTGCACTGTGGTGTCTAAGCATGGTCAATGCTGACTGAGGAGCTTATGTTACATTTGCTATCTCAATCACCTGAGATTATATCTGTAATGGACATTTTTCGATTTTAAAGAATGATTTATGTAAAGTGATTAGGTTATCATCATGCAGGTGACAAATGAAAATTGGAACATGTCCTTGAAAACAGAAAGAATATGGAAAAAAGTATTATTCCATTTATCATCCCATAATCACTTCTGGATGGTGATCATGTCAAATACGTTTTTACCTAGCCCTAGACAATATTAATAAAAATCAGATAAAGGTTTTTGGGCCATATGCTTTGGGCATAAATGAGGATTACCTTGTAATTCCTTAATTTTCTGTTTGACCCAGCACTACCACGTCTAATCAAACAACTTGCAGGACATTTTTGCCTTTTGTGCGATATAGTTCTTAGATGAAAAAAAATTTATAAAAATTTGAAATCTAATCAAAATTGGATTCAGCAGGTCAGACTTCAGATAGACCTGGAAATCTGTGTCAAACAGGAAGATATCTACGGATATCCAGAAGATTTATTGCAATAATTCACAAATAAAAATGAAGCAGCAAGCCAAGAACTGAATAAAAAAAAATCTAAATGCATGTAAAACAATACAAAAGAAAAACAAAAATGTCAAAACAAATGCTAAAATAAGTTTTAATATAAAAACATTTGAAAAGAAAATCATTACAGTTAATCTAAAGAAAAAAAAAGTGCAATAGATTTAATAAAAATAAAAAGGCTTGCCAAAGAAATTCTAAATAAATAGACCAAAAAATAAATAAATAAATAAAAACAAAAAATAAAACAAAAATCCTGCTGAATTTTGAAACTGAATGTGTACTTACTGTGCTGGTTAATCAACATACGGATGGAGATGCGGCTCATGTAGAAACGATCCAGAAAATATTGGATGTTCTGGTTGGTAAGCAAATCCTGGGGAAAGACCTCCTTGTATTCAATGACCCCCTGCGCCATGGTCGGCACCACGTCGTTGTGTCTGTTTCTGATGGTAACCAAGGCATCGACAAACCTGAAGAGAAAGGATATACATTCAGCTGTCGGACACTCTGGAACATCTTCCAGAAACAGATGCAGATGTTATATCTTCTGATACAACATATCATATACAGGGGTTGGACAATGAAACTGAAACACCTGGTTTTAAACCACAATAATTTATTAGTATGGTGTAGGGCCTCCTTTTGCGGCCAATACAGCGTCAATTTGTCTTGGGAATGACATATACAAGTCCTGGACAGTGGTCAGAGGGATTTTAAGCCATTCTTCTTGCAGGATAGTGGCCAGGTCACTACGTGATACTGGGGGGAAAAAGTTTCCTGACTCGCTCCCCCAAAACACCCCAAAGGGGCTCAAAAATATTTAATCTGGTGACTGTGCAGGCCATGGGAGATGTTTAAAAACTTCACTTTCATGTTTCACAAACCAATCTGTCACCAGTCTTGCTGTGTGTATTGGTGCATTGTCATACCTGATACACAGCACCGCCTTCAGGATAAAAATGTTTGAACCATTGGATGCACATGGTCCTCAAGAATGGTTCGGTAGTCCTTTGGCAGTGATGCGCCCATCTAGCACAAGTATTGGGGCCAAGGGGGAATGCCATGATATGGCAGCCCCCAAACCATCACTGATCCACCCCCATGCTTCACTCTGGGCATGCAACAGTCTGGGTGGTACGCTTCTTTGCGGCTTCTCCACACCGTAACTCTCCAGGATGTGGGGGAAAACAGTAAAGGTGGACTCATCAGAGAACAAGACATGTTTCTCATTGTCCACAGCCCAAGATTTGCGCTCCTTGCACCATTGAAACCCACGTTTTGGGTTGGCATGAGTGACCAAAGGTTTGGCTATAGCAGCCCGCCCTGTATATTGACCCTGTGGAGCTCCCGACGGACATTTCTGGTGGAAACAGAGAGTTGAGGTGCACAATGAATTCTGCCGTGATTTGGGCAGCCGTGGTTTTTTTTGTTTTTGGAATACAATCCGGGTTAGCACCCGAACATCCATTTCAGACAGCTTCCTCTTGCGTCCACAGTTTTAATCCTGTTGGGTGTGGTTCGTCCTTCTTGGTTTGGTATGCTGACATTACCCTGGATACCGTGGCTCTTGATACATCACAAAGACTTGCTGTCTTGGTCACAAGATGCGCCAGCAAGACGTGCACAACAATTTGTCCTCTTTTGAACTCTGTATGTCACCATAATTTGTGTGCATTTCAATATTTTTTAGCAAAACTGTGCTCTTACCCTACTAATTGAACCTTCACACTCTGCTCTTACTGGTGCAATGTGCAATCAATGAAGACTGGCTACCAGGCTGGTCCAATTTAGCCATGAAACCTCCCACACTAAAATGACAGGTGTTTCAGTTTCATTGTCCAACCCCTGTATGTGACATTAACTAAAACCTTACTCTGCAAGCACTCTGTGGTCATCTGGATTCTCGTCAAGGAATTCAAGGATCTCCATTAAACTCTGACTATACCTGAAAAACATAAACATATACACATATGATGGGAAACATAGGAGACAGCAAAGTGGGTCTCTGAAGGAAGTGAAAGTTCATGAGGAAAACAAAAATAGTGTAGTGAGAAAAAACACAGGTCACATGGGCCTGTGACGGGGAAACTGGGCTAAAGTTCACAGCTCACAGCCACTCCCAACATCCTCCGCTCTGAGCAAGTTGGAGAGAGCACAACTCGGTCAAAGGGCTCTGTTGTAATTCTGAGCGTGATGTAACTGAGGGCGAATAAACCGCCCCAGTTTGTGACAAACAACAGCCGCTGTCAGTGTAATAAAACCCGGCCACAAAAAGGGGTGACGTTGTAGACTGCAGATAACCCAGATCACCATAAATGAATAAGCCATGTCCTAGATAAGCAACTTACCATCTCTGCACCATCTGAACTGAGGGGGTAGTGAGCAGCTTGTCTGGGAGGAGGTTGATCTCCTTCATGATGTTGGAGAGCCTCACAGGGAGTTCATGCCTCAAAAAGACAAAGGATGTCTTCTCACAGGCATTGATGGAACCTGGAAATAAGGGATAAATAGTGGGCCGACAGAGAGAAAACAATCAATTCTGAATGTTCTTACACAGATATTAAATTGAACTTATTCCTTCCTTATTTTTCAGCTTTTTTAAAGGTTTTCCAGTGCTTCAGCAAGCACACCCATCAGGAATTTATGTTTGAATTATTTCAGTGCATTGTGCATTTATAAAGTCAAAATAATGTATTCATAGATGGTTACATTTGCAGGCTGGAAGTTGTTTTTTGTAATCAGTTAGAAGCAGATAGGCATTAATGGAACCTGAGTTAAGACAAAAAAAAAAACTAAACTTAGGTTAAAATAATGATCTGACAGAGAAAACAAATAAAAAAACGCTGCTATTTGTCTGTTTTCCTGTTGTTTCGAGTTGTTGGTGCAATTTGCATAATATAAATGCAAAATTGTGCCTTTGTAACAGTCAACAGCTGCAGACCAGAACTTGCTTTTTGTGACCAGTTAGCACCAAAATGGTGCAGCCTGAGTTTGTAGCAGATCTGATGCAACACTGTACGCCTGTGAACAACACATAGCAGCAAGCATATGCACAGCAGACCAGATGCATGCTTTGAATTTCACAAATATAAGCCGCTATATGATTTAATGCTGCAGAATTTAACTATAGATTTAAACAGTTCAGGTAGCTCAGCTATAATGGAACAAATTCGAGCCCAACTCACCGAAATCGATGAACTGCTTTATGGAGAGCGGAGACGGGGAGAATTTTGAGAAATGCTCGATGTGCTTCGGCGCGCTGGCCAACGCAGCGTTTTTCATAATAAAACGTACAAATTTCATGATGGCTGTGAGATACTTCCTGTTTCTTCTAGGTCTAGTTTGTTTTTAATAATAATCCGTAGGGAGGATCTGCACTAGGTTTTCTCTCGGAGAGTGATGGTTTGTAGCTGCACCAGCAGCATGAGCGAAAAAAAGAATAATCTTTAACCAATCACAAGAGAGGAAGTTTATTTACCCTCAAGAGTGACCAATAGGAGCTAATTGGGGGCGTGGCTAGTTGCGTTTGGATCCTCCCAGAAAGGAAACGCTTCCAGAAAGGTTGAAGCAACAGATCAAGTAAACATTTGAGCTGTTTGGCAGCCCCACTTCATTCCACGAATCACTGTGCAACTGTCTTTTACAGGAAACGTTGATGGCGTGGGAGTGGGCATATCAGGAACATATTATCAGGTGGCTTAATGGTAGAGTTTAATTAGGTTTATCATTTCCTTTTTACTTTAAATTTAAATAACTTCAGTTTAGTAGTCGAAATTTTTATACAGGTTTGACTATACAGGGTTGAGTATGCATTTGGATTTAGGTCTGGACTTTGACTAGGCCATTCTAACAAACAAATAAGCTTTGATCTAAATTTTTCCATTGTAGCTCTGACTGCATGTTCAGGGTCGTTGTATTGCTGGAAGGTTAACCTTCACTCCAGTCTTGAGTCCTTTGCTGCCTCTAACAGGATTTCTTCCAAGACTGGGCTGCATTTAGCTTTATCTATTATCCTAAATATGACTAAGCTTTCTTCATTGACAGAGTTTATTTCCAACTTTCTCTTTATGATCAGACAGTCTGGTCCACTGCTACATGTTTACGTCTTCCCAGTTCCCTCTCTGTGAATGATTCCCTGGAAGCTTGCCAGGTACAGTTTTGAACAGAAATGCTGTCATCAGAGAACAGGCTGTCCTGATCAAATCTCTTGTTACATAAGCGGCGGCTGCATCAGTACTGCTGGGATTTTTGTGGGACATCAAAACATTCTTTCTTGTTGTGAAAGTTTTTGTACAGTTTCTTGTTGTTAACACAGTAAAACAGAAAGTAATACAACAGTGCAGTGTCTGACATTTGCACAGGAAAATAAAAATTATGGATTATTTTAGTTTTCACTGCTTACATGAAAATGTAATTTGATCTCTGCTGAGTGTGATCATAACATGTACACGTCAGTGTTGGTTGTTATTGAGCTGATGCTTTAATTCCGGTGTCTTCCAGATCATTCAGTGTGCTTTATTGGAGCAATTGTAAATGGGTAAGAAAATAATAAATGATTTTCACTTCTTTTTAACTGGCAGGAATCAAAAAAGTTTGGTTTGCATGTGCATTCAGCCTTCTTTACTCAAAAATAAACCAGTTACACGCTGGTGGATACTATTTACTAGTGTAACTTAATACCAGTATAAATCCAGCTGTTCTGTTTCTGACCTCAACTGTTTGTTAGAGAACATAAGTAAACAAACATGCAAGCATCATGAAGACCAAGGAATAAAGCAGATAGGTTAGAGATAAAGTTACGGAGAAGTTTAAAGCAGAATTAGGTTGTGAAGCAGTATGCCAAACTTTGAACATCTCAAAGAGCACTGTTACATTTAGGCTCTGAAAACAGAAAGGGTAAATTGACAACCCAAGCAGAAGCAAGGAGACCGTTAATTAGAGAAGCAGTCATGAGACTTATGGGATCTCTGAAGAAGCTGCAGAGATCCACAGCTTAGGAGGACGGATCACTCTACAAATCTGGCATTAATGGAAAAGTGGCCTGACAAAATGTGCAAAGCTTGTAGACACAAACCTCAAAAGACTTGCAGCTGCAATTGCAGCAAAAGGTAACTAACTATTGACTCTGGGTATTGCACATACATGCAAGTCACGCTTCACAGATTTTTATTTATACAAACTCTTAAAACCATGTATCATCCTTCTGTTTTTCTATTATGCATTACCTTGTGTTGGTCTATTACATTTAACCCCACATTAAAGTCTGCAGCTGCAAATGGTATAAACACCAACAATCACCTTTTGTCCAAAGCGGTTTGTTGCTCTGTGCCTAAATAACTAAATAATATGTCTTCAAATCAACTGGATGGATGGATGGATGGATGGATGGATGGATGGATGGAAGATTGCCAGGAGGATCTATAAATGAAGAATTGATTTCCTAAAGAAACTGTCTTTATTGAAAAAAACAGCAGAGCTCCCACCCTGGGATGGTTCATTTAAAAGTCGTTTCAGCAGTAACCTTTAATCTATCACTTCTTAAAGCAGTATAAAGAAACACTGTGGTGTTTTGTACATACTGTAATCTAAAGATTATTGTTGGTGTTTATTCATTTTTTTAGAATTTTCTTTCTTATTCATTTTTCTTTATTTAGCAGAATCTCATACCGATAAAAGAGACATCCTTTAGTTTCAGTAAATATATCACTTGGAAAAGAAAAATCTAAAAAAAGAAATTACTTTTAACAAAATTGCTTATGCCACAATTATTTGCATGGCGGAAGGATACAAAGAAATTGATCTTTGACCATTCCTCTAAAGATTGTCCAGAGTCCCAACTTCTCTCTTAGAGTCTCTTCTATTCTGCTTACACTACAGGTTTTTAGTTGGATTTGGGTCTGGGGACTTAGGTGACCATTGAAGAAGGTTGATTTTCTCTCCAGTGAACCATTTCTATGTTGATTTGGCCATGTTTTGGATTATTAACCTGCTGAAAAATCCAGTGATGATTAGTTTCCAATAAAATCCAATTTATGAAGTGAAACACCTTCTAATGCACGCCAGGGCACATCATTGATGTGACCTGAGGTCACTGGGTGTTTCGGGTCAGAACTTCATACACCCTCACTCAGGCGATCGAATCGAGGTTGATCAGGTCCCACTCTGTGCCCTAGCAGCACTTAACCACAGGTCTGCTCTCTTCATACACAGCAATCTAGAGGCTTTCTCTACTGCCTCTGTGCTACTGTAGATGACCTTCCTTCTCCTTTCCTCTGTGAAACTGAGTGCAATAAAAGCACTGCAATAATATTGTCCTGCAAAGCCACTGCACCCTACCTCCACAGGCAGGCACCTTGCATCCCAGCCTCTTCTGTGGCATTTGCTGACAAGGCTGTCATACTTTTCTCTCTTCTGCTCAGAGGACTCCTCCATGCGTTTTTTTCATGGCAAATTGACTTCCAGCAAGACAATGTTTATTGTTGCTCCTGACACCAAAACGATGTTAGGTCTGAGGGGGGTGTTAACGACATGCTGGGGGAACTTAAGTTGACTGCCCAAGGTGTGATGAAGTTCATGGATTGCATCCTGGGTTTTGACCTACGCAATGACACTACAGATGCTCTCTGTGATGGTCTTGAGCACCTGATCGTGACTCCAGTTTTATCTGCTTCCCCCCAAAGCTTTGGGGCAGCAACTTACTACATGATTAATGGCCCCTTTTCTTTGGCACGGTGGCCTTGTTGGTGTATTGGTCAAGCCCAGCAGTGGAGGTTGGAAAGGCTGGGAAGGATATAGACAGTCTGGACAAAGAAATTGATGCAGTGTGGCTCTGCCTGCCAGAGATCTGTCCAAGAGATCTTCCACTCCAGAACTTGCTCCCGTCGGGTCCAAGCACTTTGCTGTCATCCTTCAGCCATCCCTCCAGCTTCTCCAAGGTGTTCTTGATGGAGGTAATATCTTGGAGGCTGCAGTCAAAGAACTTCCCCAAACTCCTGATTGGCTTTTTAGAGAGGGTAGAGATAGGTGTTCCTGAAATAGAAAGGCAGCACACTTTTGTTACTTTGCCCTTTTAAGGTCAGTGATCCTGATTTTGTTGGCTTGAACCACATCCTAGCCCACCCCATGAGCCTCCCCAGCCCCATCAGAATCCATCTGCTTCCAGGAACTGACTCGATAGTCACCGTCAGGTTGTCCATGAAGGCCCGGATTGGCGGTTGTCGGATTCCAGATGATGGACTTAGTATGGGCTTGGCATTATGGTTCGGCAGATTTCACCAACATGTTTATAGCTAGTGCAAACAGGATGAGTGAGATGGTACAGCCTGTAGTAATTCCCACCTTCAATCTGTGCCACTCAGATGTTGACGCTCCTACAGAGACCTTCAAACTATAATTATTGTAATAATCCAGGACGAGGTCTCTTATCGTGGCTGGAACATGGTGGACCAGTTTGCCTGGAATTGAGCCATTGGCATTGGCCAGGTCCAACCATAACATCACCAGATTGCCCTTATTCTCTCCTGCCTCTCCGATGAACTGTATGACTACACTTGTGTGCTATAAACACCCTGGTATCCCGGGTGATGCCACCTTTCTACATTAAGGTGTCGATATAATATTTTTTGAGCAAGAATTCAGCCAGCTGCTCGGCCATAATGCTAAAGAAAATCTTCCCTTCCACAATGAGCAGTGAGATGATACAGAAATACCTGATGTTCTTAGAGTCCTCCTCCTTCTGAGGGATCCCCACACCCTCTGCAGGCTGTCACTTCTGCGCTGATTTGCCCCTTCTCCAAATGACCTTCAAGATCTTCCAAAGCCATTGAAGCAGCTTTGAAGGTGTCATCTTCCTCCTTTGAACAGGCCAGGCGACCACTGCGTCTCTGTCCACGGAGCTGCTTCATGACACCAAAGGGGTTGTTAATGAAGGCAGCATGCTTCCTGGCTCTTTTTCTTTGTCTCTTGTCTTGTTCTGATCTTCACAGGATTAAGAGCCTCTTCCTGAGCATGAGACAGAGTACTTCCAGTGGTGCCCTCTCATCTTCACTACCTACCTTGTGCTGCTTCTTCAAGGCTTTCAATGCTTTCCTGATGTTGTGGATTTTAACTGACCTCTGGCTTTTGGTGTAAGGCTATTTTGCTCTCCTTTCTTCCTCAACAACAAACCTCCTTGGAGCCATGCTCACTATAATAGTAGTTATAGTCTGCAGCCTCCTCTCTGCATCCCGTTTGGTTGTTGCCTTCAACACCTTGTCCACATCCTCGTCGAACTTCTGCCACTCTACTGTTTTAGAGGCTTGGGGCCATCTAATCCTTTACTTAGACTGCCTGGTCGAAGCAACAACATGGATCGCTTGGAGCCTATGGTCTCTCTGGGGTTCTTCTGGGCTCAGCTCCTCCTCTGTCCCATCAGGTGGTTGACCTGCACATTGTGGTACTTGCAGTCGCTCCTTACATTACATCCTAGTTTGATGCTGATCCCAAAATATTTACAAATAGTTTATATTGCCATGCACTCTAACAAGATTACCAAGTACTTCAAAAGGTGAGTTTATATTTTTGTAGCCATTTTCTGACATGAGAATATCAAGAAACTTCAGCCTCACTCTAATGGAATGTTCTCTGCCTTTCTCATTTTCTTAACCCCTTTACCCCTGCACCACCACTGCAACCTTTCCCTTTTCCTTTTTTTTTTCCCTTTTCCCTCAAAGAGATGATCCTCTCAGTCACATCATATTCATACCCTAGGAAAACAAGACATCATGGATTTATAAAAGTAAAGCACAAATAACAAAAATGTTTAAAGGAGCAGTTTGGCTATGTTTTGGGCATCTAAACCTTCACACATGAGTTTAAAAACTTTACAAAAACCAAAACATTTTGGAGGATTGAAACTCCCAACTTTTTATAAATATTACTTGGCACACAAATTACAATATATCTTAAACTGGATTTGGAAAAAAATCCATCCGGCAGCCTATGGATAGAAACAAATGCAATGTAAGGAAATCTGTATCTCAGATATTCCTTTTATCAGCCCTTTAATTAAGAAGCATAGCTGCTTTAATACCATCAAAATGAGTACATCTCTGACAGCCTAATGGGAATATCTCAAAATATATAGGTTTATAGTCTCCCATGCAGGTTAATCCTTTTGGAACAACCCAGACATTCTACATAATAAATACTTTTCAACAAGGAACAGTGAAGGAATTAATATTTTAGAAGACATATTTAATGGAAAAGATTTTATACCCTTTATTGTTTTAGAAGAATCATATGGCATTGATAAAATAAATAAATAAATTGAATATCACCAACTAAAACTATTATCCAGTCCAAATTTAACATTAAACAAATTGACATAGAACTTCCTCTAGTAATAACTAGCTTCTTTAAACTTCAGTTAGCAAAGTTCCTCTCCAAAACCAATAGAAAACGTTCAGAAGTAGATTTAACATTTTCACTTCCTATCAGTTAATGGGATACTGATTAATCTACTGGTACAGATACATTGAGGAAAATAAGTATTTGAACACCCTGCGACTTTGCAAGTTCTCCCACTTAGAAATCATGGAGGGGTCTGAAATTTTCATCTTAGGTTCATGTCCACTGTGAGAGACATAATCTAAAAAAAAATCCAGAAATCACAATGTATGATTTTTTAATAATTTATTTGTGTGTTACTGCTGCAAATAAATATTTGAACACCTGTGAAAATCAATGTTAATATTTGGTACAGTAGCCTTTGTTTGCAATTACAGAGGTCAAACGTTTCCTGTAGTTTTTTACCAGGTTTGCACAAACTGTAGCAGGGATTTTGGCCCATTCCTCCACACAGATATTCTCTGTGTGGTCTGTAGCTGAGAAACACGGAGTTTGAGCTCCCTCCAAAGATTTTCTACAGGGTTTAGGTCTGGAGACTGGCTAGGCAACTCCAGACCCTTGATATGTTTCTTACGGAGCCACTCCTTGGTTATCCTGGCTGAGTGTTTCAAGTCATTATCATGTTGGAAGACCCAGGCATGATCCATCTTCAATGCTCTAACTGAGGGAAGGAGGTTGTTCCCCAAAATCTCGTAATACATGACCCCGGTCATCCTCTCCTTAATACAGTGCAGTCATCCTGTCCCATGTGCAGAAAAACACCCCCAAAGCATGATGCTTCCACCCCCATGCTTCACAGTAGGGATGTTGTTTTTGGGATGGTACTCATCATTCTTCGTCCTCCAAACACGGCGAGTGGATTTAAAACCAAAAAGTTCTATTTTGGTCTCATCTGACCACAGAACTTTCTCCCATGACTCCTCTGGATCATCCAAATGGTCATGGTCAAACTTAAGACGGGCCTGGACGTGTGCTGATTTAAGCAGGGGAACCTTCCGTGCCATGCATGACTTTAAACTATGACGTCTTAGTGTATTACCCACGGTAACCTTAAACAGTGTTACTAGCTCTCTTCAGGTCGTTGACCAGCTCCTCCCGTGTAGTTCTGGGCTGATTCTTCACCTTTCTTAGGATCATTGATACGGCACGAGGTGAGATCTTGCATGGAGCCCCAGTCCAGGGGAGATTGACAGTCATGTTCAGCTTCTTCCATTTTCTAATAATTGCTCCAACAGTTGATCTTTTTTCACAAAGCTGCTTGGCAGTTGCTCCGTAGCCCTTTCCAGCCTTGTGGAGGTCTACAATTTAGTCTCTGGTGTCTTTGGACAGCTCTTTGGTCTTAGCCATGTTAGTAGTTAGAGTCCTACTGATTGTGTGGGGTGGACAGGTTTCTTTATGCAGCTAACGACCTCAAACAGGTGCTTCTAATTTAGAATAATAAGTGTAGTGGAGGTGGACTTTTTAGAGGTGGACTAATAGGTCTTTGAGGGCCAAAATCTTTGCTGATTGGCAGGTGTTTACATACTTATTTGCAGCAGTAACACACAAATAAATTATTTAAAAAATCATACGTTGTGATTTCCAGATTTTTTTTTAGATCATGTCTCTCACAGTGGACATGCACCTAAGATGAAAACTTCAGACCCCTGCATGATTTCTAAGTGGGAGAACTTGCAAAGTCAAATAATAAGTTCAAATAATTTTCCTCACTGTATTAACTTTTGGAGTAAAATTTGCATAAAAACTTTTAGAATGACTGAAAATGTCAACCTACAGCTGATGTAACACACAACACTCCCGGACTGCTCCCACTGGGGAAGGGGTGAGCTGCGGTGAGCTGGTACCTGCCTGACAAGTTGGGGGTTCTGGAAGGTCTCCGCTGTAGGACAGTCTGCTGGCAGGTGTTGGTGCTGGCCCCAGGCTGCCGGAGAGACTGGTTCCAGGGCTTGGCCTGGGCGGCTGGGGATGGTGGTGTGGCTGGGTCGGGAGGACTCGGTGCCCTACTTCTTGCTATGTGCCTCTTTGGAGTGGAGGCTGCTGCTGCTGTGTCTTGCTGGCGACCTGCTTCTGTAAGGGGTGCATGGCTGACCTGGGGTGATGCTTTATGTCTGGCTGCCTGGGACTTCTGTGGCCTTCCAGAGTCTGTCCTTAACAAAAATCGTAATAATATCTTGATCTAGATCTTTAAAAAAAAAACTAATGAATTGAAGATGTTAGGTAAAATGATTTACAAAAAATTTTTTTTCTCACTTTCAGAAATGTGTTAAGGTCAACAAAAGGTGCTAAAATATGATCAGTATCAGGAGTAAACAGATTTTTTAGCAGCATCGATAACAGTCCAAAGGTGTATTTATCAATTTATTTTTTCTTATGGCTTTTAATGAACCTTTGGAGGACATTAAAACCTATTTATAGTGTATACATTTTATTTGCTTGGGCCTGAAACTGCAGATTATCTTTGATTCAAAGTGGCGTCTGTGGGAACTATACTGGTAAAAGGAGGGGGGCTCAGGCCACCACCAGTACTTTTCCGCTCCCTATGAGGCTAGATTCCTGCCAGTTGTCGGCTCCAATTCCCAACAGTCAACAAACTGCCAGGCATGTGAGGCCTAAATACTTGGGCATTCTGTTACTGTTGTGCTGCTCGAAGGGTGACCAACTGGACAATGACAGCCCCAGTGGAAAATCACCTCCATACAGGCCAGGGAGCCATCTATGGACCATTAACGCCGTGCTCACTTGGCCTGGAAAAGTGCATCCAAATGGTTGGATTCCTATAAGGAAAAAACTAATTTCCACCTGATGTGAGTTCAAATGCACAATGATTAATAAATAACGGTAGAAATTACATTTTATAAATAATAAGGCTTATTGCAGTTTTTCTGAATAGTGTAATCACTACAACAATAATGTTGTGTTGAGTCTTTTCATGAGACATGGGTAATAGCAGTGCTTAGTGAATTCACATAATCAGGCTGAAGAATGGTGCTTTCACCGTGTCATTAGTGTCACTTTGAAAAGAAATACCATCAATGAGAGCTCTGGAACAAAGGTAGATGTAAATGAAAGAGGTGATATAAAATTTTTATTATTTTTTAGCCAGTCTGACCTCAATCTGGAGCTTCAGGACCTTTAGATCCATTAAGTGTCTGAGCTGATCTCATGCATCTTAAATAGCAAAAAATAAAACATGAAACTAGTTTTAGCTGGCAAGACCATCTATATCTTTGATTCAGACAAATGTATTATTGTGTTCTCATTTTCCTAATAACATCGTTATTTGTTATTTACTAAATGTTTGTGATTTGATTATTCAGAATTTGAAAGTATTTACCTTATCTTGAAAAATAATTGGGCTATGTCTTTACAAGCTTTGCACATTTGGAAACTGACATTTTTGCCCATTGCTCTTCGCAAAATAGCTCAAGCTCAGACAGATTGGATGGAGAGCATACATACATTTTTAACTCTTCCCAAAAATTCTCAATTGGACTTTGACCAAGCCATTCAAACACCTAAACATGCTTTGATCAAAACCATTCTATTGTAGCCCTGGCTTTTAGGTTGTTAACCTGCTAGAAGGTAAACCTCTGCCCCCAGTCTTTTGCAGCCTCTAAAAGCTTTCTTCCAGGATTGGTCTCTCATGTTTTTCAGGTTGCGAGTAGGACCAGAACATGGAATGAACATAAGGAAGGATTTAATGCTAACAGAAAACCTACAGAACTAGAACAAAGCAAACAGGGCATGGAGCATGGACAGAGCAAAGAGAGGAACCATTAAAGAAAAATGAAAACCACAGAGCTTATTTACTGAGGAGGGAGAGTGGATAGTGACATTGGATTCAGCTGAGCTAATCAGGGCAATGCAAAACATCTGGGAGATAAAATTGCTGAGCAGGGGAACTGAGGGTAGACTAATTAACACAGAAATCTCCACAAATTTATCCCTGACCTGTCTGCTATGTTCCTTGGTCTTCATGATGCCTTTTGTACACAACATTTTATTTAAGGGAGTCAGATCCCACACAGTGCATGCCACACTTTTTCTTATCTATTTTTCTTATCTATTTTAACTAACATTTTGAAAACCATGCACCATGTTCCTTTTACTACTTTGCATTGGTCTATCGCATACATTCCCAATAAAACCCATTAAAGTGTGTAGTTGTACCATGACAAAAGTTCAAGGAGTATGAATAGTTTTTCAATGAGCGGAAGTTTAGGCAACAGCTTAAAAAGCGGACACTTGAAAACATCCAGATGTATATTGCATTGATTCTACTCACGGGGTTTAAAGCTTTTGCAAGGTCAGAATACTGAAATACAGGTCAGAAAACAGGATGTAAGGTGTACAACACTGCCATCTAGTGTCCACATCAAGTAATTTTTTGAGGAAGGTGTTTCAGATGTTGAGTTAAAATGTCAGACAAATATGAAGGCAATAAAAACAACACAATAAAAAGGAAATTAAAAGAATATGATACATCCTCGATTTAAATGATAAAATAATAGGTAAAGTTAAATAATTTGTGTGATAGTCAGAAACTGAACTACAAGATCAAGTTTTTAATTTACTCTTTAATTTTTTTGCAACTTGTCTTTAACAATATTAATATCTAATAAGAATATTTAGTGGAGCTTAAATCCTTTTTATAAACACTTTCTTTTGCCAAGTTTTACTATGTATCTGAATTGATATGGGCTATTTTAACAGACATTAATCTAGAACCCATTATATTGTAGTGTCAGCTGTATGTTTCGGGTCCTGCTGGAAAGTTCACTTCAGCACTGCCAGGTCTTTTGTAGCCGCTAACAGATTTTCTTTCAGGATTTCTGGGTATTTAGCTCTTGTATCATAGATTTTATTTTAATATCAAGGACTTTGGCTCTTTTCTGTCACATTGGTTTTGAGTTCCAGTTTTTTTTGGGTTTATTTCACATTGTAGTAGATTCTTGTGTTTATTTATGCTCTGTTTATTGATTATTTTCACATCTGGGTTTCCTCGTTATTCAGAAAAGTTTTGATTTTCCCCAGTTTCTGTGTTTTCTGACTGTGCCATTACTTTTCCTCAGTGTCTTGCCGGTCTGCTCTTCCACAGCTGTTCCACTTCCAGTGATTGAACTTAATGGTTGGATGCTTGCCTTGTTTTTAAAGTTTTAAATGGACTTGCTCCTTCTCCTTTAATGGATTTTCTAAGTAAAAAAACAAACAAAAAAAACAAATGTAGAATAAACACTAAAGCATTGACCAGAGGAGATTGCAACATACAACAGCGCAGGACTAAGTTTGGCCAGATGGTGGCATCCATCATAGGTAATCAGTTATGGAAGACAATACCAGCTCGTGTCAGGAACTGTGACTCCGATTTTAAAAACTCTCTGAAACATTGGTTGAAAACTAACCAGATATATGTTCACAGGTAGAGTGTCTGTTTCCCTGGGCCTGTTAATCTGAGTTTATTGTAAATTCATGATATTAGTGTCTTGTCTTTACGTGTCATCTGTGTTCTCTGTATATTGTTTTATTTAATGTTTATTGTCCTAACTGCCTTAGGACAGCAGATGAAAACTGGCTCTTGTGCTATTTCTGGCATATTTACATTGATGCCTACAGCTAATATGTTCATTAATGTGCATTTTCCTAATTTATATAAAATCAATAAAAAAACTAACAAAAAAAATGTGTTGCCTTCTAGTAATAAACTTGATCAGCATTTAAGCCTCTCTGTTCAGTCACTACTTGTCAGATCCTCCTGTTTGTTCCTGTGATGCAGCCTGGTGCTCCTGTCTGAATCTTTGAGATTCATTTATGATCCCTCATTAGCCATTCATTAGAGACTCATTCACTTCATTTCAGCTGCTTGTCACTTGTCACCTGCATTTGCCCTTCCTGAAGGAAAGTGTCCCTACAGCATGATGCTGGCACCGTTGTCATTGTGGGGATGGTATGTTCATTGTGACATCCTGCAATAATGTCTTGCCACACATAGAACTCACATGTAAGCCAGAAAGTACAGATGTGGTCTCATTTGACAAGAGCAGCTTCTTCCACGTCTTTACAACTGGATGACTTATAGTAAAACAAAATGGGACTTCATACTGTTTTCTTCCTGTCACTCTTTCATAAAGGCTGAATTTGAAGAATGCATGACTAATAGCTGTCCTGTCAACAGATTCTCCCACCTTAACGCTCTTATTGCCTAGCCTGTCAGTGTAGGAGGACAGCCATCTTGGTAGGTTTGGAACTGTCCCATACTCTTTATATGTTTAGATGACTGACTAAAATGAAATGTTCAAAGTTGTGATTTTATAACCTACCTCTGTTTTAAACATCTTCATAGCCTGTTCCCTGACCACCCTTGTTCACTGATGTTGACAAACATCTGAGACCTTCACAGAAAAGCTGATTTTTGTTTTATTAAATTACACGCAGATTAACTAGGTGACTTCTGAAAGCCATTGAATTGCATTTGGGTGCATTAGAGTGCAGGGAGCTGAATGCAAATTCACAAAACACCTCAGAATTTGATTTGTTCAACAAAATAAACATATATAATTTATCTATACTTGCATAGTTTTTCAATGATTGTTGTTAGTCTGTATCACAAAATCACAATGAAATCCACAGACCTCTTTATGAAATGTGCATAATGAGGAAAAGTCTAGAGGTAAGGGTGCTTGTGCAAGGCACTATGCGCGCTAAAGTCTAGTTTGAGTTTATAATCATTTGAAATAAGATTTATCCACATCCAGCGTTCCTCCAAATCGGGGTTCATTTAGTCAATATATTGGGAGATGTATGGTTTTAATTTATGATTATGAGAGTAGAGAGAAGATGAATATAAATGCATGCCATATTTTTTAAAAAAAATAATTCTTTCATTTCACGATTATTTACTGCTTTGTGTTCTACCGTATTTAAATTGTAGTAATACTTTTGCAAGGCACTGTAACAGTTAACATGATTTTAGACCCTATTGTATTTTCAGCATTCCTTCATTAAAACAATAAAATAAAATCCTGCATCGTCATTTCTATTTAATTATAGTATTAAGATTGGATTAAGCTTTTTTCTGAAACCATTATTAAAAAGCTCCCCTACGAGGCGACGCAGTAAGACAACAGTATGAGCTACACATAAGTGGGGCACTGACCCACATTATCCCCATAGCTGTAAAAGACGCTTGCAGATTCTGGCACTTCGCTTCAGATCCGCTGCCAACTCAAGCCACGTTTTTCCTCACAGTTCTGCAAACAGAAGGTGTGAAAACAAACAAAGCTTATGTATGGAGGATGTAGCATTTGGAAGAGGCATGTGGCTTTAAATGTAAGCTGTTGGAAAAGCGTGGGTTATAAATAGGTTCATGCTTTTCCACCCTATTTTTTCCTGTGAAGGATGAGGAATACTGTTGGGTTTAATTTCAATTCCAGCAGGATTTTAATATTAGAAAATATAGGAATAATATAATAGGAAATATTACATTAACCTACTACTATAGTGTGCTGACAGACTGGACTCTGTCTGGAAAGCGTGGGGCGGTGCATGTTCTCGTTAGGAGGAAACTAACGCTCCTATTCCCGCGACATCATCATCATCCCACATTAGTGGAGCTCCTCAGTCCTGCACGGCAGCAGGTCCTGGAGAGGAGGCGTGCTGAGCCACACCACAAGAGGAGCAGATCAGGCTTCCACCTGGGCTCACCGTTGGATCAAATTAAATAAGAGAATAGCCTACCAATACGAGAGGACACTTTTTTTTTGGAGGAGCTAATCCTCCACCAAAGGGGGGAAAGGGGGATGCCATCCACGGATCGATCAGCTGGAGCGCGTAAGTTATCTGTTTTCTACCCAAACAATGGGATGTGGTTCATGTTTCCTGCGTGTTGGATGGCCATGTTTTAGTGAACAGAGCGCAGAGAAAAGGCCAGACGGGGGTGCTTATCATACATCTGCTCATGGAGTATTACTACAGTGGCAATGTGTTTGCAGTGAGCATCGCTGATGGGAGGTGGGGGGTAGATCTGGAAACCGAGATGCTGTTTGCAACATCAGCACCAGTGTGAGCGATGCCCTGGCCGCAGGCTGGGAGGCAACCTTTAGCTTCAGCTGGGTGCTGAAGGAAAAGCGGTCAGCAGAAGCCTGGTTTAATCACAAAACACTGCAATCGCCACAAAATACAAGAAAATCAGAGATATATCATTATTTTATTTTTTTATTTCACCAGGAAAACTCATTTAGATGTCCTGGACAAGACGACTTGCAACAAACCACATGGATATGCTTGCATAATTCAAAATTTTTTTTAGGCAAAACATTCACAGAGAGATCAATCTGCCTCTGAGTGTTCAAGAAGTCCTTTAAATTAATCCATCATTTTCAGGTCATTGTGCAGAGTTCTAGGCGTGAAGGAAAGACTATTGTGCAGTGCCTTGCTGAAGTTTGAAGGTTTTTACATTTTCTCACATTATAACAAATGTTAATGTACTTAACTGGGAATTTATGTTATGCACAAAACTGTTAAGTGGTAGATAAATGATGCATGATGACGTGGTCACTGTAGAACCACCTTTCACAACAATGATAGCTGCTAGCTGCTTATGTTTTAATCAGCTTTGCACATCTAAAGGCTAAACATATTTGAAAAAAACCCTCAAGCTTACTCACTGAAGGAGAGAGAAAATAACATTTCAAGCTGGTCTCTCAAATGTATTTAGGTCTGAACTTTGACTGGGTCAGTGTAACGCATGAATATGCTTTGGTCTAAACGGTTTGTTGTAGTTCAGACTGTATATGTCATGATCCACACCTATTTGTTTTTTCTGTTAGTTACACTCACCTGTTTTTCATGTAGCCCATCACATCTTAGATGTCTTTGAGTTCCTGTTCTCTGTCCCTTCATTGTTGCGTTCTCTGTTATCCTGTTATTGGTTCTTGTGCTTCTGTTGTGCCTGTAAGTTATATTCTTTAATCATCAAAATATATCCACCCACCATGCTGATATCCCTTTCCCCTATGGTCCTTCACCTCCATAACAGTATATTCTGTTGAACAGTGAATCTCCACCTTTGTCTGAAGTCTTTTGCAGTCTGACATTTTTTTCAGACTTGCCTGTATTAAGCACCATCCATTTTCCCAGCCCAGCATTCTCACAACATGATATTGCCATCATCATATTTAGCAGTAGGGATGCTATGTTATGGATGATGTGCAGTATTGGTGTTCCTCCACAAATAGCGTATTACATGTTGACCAGTAAAATAAAAGTTTCATCTTACCTGAGCAAAAAACCTTGCACATGTTTGCTCTGATTGCTACATGGCTTCTACTATAAAATGAAACTTCTTATGGTTTTCCTTTCTGCTATAGTAGCCATCCTGTCAATGGATTCTTCCACCTGAGTTGTAAATATTTGCAGCTTCCCCAGAGTTACCTTGAACTTCCTGACTGCTTCTCTGATTAGTGCTCTCCTTGCCTGGCCTATTAGATTAGGTGGACTGCCAGTTCTCAGTTGGTTTGCAGTTGTGTTATACTCTTATTTTTCTGATGTATTATTGCACATGGGTTTAATTGACGTTCAATGATTTGGATGTTGTTTTATAACCTTGCTCAGCTTTAAACTTCTTAATTATTTTCCCCCTGACCTGTCTGCTGTGTTCCTTGGTCTTCATGATGCTAGCATTCTCTAGCAAACCTCTGAGGCCTTCAAAAAACATCTGGATTCATAATAATGTTAAATCACACACAGATGGACTCTGTTTACTAATCTGGCTACTTCTAAAGGCATTGGGTTGAATTAGATTTTATATAGGACTTTCAGAGTAAATAGGCTGAATACAAATGCACTACATACACCACACTTTCCACATTTTTGTTTTCTAAAATCGGCACAAGACCTTTGCTATCCACAATGAAGAAACATCTTAGAGTCAGATACTGTACCCATCTGACATCTTTTTGATGAATATAGGTCTGTAGATGTAAAGGCAGCTGGCCCAAAATGGCCTTAGGTTAAAATATGCCAGTGCTTCAGTCAGTAAACAGTCTTAGTTATTCTTGAAAAGAACTATACTTAGGTCAGTCTGTTGCCCACCTGTATTTATCTAAACACAATGAACCAGATATTCTGAGTTACAAATCTGACAACATTACTAACAAAGCTACACTCCCTGTCCTTTTTGAAGACAATATGATTCAAAGGTTAAGTTGTTTCTGCTGCATTTTCAATGAAGAAAAAGACAGAAATCACACCTTGCCCTTTTCACTGACAATGGAAAAGCCTGTTTGTTTTTGAACCTGAGCTGAACAGCTTGTTCATGTTTTTAAAGTGCCAGAAAAACAGCTGTTTTAGCCATGGTTAAACGTTTTAGCAGTGAAGAAAATGTAATGCTTTATAACTTTGTAAAATGTTTCAGTAGTTTGTTAAAGAGCACCTACATTCTATTTCAAGAGCAATTACTTACATTTATGTGAAGAGGCAAAATCCATCCATCCATCGTATCTTTATGTTAGTCCTTGAATAGTGTTGAGAACAAATTTCTCCTTTGGGTAGTTATTGTTATGATTCTGGCCCGTCTGCCTGCTCTGCTCTCACTCATGCAATCAACTCATCTGTTTCACCTGTCTGCTGCTGCGCTTCTGCGCAATCACCGTCATGCCACACACCTGTGGAGCTGCAGTTATATACAGCCCTCTGACAGGCAGACAGTGCCAGATTTTCGAAAACATTTTTGAGTAGTTATCCAGCGTTCCTTCCTGACTGATCTCGTTCCATGGCCTTGCCTTACCTTGTCTTATGGATTATTCCTTCTTGCCTGCTCCTTGTCTGACGGATTGGATTTTGGATTTCGACTCTGTTTTCTGCCTCTGGTTTATGTCTCTGCCTGCCCCTTGTCTGACGCCTCTAGCCCTGGATCTCGACCCTGTTTCTGTCCACGGATTTACGCCCCAGCCAAGCCCCTGGTTTATTCAACCTGAGCCTGTCTGGCTTTCAAGCCTGCCTGGATTCATTGTCAAGAGGACAATCACAGCTCTCTGTGTTCCAGCCACAGTTTCAGCTGATTCCCCTGAGGTTCTGGATCACATCCTCTTCTGGGTTCCGCTCCTCTTTCCCAGACTGAGAAGGTTAGTGGCTTTACTTGACTCTGTTCTAGTCCTGAGTTTTATTCAGCCACTAACTCGCCTTTCTGCCCTCGGTGACTTGTGGAAGCTGACTCCTGTTCTATGATTCCTGTTTTGCTGAATAAACCTTCTAACTTTCTTACATTGTGTTTGGCTGAATTTTGGGTCCTCAAGTCACTGGTCATAATAGTTATTGAGTTTTTACATGATGTTATATTTTCAACATGCTGTGGTTTTTTTTTTTTTTTTTTAAGCTATAGCGATGTCTCGGCTTTTGTTTTCATCTCTACCTGTCCTTGTCTCACAATATGTTCACAACACCTAATCATAACGAGACACAGACATACATCATATTTACATGGATGAAGTAAGTCTTCCTCTTACTTTGCCTGCAGATGCACTCACACCCACCTGCTCCAGTGCTGAACAAACTTTGCACTGTTTGCGCTGGAGACGTTTTTCTTAGCAATTGAACCTCTCAGCTTGAACTTCTTGAAGTTCTGATCAAGCTCTGCACTGGAGGCGATGGAGATGTTCTTTTTAGCAATTGAACCTCTCAGCTTGAAGTTCTGGATGATCCTAAAAACTGTCCTTTCAGTGGTTACTTTTTCCTCTGTTTGGAGGTAACCGTTGCTAATTCAAGAAGATAAATCTCACTTTTTTTTGAATAGCAATTGGTTTATGGATAGGATGTACAGACCAAAAGTTTGGACACACCTTCTCATTCAAAGAGTTTTCTTTATTTTCATGACTATGAATATTGTAGGTTCACACTGAAGGCATCAAAAATATGCATTAACACGTGGAATTATATACTGAACAAAAAATTTTGAAAGAACTGAAAATGTCTCTTATATTCTAGGTTCCTCGAAGTAGCCACCTTTTGCTTTGATTACTGCTACGCACACTCTTGGCATTCTGTTGATGAGCTTCAAGAGGTAGTCATCTAAAATGGTTTTAACTTCACAGGTGTGCCCTGTCAGGTTTAATAAGTGGGATTTCAAGCCTTATAAATAGGGTCGGGACCATTAGTTGTGTTGTGCAGGAGGTGGATACAGTACACAGCTGATAGTCCTACTAATTAGACTGTTAGAATTTGTATTATGGCAACAAAAAAGCAGCTAAGTAAAGAAAAACGAGTGGCCATCATTAAGAAATGAAGGTCAATCAGTCCGAACAATTGGGAAAACTTTGAAAGTGTCCCCAAGTGCAGTCGCAAAAACCATCAAGCGCTAGAAAGAAACTGGCTCACATGAGGACCGCCCCAGGAAAGGAAGACCAAGAGCCACCTCTGCTGCGGACGATAAGTTCATCCGAGTCACCAGCCTCAGAAATCGCAGGTTAACAGCAGCTCAGATTAGAGAACAGGTCAATGCCACACAGAGTTCTGGCAGCAGACACATGTCTAGAACAACTGTTAAGAGGAGACTGTGTGAATCAGGCCTTCATGGTAAAATAGCTTCTAGGAAACCACTGCTGAGGGCAGGCAACAAGCAGAAGAGACTTGTTTGGGCTAAAGAACACAAGGAATGGACATTAGACCAGTGGAAATCTGTGCTTTGGTCTGATGAGTCCAAGTTTGAGATCTTTGGTTCCAACCACCGTGTCTTTGTGCGGCGCAGAAGAGGTGAATGGATGGACTCTACATGCCTGGTTTCCACCGTGAAGCATGGAGAAGGAGGTGTGATGGTGCGGGGGTGCTTTGCTGGTGACACTGTTGGGGATTTATTCAAAACTGAAGGCATACTGAACCAGAATGGCTACCACAGCATCTTGCAGCGGCATGCTATTCCATCCGGTTTGCGTTTAGTTGGACCATCATTTATTTTTCAACAGGACCATGACCCCAAACACACCTCCAGGCTGTGTAAGGGCTATTTGACCAAGGAGAGTGATGGGGTGCTGCGCCAGATGACCTGGCCTCCACAGTCACCGTTGGCAAAAGGGCCAACAAGTGCTAAGCATCTCTGGGAACTCCTTCAAGACTGTTGGTAAACCATTTCAGGTGACTACTTCTTGAAGCTCATCAACAGAATGCCAAGAGTGTGCGTAGCAGTAATCAAAGCCAAAGGTGGCTACTTTGAGGAACCTAGAATATAAGAGACATTTTCAGTTGTTTCACACTTTTGTTCAGTATATAATTCCACATGTGTGAATTCATAGTTGTGGGGGGGGGGGGGATGCCTTCAGTGTGACGCTAAATATTCATATATATCAAGAAATAAGGACAACTCTTTGAATGAGAAGGTGTCTCCAAACTTTTGGTCTGTACTGTAAGTCAGAAAAACAGTGTTGGATCCTGTTTGACGTAGGGATGCACAGATATCAAAATTTTGGGCCAATATTGATACACGATTTCAATATTACTGTTATGTTCGATACCTACTACTTCAACACAGTGAAAAAATGACAATACCACTTCTCAGTTTCAGTTAACCCCTTAGTTATGTGCTGCATCACAACACACACCTAAACAAATAACACATGGCCAACTTCCTCCCCTCTGCCTCCTGAAACACATACACAAACGGCAACAAGATGGAAATGAACATTGTCCATTAATTTCAAACACGTTTTACTAATGGGACCGATACTGAAGTTAATTTCAACATGTTGTGCATCCCTAGTTCAAACATCAAACAGCGTCTAGTGTTTTAAGGGACCTGTGTTGATAATGTGGCTGTACTCAAATTAGGTTAGCAGATCATTTTGTGCAGAAACGTATAGATTTTTTTCAAGCTCACAAAGCTATTTGCAACAAATTGATTTGTATACTCTGCAGACTATTCAGAATATTCTCAAACACTGTGAATTTTCGTCTCTGCAAAACTTTACATCTGTTTTATGGCCCAACCCTTTTCACCATGCAGGTATGCAGTAGAAGAGAATGCAAACTATTAGTAATTAAATTAATTTTTCATTCATAAGTTATTGGCAATAAAAGATATACGGGGAATTTGTATTACCAGTGATAACATGAATATTTCTGAAAATCGCCAGTTTGTTAATTGTGAAAAATCGTAAATCTGTTTGTCACCAAATCAGACATCCTTTAGGGGTTTGTGGGGAGTTTAATCTGTTGCAAAGCTGTAGATCAGCCGACTGACATTCCCTGCTTTATCGGAGCATGGATGAAAGCTAAAACACACCAACAAATAAGCAGAAAAAAAATCAAGTGAGGCTTTGAAGAAGTCATGTTATGTTTATGGGGAGTGAAAAAGAAGCCACAGACCTTCTGAAAGCCTAGAGCATCATTGATCAGGACCACTTTAAAAGATTGCTGCTTACGATCTGCTTGGATCATAAGTAAACGGCTTTGTGGTGATGCAGAGGCCAAGCATTGTCAGGGGAAAATTAAGAAGAAACCACAAAAGAGGACTACTTCAGCTGTGAATACTTATTGTACATTCGTGAATCTCTCTGATCACACAGGCTTGATAGGCAAATGAACGGTTTAATCTGGCAGCAGCTTTTAACCAAGGTCAGCAGGTCACATGAAGAACTCCTCATCTTGAGGATCAATCTGCAGAGCTTCTTTGCTTCAGTTAAATCATTCAGCCTCGTTTCCAGGTCCCCAGGGGTCCCGTCAAAAGGAGCTAATTTAAGGACGTGATTCATACCTTCACCTCCTAATCACCAATCACTCAGCCCATGTGCTGCTGTACAGTCTCCATAGGGCCTGTACATGTGTTGCTGTTTTTCTGCTTCCTTAATCTTGTTTTTTTTTTTTACCTTCCACGCTTTTAAATTAGATTGCAGCAAACCCCGTAAGCTTGTAGCTGTTGTATAATGTACTTTTTAATGTGCTGATTAGGACCTTTTTTGTTTGTTTTTTCTTTTTAAAGATGCTCTGAAGTGAATGTACTGAGGGCTTTGTTCTCAAGAGGAAAAGGTCTCTTAGTCAGATTTTGTTTTGAACAGGCCTAAATTGTCCAAGGACATCGAGTGCCTTTCTCGTTTTTGTTTTAGTAGAAATGAGACAGGAGACCTCTTTCATTATAGATGATTCACAGTCAGAAACAAGGCTTTGCAATGCTTGTTTGTTCAGACAATTAGAGCATGCTTAGTAGGGCTGAACTGTGCCAGCTGACCTTGACGAAGGCTGCTCTGCAGTTACTCCTGTCCAAAGAGAGTCTGTTCATGTCCGCTGCGGCGGGAGGTTACTGACGCAATTAGACCAGGAACATTGGCACTTTCGACTGAACAGAGGAAGTGTTTTTTGTTGCTGAATTAATTAATGTGCAGAAACTAAAGAGAAGCGGTTTCTGTCACAACGACATGCTTCTTAAACTGAACGGTATTGTTGCGTATATGTACGTAATGTATGTATGTGTTCAAAATCCCTGAGTCAACACTTTGTAAAATAGCTTTCATTAAGTCTTCCGAGGTATGTTTCGACCAGCTTTGCACATCTAAAGGCTGAAATTATTCCCATTCTCCTCTGCAAATTAGCTCAAGCTCAGTCAGATTGAATGTAGGCCAGCTGTGAGGAGGATTTTTTAAGTCTTGTCTTGTTCTCAGTTGGAATTTTTAGATATGGAATTTGACTGGGCCATTTTAACACATGAATATGCTTTGATCCAAATCATTGCATCTGCATCTGCCTCAGTCTCTAGTCCTTTGTGGTCTCTAACAGGTTTTCTTCCAGGATTGTCCTGCTCCATCTAACCTTCCATTGACCAGCTTCGCTCTCCCTGTGGAAGAAAAGCATCCCCACCGAATGATGCCGCCACCACCTCCATGTTTCATGGTGGTAGCGTTAGTTCTCTTCATTGCAATGTTACACATGTGAGCCAAAAGTGCAATTTTGGTCTCATCTGATGAGAGCACCTTCTTCCATATGTAAGCTTGTAACAATTCAACAATCATGCCACTCTTTGATATAGGCCAGATTCTCCTGCCTGAGCTGAACTCTGTTCATCAATTAGGTGACTCCTGAAGGGAATTCGATGTGCTGAATTTTATTAAGGCGTTTCACATTAAAATGGGATAGAGATACAAAAACGAGTATTGCATGCAACATTATTTTTTTTTAATGTTTAAAACAATGGAGCATTTTGTTCCCTTTTAACAGTTATGTGCAACGTTTTGATGGTCTATCATACCGAAGTAAAAATAAAGGTTTTGTGGTTGTAAAGAATAACATGCTTTGTTCAGAAAAAAACGCTGAGCCATAACCATTAATTTCAATATTGCAGCAATTAACCAATTATAACATTACTTAATATCAGACTATGCTATGCAGATGCTTTGTCTGCACTGACGAAGATTCACTCGCTTTTGAATGACAGATGTTTGAAAGTAAGGCTTGATATACTTATTAACTGAGCTAATAATTAAAAGACCACTTGGAGGCATAGCACTTTGAGTTAGAGATGAAAAAAGCATATCATGAAATGTGTGAATGGTGCTCACGCTTTGATTTTCCGTGTGTGTGTGTGTGTGTGTGTGTGTGTGTGTGTGTGTGTGTGTGTGTGTATAGAGGTTGTTTGGGCAATGTGCATGTGTGCAATGTGTGTGTATAGAGGTTGTTTGGGCAATGTGCATGTGTGCAATGTGTGTGTATTGAGGTTGTTTGGGCAATGTGCATGTGTGCAATGTGTGTGTATTGAGGTTGTTTGGGCAATGTTCAATGTTTCTTAGTGTTTGAACATCATACTGTCAGACAATGAACTCACATTTGACTTTTGTTTATACTCCTCTGCATACTTTGGTATACAGTTCATGGTCGACTCAATGAGTGCAAGTTGCGCAAATCTTGAGGCTTTAAAACAAGCCCAGAACATCAACCCTCCACCACCGTGACCGAGAGCCGGTATGAGTCATTTGTGCTGAAGTGCTGTTTGTTTTTGTTTTTTGTAAACATGCTGCTCTGTATTATGTTAAAGCGCCTCCTATTTTGTCTCATCTATATAAAAGGACATTGTTCCATGAGATGAATTGTTTTTTCAAAGGCAGCTGGGCAAATTTAAATTGTGGTGCTATGTTCTTTTCAGAGAGAAGAGGCTCTCTTTCCAGCAAATCTTTAAACAAATGATACTTGTTCAATCTTTTTCTCAGTTGTCCTGTCATGATCTTTAACATTCAACATGCTAGCTGAGGCCTGTAAAGTCTGAGTTCCAGGGTTTTTTGGAAGAGTGATTCATCAAAACGTTGCAGGATAGTAGCTCTTGAGGCACCACTGTGTTGAAACATACCAGTATGCTCCTGACTAGCAAATTACCAAAATCCCTGTTTCTAAAAAGGCAGTCACACTTGCCGAGGGCTCTTCTCTTCAAATCATTTCCATACTGATTTGCAGCAAAAATTGTTTTTGTAAAGTCAATGGTGAATTATTTCCTCCTTTGTATCCCCATACCTATAAGCACCAGACTAGCAAATGTCCGAAGTGTCTGCTTTCAAAGACGCGGTCACACCTGCTGATGATCAATCAAATGTTCTAATTTGTAGCCCTGGCTACGACTTTCTTTTACTTTTGGTTTTGGTTAGGGAATTTTTATCACACTGATTTAGGGGTTTTAAAAAATATATCCAACCATGCATAATACTTTATCACAAATTTAGATTTTTTAGGGCAGATTTTGCATAAAAACCAGACTGTTCTCTCCGTTGCTGGATGATGATGCTCTCGTTTCCACCTGAGAGTCAGTTGCAACCATAGGAACAAGGGGTCATTTATCTTGCTTTGCAGTATCATTATCAGTGGGCAGCACACATTAGACACACATACACACATACAATGTGTCCTGCCTGGATACTGGGCTGACATAATTCACAGATTGATAATTTATGCCTCGTTTGCTCTCCTCCTGTGTGTTTTGCAACTGTTTCCTACTCATTTTCTACATCTCCTGTCTCCGGTTTTGTGAAGCGATACACTGCGATCATATTCATATACAAAAACATGGATGTTTATGTAAGACACATACATACAGACTGGATCATTAAATGAAGAGTGCGGGCAGAGGCCCTGCTGGCTGATGGCATATTCATGAATAGCTTTCAAGGGTTGAAGAGGTGAAGCAAAGAGGAGACGGAGAGGAAAAAAAGAGGGAATGACGCACTGCTCTGCTTCTGTCCTTTGAGAGAGTTGTACAACTGATGTTTCCATTTGGCTCCTGAATAACTCAAAGGACTGCAGTACCAGACACAACTCTGTGTTTTGTTTTATACACGACCGATTTCTTCTGTTAATTTCAGATTAATTATTGGAAAGGATAAAAATTGGCGTGTTTATCTTTTCATAAGAAGTCATAGGTTTTAAGTAATATCTTATTAACCAAAACAATTTTAAAATCTAAAACCAAAATTTGAATGAAGTTGTCTTCACTTTAAAACACAACAAAGAACGAATCATTAGCTGAGCAGCTAGTCTGCTAGCACTTAGATAGCTGAGTTTCTCAACACAAACAAAAGCAAATGTATAGATTATTTAATCCTAAACTAATATCTGTCTGCCCAAACACCACCTCTTACGTGAACATATCTGAAGAAAAGATGTCCTGTGGGCAATGAGTTCAGGAGGGAAGTTGTCCTGGTGATTCAGCCTCGAATGGGCAGAACAAAGGACATTTGGGGGTGCTTTGCAGCTGCCATGTGGGTAGCTTACACTGGGTTTGTGTACTGGATGTGTGCAGAGCTGGCGGCTCTGCTTGTCTTATTACTCCCTTTTCCTATGAACACTGGGTTATGTGAGCATCAGATAAATCCTTAACTTTGTGCACTTGATCGGCAGGTATACAACCATCAGATCGTAGTCACTGTGGATCCAAGTTGAAGAGATATGCCTTCTTGCCTACAAGGAGACATTCGGGTGTGGTGTCTCCCTTGACTGGCTCTTGCTGGAGAGCCACGTGGTAGAGAACGAATGAAGGTTGGGACAGGGTTTTTGTTCAGAGATTCAGCTCTGACTCCTCCTCTTCCTGGGCTTTGCTGAAAGTAGGTTAATGTGACTTATTTTAAAAGTTCCAGAAAAGTTCATACTGGCCTTTGGTGGTTTGCAGTTAAGAGTCCTTGTTCCATTTATGTTTCACTACATGGCTGGGGTCCCAACAGGAGGGCTCTGAGGAAAAACACTTTTTTTTTTATATTAGTAATCTATTACTTTATGTTCCCCTGGGGTATAAATACGATGTGACAAAAACCCATATTTATCTGTCCACTATTCACAGTGAGTAGGTGGATAAAATATGTAAAAAGCTCACTGTTAGAGAACTGCAGCATATAGTGGCATCTCAGGGTTACCAAGTCTGTATAACAACCATTAGAAGATGTCTACAGGCAAACGGGTTGTTTAGGGGGCTGGCCAAGAAAAAAAGACTCTCCTGCCCCTCCAGCGCAAATGTAAACATGTAGGGTTTGCTAAACTCTAATGGAACATTAAGTGGAACTGTTTGCTTTGGTAAGATGACATTGAAAACGCACTTTTCTGCATTAAACATTCCAGGTAGGTATGGTATGGAACAAAGGCTAAAATGCAAAAAAGGACATGTCATGTTCTGTCTGTCATGTCTGTCATGGGGGTACATTTTGGAAAACCGTACCAATTACTGCCATGGGAATGTCCAACTTTTACCACTATTTAAAAAGTCATCAAAAGGGATGTCTTATATCGTCTCAAATCTGTTTGCAGTGTTAAGTGATGTCAGGGATTTAGTGTAATATATAGTGTGTGTGTGTGTGTGTTGTTGTTAGAAAATGTTGAGGCACCAATTTCTGAAAATATAATACATTGTGAGGACCCACTACTCTTTATGGGCCCCAAAGCGTGGGCCACTTGAAAATAAGTTCTGTTTTTGGGTTAGGGGCTAGGTTTGGGATCAAGGTGTAAATTGAGTTTAGGTTAGGTTTAGGGTTAAGTAATGTGTAGGTTTAGATTTAGGGTCATGGTTAAGCCACAGAAATTAATTAAAAATGAATTGAAGCCAATGCAAAGTCCTTGTAAAGATAGAAAGATATTATGTGTGTGTGTATGTGTACATAAAAACATGAACATGAACATCAAAGTTTCCAGACCTAAATGTTACAGAACATCCAGGAGTTGGCAGTAGAGAAGAGATCATTAAGGAGGATGATCATGAGAGATTAAGCAAAGAGTAATGGTCAAACATTCCTCTCTCTGTATAATCCAAATTGTGAAATGTTTTAGAAGACTAAGAGAGGCTGTAAAAACGTAAAAAGCAGTGTATGTTGTCAAAAAGAAATATTTTTCTTCTCACAGAATGGGTGAATTTATCTACAATTTTTCAGTATGATAGTACAAAGGTCATTTATTTAAACGTTTTTCTTTTTACACCTTTACCAGAGTTGCCAGTAAATGTATTATTATTACATTATTCATTCACGATTAAAACCATGATGGACAGCAGTCCGTAATAGTGACCTTCCCATGCTGCAAAATGGAACATGTGAAGTGTTTACAAATAGTTACTCTATCTAATGAAAGAGTAAGGCAGTAAAAATATTTAAAACACTAAACTTTTACTTTTATTTGCACTGCTTTATATTTGTAACAGACAGTTGGTATTGCAGTATTTGTTTTCACTAAAAGGTCAATGTATAGTACTGTTTTTGTTACAGACATGGTTTTGTTAATAACTACATTTTGGTCATCCACCAGCTCGTCACACTGAGAAATGCATAGCAGGCTCAACAAAAGAAGTAACATTCGCTGATTACTCTTTAAAAACACATTGGAATTAATTTTAGACATTTATTCTCTGTTGCTTATTTTTATTCCTAAGTTTAATGAGTTAATCTGGCATCTTTAATATTTTTTTATTTGCACATTAGCAGTGTTTTTGTGGATCAAAGGCAGTGATTGCTGAATTTCTCTAATATGTAAAAAAAACAAAAAAAAGAAAATCAACAAGCAGCCCACCTGCATTAGTGTCCTCTACTAAATCAAGACTTTTGATTTTAGATGAGTCACTTTGCAGAAAAGAAAAAAAAAAGGCTTTCCAAACTCCTCAGTGTTGCTCCAAAAAGGGAACAAACTCACACCTCCCACTGCAACGTCCCGGCTGTTTTCCATTGTTCAGCACCAACCCCACTGACTGCGCCAAAGTCTTTCTGCAAGAGTAGAACTGAAACTGTTTGTTTCTAATGAAACCTTGAGCACTGCATGACAACAGCAGGAAAACGTAACAGGGTGGTGGTTGCTGTTGGAGGACACCTGGTTGCTGGGGAAACTGGGAAAAAATGTGATGTAATGGCAGTGTAACTCTCTACACCTACTACAGACACTGTACCTGTTTACTGTTATATACACAGTATGTCCATTACGTTTGTGATACAGAGCAGGTCTAAAGTGTATAAGGAATGGAAAGAGACAGCAGCACTGTGTAAAATCCTACATTTAAAAAAAAAAGAAGAGGAAGAGAGTCCTTGTCGAACTCGTAGTCTTCGGGCTCGCTGGGAATTCACGATTCTTTTTGTGTCGCAGGGAAACCAGGTTACCCATTTACTCGCCACTCATTGCAGGATTGCTTGAACTCCCTGTGGTGCACCTAAAAATATCTGCTTACACACACTAAAAATTGCCTACCCGTGTTATGTAAGGAATGTCTTATTGATGTCTAAAAGAGATTTTAGTTGCTGCTGCAGCTGCAAATTAATCTCATTATTTTTGTTTCAAATTTGAAATGCACCATAAAATGTAAAATGGGTTTAATGCCTTTTGTTGATATTTTGTACTCTTCTGGAGTACTCGAGTTGAACCAGTGAATCAGTTCCACCCCAGAGCATGTCTTCGGATCATTCAATGTCCATATTTGTTTTGGATGATTACAATTATGTGAACATTTTCGTCCCATTACAGGGACAGGAACCATTATACGCTACTTTGAACTACAAGGGACCAAAGCAAATATACAGTGCCTTGCGAAAGTACTCGGCCCCCTTTAACTTTTCAACCTCTTGCCACATTTCAGGCTTCAAACATAAAGATATAAAATTCAAATTTTTTGAAAGAATCAACAACAAGTGGGACACAATCGTGAAGTGGAATGAAATTTATTGGATATGTCAAACTTTTTTAACAAATAAAAGACTGAAAAGTGGCACGTGCAATATTATTCAGCCCCCTTGCGTTAATACTTTGTAGCGCCACACTTTGCTGCAATTACAGCTGCAAATCACTTGGGGTATGTCTCAGTTTTGCACATCGAGAGACTGAATGTAAAATGGGTTTAATGCCTTTTGTTGATATTTTGTACTCTTCTGGAGTACTCGAGTTGAACCAGTGAATCAGTTCCACCCCAGAGCATGTCTTCGGATCATTCAATGTCCATATTTGTTTTGGATGATTACAATTATGTGAACATTTTCGTCACATTACAGGGACAGGAACCATTATACGCTACTTTGAACTACAAGGGACCAAAGCAAATATACAGTGCCTTGCGAAAGTATTCGGCCCCCTTGAACTTTTCAACCTCTTGCCACATTTCAGGCTTCAAACCTAAAGATATAAAATTCAAATGTTTTGTGAAGAATCAACAAGTGGGACACAATCGTGAAGTGGAATGAAATTTATTGGATGTGTCAAACTTTTTTAACAAATAAAAAACTGAAAAGTGGCGCGTGCAATATTATTCAGCCCCCTTGCGTTAATACTTTGTAGCGCCACACTTTGCTGCAATTACAGCTGCAAATCACTTGGGGTATGTCTCAGTTTTGCACATCGAGAGACTGAAATTCTTGCCCATTCTTCCTTGCAAAACAGCTGGAGCTCAGTGAGGTTGGATGGAGAGCATTCATGAACAGCAGTCTTCAGCTCTTTCCACAGATTCTTGATTGGATTCAGGTCTGGACTTTGACTTGGCCATTCCAACACCTGGATACGTTTATTTGTGAACCATTCCATTGTAGATTTGGCTTTATGTTTTGGATCATTGTCTTGTTGGAAGATAAATCTCCGTCCCAGTCTCAGGTCTCTTGCAGACTCCAACAGGTTGTCTTCCAGAATGGTCCTGTATTTGGCCCCATCCATCTTCCCATCAATTTTGACCATCTTCCCTGTCCCTGCTGACGAAAAGCAGGCCCAAACCATGATGCTGCCACCACCACGTTTGACAGTGGGAATGGTGTGTTCAGGGTGATGAGCTGTGTTGCTTTTATGCCAAACATATCGTTTTGCATTGTGGCCAAACAGTTCGATTTTGGTTTCATCTGACCAGAGCACCTTCTTCCACATGTTTGGTGTGTCTTCCAGGTGGCTTGTGGCAAACTTTAAATGAGACTTTTTATGGGTATCTTTGAGAAATGGCTTTCTTCTTGCCACTCTTCCATAAAGGCCAGATTTGTGCAGTGTACGACTGATTTGTTGTCCTATGGACAGACTCTCCCACCTCAGCTGTAGATCTCTGCAGTTCATCCAGAGTGATCATGGGCCTCTTGGCTGCATCTCTGATCAGTCTTCTCCTTGTTCGAGATGAAAGTTTAGAGGGACGGCCGTGTCTTGGTAGATTTGCAGTGGTCTGATACTCCTTCCATTTCAATTTGATTGCTTGGGAAATCTTTTTGTGTCCAAATCCGGCTTTAAACTTCTCTACAACAGTATCTCGGACCTGCCTGGTGTGTTCCTTGGTCTTCATGATGCTCTCTGCGCTTTGAACAGAACCCTGAGACTATCACAGAGCAGGTGCATTCATACGGAGACTTGATTAGGTGGATTCTATTTATCATCAGTCATTTGGGACAACATTGGATCATTCAGAGATCCTCATTGAACTTCTGAAGTGAATTTGCTGCACTAAAACTAAAATAAATAATATTGGACGCCCCACTTTTCAGTTTTTTATTTGTTAAACAAGTTTGACACATCCAATAAATTTCATTCCACTTCGCGATTGTGTCCCACTTGTTGTTGATTCTTCACAAAAAATTGGAATATTATATCTTTATGTTTGAAGCCTGAAAAGCGGCAAGAGGTTGAAAAGTTCAAGGGGACCGAATACTTTCGCAAGGCACTGTATACACGACATTAAGAATTGTGATTAAAACATTACAATGTGAGTAGGGGGTATAAATGGCTATGTAAAGCACTTTATATCCATCAATATAAAATTACAAAATTGCATTGTTTTTGTTTTTCTCGGCCCAGGAAAAGAGTCTCTAAAAGTGCAGTCAAAGGAATCAGGTGTGTATACATTGTCTTTCAGAACAAAGATGCCTTCTTCTGTCTGCAATCTGATTTCTCTAACAACCTGTCACCAAACTGACTGAGGATACAAAGAATAATTAGATTTGCGGGATAATCCATGTATTTGCAGCTGGGCCAGGCCCAGGGCATGGATTTCCAATAAATAACGCAGCTGAAAAAACAGAAAGCTTTCGGCAGGGTGACACCCGAGACAGAAAGAGGCCACTCAGGATTTGTCTGTGCTCTGGATGCCACTACTTTTTCTACTGCAAAGCTATATCTTTGCCCTAGTCTTTCTTTTTAAATGTTCTTTTGGTTAAATATATCCAGCTGCCACCACAATGTGACTAGAACCTTCTCTACATTTTGCAACTAGAGGTATGGTCATTCAGTAGATAAAGCTATTTACAAATGAGCTCTTTCCTTGACAAACAGGCTGGTCACCTTTCTTTTGTATTGATGACTTTGAGTTCATTCTGGTCTACATGCATGATGTTTGCTGTATCACATCACCTGGAACATTTGGCCTCAGTAGCCTAACAAGGCTGTTGTGTCTTTTTAGTATTTGGCTGTCAAAGTGAGCTCTTTTTAATTTTCCTCTAAATAGAAAGAGCAGCCCTGGCACTATGTGAACCTCTGTATTCAGATTAACACCTCAGTCTGTTGTACCTGTTTTCAGTCTGTCAACTCTGAGGAGATCCACTGTGGCTGTTTCCTTTGTCTTCCTTAGATGTTGCTGTTCCCCAGATTGCCAATTGTTTTGTTGCTGTAGATCTTTCTTTTACAATTATCACTCATTTTATAGTTTGTGTCATAGGTTTTACAGCATGTACAGCACTACATCTCTTTACAAATACCTTTAAACCCTCTTGGACATTCATTTTATATATTTTGTTAATATATAACAATATATGGCTGTGTTAATGCAACTTATGAAAATTTGCCCAGGTTGTATATTTGATTTGAGATCTTCCTTGCAATACTTTGTATCAGGTTAGGCAATTTTTTCATATACTTTAGTCTCCCATTTTGAAT
Source organism: Crenichthys baileyi (assembly GCA_036173005.1). Lineage (NCBI taxonomy): Eukaryota > Metazoa > Chordata > Actinopteri > Cyprinodontiformes > Goodeidae > Crenichthys > Crenichthys baileyi. The sequence goes on along the minus strand of JAHHUM010002960.1, from coordinate 327,489 downwards.
AGAACTGACTTTCCACAAAAATAAAATTCCAACAAAATCGGTGTTACTGGCAATTTTAAATCACCCAGGCCCAGAAATCAAATTTGCATGTCTGTTCTGTTTTTTTTCAAGAGATTTTCATCAAATTATTATGTATAGGGATGAATAAAGTTAATGATGGCTTTCATTTAAAAAAATGTCGATACATATTCAATTCAATTTTATTTATATAGTGCCAATTCACAACACATGTTGTCTCAAGGCTCTTTACAAAGGGTTGGGAATGGTGAGGGGATGTTGGGGAGGTTAGATTAAACTACTGAGTGTTAGGGTTTGGCCATTTTAGAATAGGCTATGTGTAGGAGTACTAAGTAAAATAATAAACTGATAAAGTTTGTCCAGCTAGAGCCCACTGGTGGCCATTGTTACACTAAAAACCACAAGGATTGAGGGTACCGCTCTCTGTCAGACTGATTATAACCATTGGAAAAGAGAAGGGGTTACACAGGTAGCAGAAATGGAGGGTGTGTTTGCACCTCAACCATAACTGAGCCGGTTTAGGCTAAACCTGACTCCCCCTTACTCCATCCAACAGGAAGGGAAGAAGGGCAAGGTAAAAATAATTGGCGAGTGTTGGCTCCTGTTGCATTGTGTGAAAGGTGGGTAACTTAAAATGGGATAAGTCAATTCAATCGAATCATACAGATTTCAAGTTAGGTACATACATTCCAATTAATCCCAACTATCGAACAGCAAGTCAGATTCAGTTATTTATTCAAATTGGTTAAGTTTTTCTATCTAAGGAAACCCAGCAGATTGCATCGAGTCAGTGACTTGTAGCAGTCACTCCTCCTGGATGAGCTTGTAGCAACATATAGCAAGCATCTTTGTATTCCAAGACATTTTAACCTGTTTCTGGATAATAATGCACATGGGGTAGTCAAACTAAAACTAATCAGGACAGAAATCAGGAGAGGACATTGGTAGATGCCGATTGGCTCAAGGAGACCCCACCTTGGGTTAGACAGGGCTCAATAATTTATCCATGTTCATGTTTAGCTTTTGATTGCATTTTAAATGTAATCACATGGCACAGGGTTGGTACAAATATCTATGCAGCACAAGCCTATTTCCATTTAGAACAGGTAATTGCTATTATTACTTATACTGTATGAATGGTACAATGGGAGGTGGGGGACCTGTGTTTTTATTGCTGGCAGCTTACAGGAGCTGGGCTCATACTTTCGTTGTTTTCAAGATATTAAGACATTTTGATTCTGAGATTCTGTGATCAGTCGTTATTTTATTAACTGATGGTCTCATCATAATTTTCCTGACATTGTGGCCACTGTGCTGACTCTGAACATATTGGTTTTACTGTTGTCAACAACGCAAATATAAAAATAAACCTCCCAGCTGTCTGAGCTAACTTCTTTTGCTGTTTGCAGCCTCTGACATGTTTGTGTTTGATCGCTACTGTCTGTGAGGATCTCTCCGAGAATGGTGCTCAGTGCCAATGTGACAGTCACATTATATCCAGTCTCTTACACATGGCTGAATTACTACCTTCAGGATAAAATTGGTGTTGGCTCGTCCATGACCTCCACTGTACATCCAGGTTTTATTATTTTCTCTGGCGTGCTGAAACCAGGCAGTACCAGTGATGAAACGAGGCTGGCAGTGAATTTCAAAACCCAATAAAGAATACAAACAATTACAGATACAGCTTCTATAATTGTCTGTGTTCTGTATAAGATACCTTTTATTTTCCTGGCTTTATTGGTTTGGTTTTTTCATAGTTCTGTGTTCTTGTTAAGGTATTCTTGGTCAGTTTACAGGTCAACTATTCTCTGTATGTAGTTCGATACAGTACAGAAGTGGCATAGTTGTACTTTAAGGTTAAAATTGAGACTACGTGTTACTGAGCCATACCATATCTCTATAGGAAATACAGTTATCTTTTAGTAGCTTATTATGTAGTCTGCACCTGATGTTATTTTAATACATTTTACAGTGGCAGTAAAGACCCATTTATGCTTCTTCTGGATTTATTTCATACGTATTTCAGTCGGTCATTAGACAGAGCCATACCACCAATAATCGCGGGGGAAGTGTGGCGTTGTATAGTCATCAGTGAAAGAAATGAAAAAGACAATGACCGTAGTGATTATAGTTAGTGTCTAATTTACTTACATCAATGTCCATTGCAGATCATCTCTGTCTACTGTTGTGCCTCTTTTTATCTCTGCTTGAGAATAATGACCACTGTCACCATGTTTGCTTTTGTCTAAAACTTTTCTCTGAATTCGGAAGCTAACTGAGAACTGCCCTTTGGTGGCTCCATTGCCTGACGACAATACCGACTTAAATGCATTGAAAGCATCAGGGTAGTGACGTTTGATGTCTATTGATATGGGTTTAGATATGGATTTTCCTTATTATCCAAATTGTCCTTGCCAGTGCCAGATTTAGATATAAAATTATTTCATTAAACCATAAAGTTTTTTCCTAATAGGAAATTAGACATACATTACACAAAAGACAAAAAGGAATATAATTAACCCTTCTTGATAATGAATGTAAAAGTCTTTCTTGCCATTACAGCAAGCAAAATGTTTAATCTGTGGCTGTGATTTCCTAGTATGTGAGGTTGGATGCCTCCTTGCTGTCACCCCAATCGTTACCTCCCTCCACAGACTCTCCATTAGATTCAAGTTGGAACTTGGGCTGGGCCACTCCATACTATGAATATTTTTTTCAGCCAGGAGAAAGATGTTAGTAAAATTAAGAGTTTAGTAATTCTGGGCTTTACACAATGTGTGTTAAATCTGTTTTTTAGAGTGTTCGTGTTGTTCAGTTGATTCCAGCTGTCCTCTTCGAAGCTGCATAGCCACGAGTACATTTTCAGTGCTCTTACTCCTTCCCCACCCCCTCAGTATCTTTTTATTCTCTGAACACACATACATGTTCCCTTATTACACACACAGACAAAGAGCCCTCCCTTGCATAAAATACAGCTCTTCTGTGAAGATGATGATCCACAACACAAATTTTAACCAAAATCTGCATGGGTTTTGACATTTGCATGATTTTCCTCATGAGGATCAGATTCTGTTTCACACCTTTTGGGTTTCATAGTTCTGGGGTAATTGGATATTCCTCATTTTCTCACACTTGTTCAAAGGGCTGGTTGAAGGTTATTAACTGAGAGATGTTTGGTGTGAGGGCATTTAGTTGTTATCAAGGCAGTTAGTTTATACATCTCCTCACAGGGACAGCCATATATGCACATGCTTCAGTGTTACAGAGGAAGGGATCAATTCGGAGGCTGAGCAGCTTTGCCCTTTGTCAAGGACTGTGACATCCAATAAATAATGCTCTGACGTATTAACAAATGGCACATGTGCACAAGAAGCTCAAAACACATGCGTGATCGGTGTTTTTTACATCCCATAAATGAGCAGACGTCTTTACGCTCCAGCTGAATGACGTCACACGAGATGTACACACTCCCACCGCCCCCACCTCCACGTCCTATGCTTTATCGTGTAGTCTTTCTGATCCAAGGCTCTTCTTTCTTCCCTCTCACACATCATGATGTTTCATCTAGTGTGAACCAGCAACACCAGGCTTCATTATTTAATCATCAGCCTAAGATTGTCATATCAGCTCTGAGAGCCAATTAAACACTTGCTTTTATTTTCTGTCTTCAGCTTGTGATGACCTTAATGTCCTCAAAAAAATGGAGGCTTGAATTGAACCTGTTTGTATAATTTAGACGTGGCAGAGCGGTGTTAAGATAAAATTTCTTCACTCAAATAAGAATGCATCAACTTTATACTTTTGTGCTCAGTTCTCTCTTTTTGTTATACTACTGTAAATGGACTGAATGGTAAATGGACTGAACTTATGTAGCGCCTTTCCAGTCATACAGACCACTCAAAGCGCTTTACACTAGATCCACATTCACCCAATCGCACTCACTAACGCTCACACATTCATACACTGATACGCAGATCGGTAGGCAACTTGAGGTTAAGTGCCTTGCCCAGGGGCACATCGACATATGGCAGGAGGAAGCTGGAATCGAACCCACAACTTTCTGATTGCAAGACGACTACTCTTCCTACTGAGCCACAGTGCACTGTCCATATTTTTAGCTGCATGTTCCTCTTCAGTTGCACTTCACTTCACTTGCTAGTTATCACACCTGCCCTCTGTTAGTCTTGAACTTCTGTATATTTAGGCCCTATACACACTAAAACTATGGTAGTTTTTTTTGCAAAGTAAACTGTTTCAACTGGATTTGTACATCTGTATGTAGTTGACAAATAGATGTGGGGAACATATTGATGATACTAAATATCATAAATATACTTGATGAAATAAGTACTGATGTATCAGGATATCTCAAATGTACCTAATACATAGTATATTTGATGAATCAGTTTTATTTAACATAATACATCAAATTTAGGCTGCATGGTGGCGCAGTTGGTAGCGCTGTTGCCTTGCAGCAAGTAGGTTCGATTCCCGGCCGGGGGTCTTTCTGCATGGAGTTTGCATGTTCTCCCCGTGCATGCGTGGGTTCTCACCGGGTACTCCAGCTTCCTCCCACAGTCCAAAGACATGCCTGTTAGGTTAATTGGTCACTCTAAATTGCCCTTAGGTGTATGAATGAGTGTGTGCATGGTTGTTTGTGTGTTGCCCTGCGATGGACTGGCGACCTGTCCAGGGTGTACCCCGCCTCTCGCCCATAGACTGCTGGAGATAGGCACCAGCTCCCCCGCGACCCACTATGGAATAAGCGGTAGAAAATGACTGACTGACATCAAATTTACTTGATATAAAAATTAAATTCAATTCAAAAATACTTTATTAATCCCAAAGGGAAATTAAATGTTGTTGTAGCTCATATAATACAGGTTTCCTCAAAGAGCTGTTGGAGATGCTGATGGCTGTGTGCAGGAAGGATCTCCTGTAGTGGTCTATCTTACAGTAGATCTGAAGAAGCCTCTGACTGAAGCCTCTGACTGTTGTACAAGTCTCATGAAGAGGATGCTCAGGGTTCTCCATAATGTTCTTCATTTTATGAAGAATCCTTTGCATATTGATCTCCAGAGGTTCTAGAGGAATCCCCAAAACAGAAACAGCCTTGTTTATTAGCTTGTTGAGCTTTTTCAAGTCCCTGTTTCTGATGCTGCTACCCCAGCAGATGATGGCAGAAGACATCACACTCTCCACAACAGACACATAGAAGATATGCAGCATCTTGCTGGAAACACTGAAGGACCGAAGCTTCCTCAGGAAGTACAGTCCGCTCTGTCCCCTCTTGTAGACGGCTTCACAGTTGAATCTCCACTCCAGTCTAGTGTCCAGGTGAACATCAAGGTATTTATACGCATTCACAACCTTTACTACTTCTCCCATGATGAAAATAGTGTTTGACCTATTCTTGTTTCTCTCAAAATCTACAATCATCTCCTTTGTTTTATTCACGTTCAAGATGAGATGATTGTTTCCACACCATGCCACAAAGCGGTCCACCAGCTCCCTGTACTCAGCTCCTTGTCCATCTCTGATCCACCCCACGACTACAATATTTCTGCTGATGACAGGAGTCTGTCTTGTACTGGAGGTCTGACGTGTACAGAGTGAAAAGGAACGGTGAGACTAAAGTCCCCTGTGGTGCTCCTGTGCTGCTGACTACCTGGTTAGACACACAACCCTTCAGTCTCACAAACTGTGGTCTGTTTGTCAGGTAGTCTTTGATCCAGAAGATTGTTGAGGCCTCCACCTGAGTCTTCTGGAGTTTCTGACAAATCAGGTTGAATTGTGTTAAATGCACTGGAGAAATCAAAGAACATGGGCCAACAGGAGTCTCTCTAGGACCTTCATGATGTGGGATGTCAGGGCAACAGGTCATTGAGGACTGATGGGTGAGTTTTATTTGGCACCGTAACAAGACAGGAGGTCTTCCACAACACTGGAACTTTCCTCTGGGCCAGGCTAAGGTTGAAGAGGTGCTGCAGAATCCCAGAGCTGCTCTGCACAGACCTTCAGAGCTCTAGGGCTGACATCATTTGGACCTGCAGCCATATTCCGGTTCAGTCCAGATGTCTCTTCACCTGACTTCTTGAGACACACAGGTGGAAGGGGAGGCAAAGGGAACATTGGCATCTTCTGATTTGGTTGAAGGCAAACATGTAGAAGCAGAAGACTCCATGGCTGAGGTGGAAGATAAAACATTTGAGGTGTGAGCAGAAGAGGAGGATGCTGAGCTTGTTTCAGAACTGAACCTATTGAAGAATGTGTTTAGTTCTTTTGCTCTGTCCAGACATCCATTGCTCTGATCTTCCTTCAGCTTGAAGCCTGTGATCTTCATTCCTGACCATCTCTGATATTGTAGCTACATATGATATATTTTGATATTAAATGTACTTGATATATCAAGTATATTTGAGATATATTTACAATAGTATCTCAAATATATCAAGTATACTCAATATCTTACAATACTTTTTACATATTTTTCATATATTGTACATACAGTGTTATGTACCCGATGCAATAAATGGGTATTTAGATATACAACCCCAATTCCAATAAAGCTGGGATGTTGTGTAAAACATAAATAAAACAGAATAGAATGATTTGCAAATTCTGTTCAACTTATATTCAACTCAATACTCTACAAAGACGTTATTATTAAATCATTTTGAATTTGATGATTGCAACATGTTCCATGCCTCAGGGGCAGCAAAAGACTGAAAGTTTAGAATGCTCAAGGAATGCTTGAGGAACGGTCAAAAAACACCTGTTTGCTCCAAACCGATAGATAGATAGATAGATAGATAGATAGATAGATAGATAGATAGATAGATAGATAGATCATTACTTGATAAAATCTTGGCATCAACATACAGGGGTTGGAAAATGAAATTGAAACACCTGGTTTTAGACCACAATAATTTATTAGGATGGTGTAGGGCCTCCTTTTGCAGCCAATACAGCGTCAATTCGTCTTGGGAATGACATATACAAGTCCTGCACAGTGGTCAGAGGGATTATACGCCATTCTTCTTGCAGGATAGTGGCCAGGTCACTACGTGATACTGGTGGAGGAAAACGTTTCCTGACTCGCTCCTCCAAAACACCCCAAAGTGGCTCAATAATATTTAGATCTGGTGACTGTGCAGGCCATGGGAGATGTTCAACTTCACTTTCATGTTCATCAAACCAATCTTTCACCAGTCTTGCTGTGTGTATTGGTGCATTGTCATCCTGATACACGGCACCGCCTTCAGGATACAATGTTTGAATCATTGGATGCACATGGTCCTCAAGAATGGTTCGGTAGTCCTTGGTAGTGACGCGCCCATCTAGCACAAGTATTGGGCCAAGGGAATGCCATGATATGGCAGCCCAAACCATCACCGATCCACCACCATGCTTCACTCTGGGCATACAACAGTCTGGGTTGTACGCTTCTTTGGGGCTTCTCTACACCGTAACTCTCCCGGATGTGGGGGAAACAGTAAAGGTGGACTCATCAGAGAACAATACATGTTTCACATTGTCCACAGCCCAAGATTTGCGCTCCTTGCACCATTGAAACCGACGTTTGGCATTGGCATGAGTGACCGAAGGTTTGGCTATAGCAGCCCGGCCGTGTATATTGACCCTGTGGAGCTCCCGACGGACAGTTCTGGTGGAAACAGGAGAGTTGAGGAGCACATTTAATTCTGCTGTGATTTGGGCAGCCGTGGTTTTATGTTTTTTGGATACAATCCGGGTTAGCACCCGAACATCCCTTTCAGACAGCTTCCTCTTGCGTCCACAGTTAATCCTGTTGGATGTGGTTCGTCCTTCTTGGTGGTATGCTGACATTACCCTGGATACCGTGGCTCTTGATCACAAAGACTTGCTGTCTTGGTCACATGCACCAGCAAGACATGCACCAACAATTTGTCCTCCTTTGAACTCTGGTATGTCACCCATAATGTTGTGTGCATTTCAATATTTTGAGCAAAACTGTGCTCTTACCCTGCTAATTGAACCTTCACACTCTGCTCTTACTGGTGCAATGTGCAATCAATGAAGACTGGCTACCAGGCTGGTCCAATTTAGCCATGAAACCTCCCACACTAAAATTACAGGTGTTTCAGTTTCATTGTCCAACCCCTGTATTTGATGTAATATTTAATAAATACTATTTGTAAGATATTTGTAATATTTAGTAAATGATAAGTGAGTGAGCTATCGTGGCAAAAATGAATAGAAAACAAACACAAATGTAAACACTTCTAGGACACTAATAATAAATTAGAACTCTAAGAAGCATGTGAGGAGGATGAGGAAAAGAAGACAGCTATGGAGGCATAAGTACTAATAGATGTTTTTGAATAAATCACACAGGCAACATTAGTTTTTTTTTTCTTTGTATTTGTATTCTAGTTCATGTTGATATTTGGTTTGTAGCAACAGCTAGGTGGTCTCCAGTTTAAAGGTGACCTAGTTTCGGTGTGGAGCTTATGTGTCAATGTCTGTATTCTCTCTGAGTATACTGACTTTCTTCCTCAGTCCAAAACATGCATGTTAAGTTAATTGGTGACTAATTTTTACCCTTATGAGAGGTTTGTTTTTGGCCAAGCAGGGAAGTTTCTGGATTTTTTGAGCATCTCTGCTCTCAGCTGAACAGATGTGTTTCCACAAAAGAAAATTAGAAAATGGAGGATATCTGTCAAATGTTATTTTGACAGCTAGTGTCTTAAAAAACTACTGTGCAATTTATCGAATGGAGCATCTTCATGCAGGCAGAATACCTTCCTTAAGGTAGAATCCGAGAGACTGAAACATTTCCCAATACTATTTTAAATAAAGAGATTTATTTATGTTTCTCTTCTTGAAGTCAGTGTGAAATAGATTCTGATTTAGATTCTGTTTCATCCTTACCAACGCCAATTTTACTTTAATCTGACTGATAATTCTCCATTAATTAGTTCATTTATTGAGATTAAGAGCTGTGTGAAGACACCGAAACTAGGCGTTGTTTCTTACCTTGAACATGCAGCTGAGGCGTTGTTGGTGGAGAATGTGCTCAATAGTATCTTCTCTTAGCTACACCTGCATCACACATACTGCACAGGGTTGTGTGAGTCATTGGCAAAACAAGACAGGGAGCTTTTCTTTTTTTCCCTTCTACTGTACAGACTACAGAAGACGATTTATTGGTGCTAACCAACTGGCAGAATAAATGCTGATTCTTGAGTAATATTTTGTATATGTTGGCATATTTCCATCTATTTCTGAGCAAAAAGGCCAGACCTTCCATTCCATCCTACATTTTCTATGGTTTAAAGTCTTTTTAATAAGATGCCAGACAAAGTGCAGGAGTAAGTATAGTATATTCCAGTTTTCTGTTGCATAAAGTATCACAGTACTGCACCCCACCCCCCTCATCTGTTGCTGCACGCTGCCAATCAGTTTGCTGAATAAAAGCTAATTAATATAGTTACCCCCCGTTGGAAAATATTTCCAGTCGCAGACAACCTGGGCTCTAAACTAAACTAAATAATGGTCACTCGTTGCGGTATTTAAATAATTTTGTATTTACAATTGGTTTTAAAATTTCCAATCAAAAATATTCTTACCCTACTCAATAGTTTATGTAAAAAACATCTTGATGTCGATTGATATGGGTTTAGATATGGATTTTCCTTATTATCCAAATTATCCTTGCCAATGCCAGATTTAGATAAAGCAATCAGAGGCTCCTTATAATTCCTGATAACCTTCTTGCATATGCTAACTGTTATTTTGACTGTTTATCTTTTGTGCTTCGCTCCAAGACTTTGAGGTAGAAATGCCCCCTTGCCATCACCCTAATGTTTAGCTCTCTCCACAGATTCTCCGTCAGATTTAAGTCAGGACTCTGTTTTGTCCCCTCCAAAACTTTAATATTACTACAAATCAGAGGAGACATAAATCAAAAGATACAATCTAAATCTGTCAGGTGTATAAATCATTTTGGTCTTAAGTTTCGTTTTTATTTGCTGTGTAAATACAATGAAATTGTTGTATTCTTATTGAAGATTATGATATTGTGAGAATCTCATACCGTGCTTAGTGAGCAGTTTTCCATAACGTTTTAGTTTTGTTCTGCAGGATACCCTTTATGCCACTTGGAGTACCCCCAGGTTACACACAATCGTTGGTGTAATTTGTATTAAAAAAATAAAATTCACTCAAACTTTGTCTTGAACTGCTGTTGCTATTTTCAGAAAATATTTCTGGTTATTACAAAAATTTTCTACTGTGAGCACCATCACACAGCCCTCCACACAACATGTGTACCTGTAGCAAAGATGAATGTATGGAGGAGTTAAAATAGAAAAGTCTGGTTTTCTGTGAAAATCACATGACTATAGGCCAATTTGGTCATTGTTTGTATGCTTCTCGGCTACAAAGAATCCGACTGTTAACTCACAAACTTGGACGCTATCTCAAAGTGCCTTGTAAAAATATCCATACACCTTGAACTTTTCCACGTCTATATGTTAGAAGCATACGTTTCACAGTTTTTTATTCACACATTTGATGTGATAAACCAAATAAACAGCACATAGTTGTGAAGTGGAAGGGAAATGATGCATGGTTTTCAATATTTTTTAAAACAAGATGAAAAGTGTGGAATTTGCTTTCAGTCTCCCTTTAATCTGATACTCTAAATAATATCCAATGTAGCCCATTACCACTTGTATGCAATATAAACTTAGTATAGATGCAGTGTATCTGTGAAGGCCTCAGGGGTTTTATTTGAGAACATTTATTGAGAATCAGACTCAGACCAAGGAAAACAGCAGACAGGCCAGAGTGATAGTTGTGGAAAAGTTCAAAGCAGGTTTAGGGTACAAAATAATATGCCAAGCTTTAAACATCTCACAGAGCTCCGTTCCGTCCATCATCGCAAAATGGAAAGAGTATGGAACAACTGCACCTTTCAAGACATGTCTGTCAACCTAAACTGACAGACTTGACAAGCAGAGTATTAATCAGAGAGGCAGCCAAGAGGCCCATGGTAACTCTGGAGGAACTGCAAAGATCCACAATTCAGGGTCGAAAATCTGTTGACAGGACATTTATAATTCATGCATTCTACAAATCTGCCCTTTATGGAAGAGTGGCAAAAAAAAAGATATTGTTGAAAGAAAACCTATGAGAAATCCTGTTTGACGTTTGTGACAAGCCTTGTATGTAGGTGAAGCCGGTGTTTTTATCTGAGGAGAATGAAATAAGCTTTTTGTCTCCATGCAAACACTGGCATAGAGGAAAAGTAGCATTAGACCCTGAACACACCATCCTCTTGATGAAACATGAGCTTTTTTCACAACACTTCAAGGCAGGAGTTAAACATATTTTTCCTGTCTACGTGTGTTTTGTAAAAGAAGCAAGGGGGGGCCAGTGAAATAGGTACAGTCTTGTATCAGCTAACTTTTGTAAGGGTAAATTGGCTTTGTGGCTCGAGTTTCTAATATAGCAATTACAGATGGTCTGTGCAGCCATCTGCCTGGGAGATTTAAGACAGAAGCACACAGAGGCTGACTCTGTGAGGTACATGTTTGAAGCAATTTATTTCTTGCAAGAAATGGCAAGACGTTCACAGAGGCAGAACATATTACTGAACTTTCCCCTTGGGTAGTTACTTCAGTGGTGGTTCTGTTTGAAAATAGAACAAAACAGAATTAGGTGTCATGAGCCAATGATGTTTTTAACCTTTTAGGAGTTTAGGAGTCTGATATTAATTTTATGACACTGTAGAACTTCATTCCACACCCCCTTTCATCCCACAATGATTGATATTTTAAAGCTTGCATGTGTGAGGGATATTACCACCTTGATTTATGTTGTGTGAATGACCAGAGGCATCTCAGATAGGTGCTCGCCTTTGCAGATCCTAAACATACAGCCTGAGCTAGATATTCACGAGTTAGAATAGCCTTGTCAAAGTCTAGACCTAAATCCAATTGAGAATCTGTTAAGATCTGCATTATGTCCATTAGTTATTAATTAAATTTTCAGATTTGTAGTGATAAAATTTTAAAAAGTTCAATAAGTAGAACGTATTTTTTTGAAGGCATGAACAACCTGTTTTCCTCAGTTTTGTCAGCTTCACTTGCTCATTTATTTGAATATTTTCTTGATTAATTCTTAATTTGGAAACTGTCATACCGGTGTCGTACCAAAAAGCTAGTGGTTTTTAAATCAAATAATCTTGTGAGTTGTCCTACAAATCCAGCTCTTCAATTCAATTCAGTTTTAGTTATATAGCGCCAATTCACAACACATGTCATCTCAAGGCACACAAAGTCAATTCAATCAAATCATACTGATTTCAGAAATCAGGTTCATACATTCCACTTAATCGTAACCATCGAACAGTGCAGTCAGATTCAGTTTATTATTCAAATTGGTTAAAAAGTTTTTCTATCTAAGGAAACCCAGCAGATTGCATTAAATCCGTGACTTGCAGCATTCACTCCTCCTGGATGAGCATGTAGTGACAGTGGACAGTCGCTTGCATTGACTTTGCAGCGATCCCTCATACTGAGCATGTATGTAGGAAAGGAAAGTGGAAAGGAAAACTCCCTTTTAACAGGAAGAAACCACCAGCAGAACCAGGCTTAGTGTGAGTGGCCATCTGCCACGACTGATTGGCAGTTTGAGAGAAGAGGGCAGAGACACAAAAAGAACACATAAGCACTGATCGAGTAGTGGGAAAGAAAAGTGAAACATTAAGTGTTCTAGCTCCTTTAGTGGCTTCATCTAGAAGAGAAAGACAGCTAAGCAGATGAACTCTGAGCCAGTTTTCAAGTCTAGAGTATGAAAGAGCACATACAGTTAGTCACAGTAAAAGCTCAGCCAGTAGCTATGTCTAGGAGAGATAGGGTTAAACACTGAAAGACAGGGCCAAGTATAACATCGGTAGAAGGTGAGCATTAAGTTGTTGGCAGCACCAGCTTGGCCAATGTCCCCCTCCAGGAAGGTGCCACAGCTAAACACAGAGCCAGGCCAGTTTTAGCTTCTAGGAAGAGAAAATCAGGATAACCTAAGCCACTCTAACTATAATCTTTATCAAAAAGGAAAGTTTAAGACTAGCCTTAAAAGTAGACAGAGTGTCTGCCTCACAAAATAAAACTGGGAGCTGGTTCCACAGGAGAGGAGCCTGATAACTAAAGGATCTGCCTCCAATTCTACTTCTAGAGACTCCAGGAACCACCAGTAAACCTGCAGTCTGAGAACGAAGTGCTCTATTAGGAATATATGGAAGAATCAGATCTCGGATGTACGATGGAGCTAGATCATTAAGGGGTTTATATGTGAGAAGGAGAATTTTAAGCTCTGGATTTAACAGGGAGCCAATGAAGGGAAGCTAAAATAGGAGAAATATGATCCCTCCTTTTAATTTTCATCAGAACTCTTGTTGCAGCATTGTGGATCAACTGAAGGGTTTTAACTGCATTTTGTGGACATCCTAAAGGTAAATTATTACAATAGTCCAGCCTTGAAGTAACAAATGCATGGGCTAGTTGTTCAGCGTCACTCCTGGATAGGATATTTCTAATTTTGGCAATATTCCAGAGATGAAAGAAGGAAATCCTAGAAACCTTTTAAAAAATAACACCAAGGTTTTTTACTTCTTTACCATAGGTGACTTTGAGATCCATATTAATTTATTGACTAAGCAGTTTCTTTTTCAAAGATTCTGGTCCAAAGAGAACAACTTCTATCTTGCCTGAATTTAGAAGCAGAAAATTTTAAGTCATTCAAGTTTTTATGTCTTCAAGACATGCCTGATGTCTATATAACTGATTGGGCTCATCATTATTTATAGATTAAAAAAAAGCTGGGTATCGTCAGCATAACAGTGAAAATTTATCCCATGCTGCCAGATAATTTTACCAATTGGAAGCATATATATAGTAAAAAGAATTGGCCCTGTTAAACCTGGAGTTGAAGATGATTTATCATTTACATGAACAAACTGGAATCTGTCAAACAAATAAAATTTAAACCAGTTTGTACTCCAGCTTCAAGCAGCCAGTTTAATCTCCTGTTCCATGCTATTTCAAGAAGAAACCTTCATCATTTTCAGATCAGCGTAAAATGCAGAAACAACAAAGCAAAATGTCTGGAGATGAAGTTGAAACAGTAGAGTCATTTTCACGCCATGTGTAGGCTCATTATCATTTCTGTTTCACTTAATTATTTGGTCCATTGGTAAAATAGTAAAAACATTTTTTAAAGCAGCCTATATTTTCTCTGTGTGACTTCGAGGCTTACTGCCTGCATTGCCTGGCCACATTTTCTTTTCATCATATTGTGCATCTCATCTGCACGTAGCAGCTATCCTTCACTCTAGCGTGCTGGCGAGCCAAGTGTGCAGCAAGATAAAGCATTGCACTATCCCCCTTAATGTTCTTTTTACCATCTGACACCAAATTATAAGCTTTGTTTTACCAGGAAACACAAAAGTGTTTCTTAGTCATCTAACTTTAACTTGCAGTTTCAGCAAAGTTGTGGTATTTACACTGAATTTTTGCTCCAGTGGTATTCATGATTGTGTGTGGCCATGGTTAATTGGTAAAAGAAGGTGGCTTTTTAATTGTTCGCAAAAAAAATAAAAAATTTGCAAAGAAGTTATTTTTATCTCTGGTCTGGGTTTCTGGGCTGCATCTTAGATCAGCTTTATCTCATTTTTCAGTGCAGGGGAATCCAAGTATTTGATTAGATTGATGTTTTTTGCGGGTAAAGCTCTCATTCAAAGACAAGATAAAATTTTTTCCCCTTCAGCAAAGAGAGAGAGGGGTAGAGGGGATGTAATGAACTTGGCTGGTGAAAACCAAGATTGATGAATGTCAGGGAGAACAATAGGAAGGAAAGACAGGATGATGGTGGAGAAAACAGGGTGGAGGAGTTGACATTTAACTTAAGCATGAACAAAAAATAAATATGAGAGGAGCTTTGACAAAAGAAGGGAAAGAGAGATCAAAAAACAGAAAACTCTGAGTTGAGGGAAATAAAATACAGCAACACAACTCATTCTCCTTCCTGCCCCTACCATCAATCTCCTAAATGGCAGATGCCTCTCTCTCACACACACATGCATGGAAGTTTATGGCTGCCTGTGTGCACAGCTGATTCCCCTGGTGATGAATCATGGATCAGCATGGCACAGCACAGCACGGCATTTGTTAGAGGTGCTGTTTTTCTGCTGCGCTGACAGGCTGCATAAGCACTTTTTACTGCGTGAGTGTGTGTGGGTGTGTATTGTGGCAGCTGGGACCCAGGCTGCTTTGTATGTGTTTTAGCGTACACTACATTTTTGTCTTTAAATGAGAGTTAATGTTTGCAAGTTGGATAGTGTGGGTTTGCTATGAGCAGTCAGTATCTTACTTGAAATAAACAGTCAGACTGATCTCATTTTGGAGAATCAGAAAGGAATCTCAAAAGAGTCAAGCTAGAAGCTACAAATTTCCTCCATCTACAACAACTAAACTGAAAACTCTGTGTAAAAGAATCTACACATATAAGCCATATAATTTATGGATTACTTAGTGAAACAAATGTTTTTTAAGGAGATAATATATTTGTTTGAGCTAAAACAAGAACCGTTAGAGATCAAACAACTCCTGCTTAGCAGTTTGCATAGCAACACAAACAATGGGTTAAGAAAATAAAATCTCTTATAGTAAACTTCTAAGGTACATTCTACTTCCATTCTAGCATCAAGTAAGCTTTTCTAAAGCACACCATTATAGATATGCCTGTACATTGTTAGGGTCATTGACCTGCTGAAGTTTCAACTCTTTTGCAGCTTCTGAACGTTTTTCTTGCAGGATTGCCTTGTATTTTCCTCTATTCACCTTCCCACCAACTTTAACGAACTTTCCTACCTCTGACGAAGAAAACCACCCCCCACAGCATGATGCTGCCACCACAATTTTTCAAAGTTATCATGATGTGTTTTGTTGCACACATAATTTGCATGTTGGCCAAAAAGTTAGATATTATGTAATCTGACCAGAGAACATTTTCATGTATTTAAAGTGTCCCCGCGTGGCTTTTTTTTTTTACTGTAAAAAAAAATGCTTTCTGTAAACTTTTAAATAATTGCTTTCTTTTTGTTACTCTTCAATAAAGGCCAGATTTGTGAATAGCGGTCCTATAAAAACTCTCCACCTGAGCAGAGAATCTCTGCAGCTCCTTCAGAGTAACCATGGGTCTCTTGGCCGCTTCTCTGATTAATGCTCACTTTGTGATCTTGTTTGCAGTTTTTCCGTACTCTTTTCTTTTAAGATGATGGACTGAACAGTGCTCTGTTCAAATCATATTTTTTTATAACCTAACCCTGCTTTTAAATGTCTCAACAATTTTATCCCTTTTTAAAAGTAATATATACAGAAACAAGCCATCTTTTTCAGATTTATATTTGTGAAAAATGTTGGAAAACCATGTGTTATATTTGTTATTTATATGCTGCGTTATGTTGATCTATCAAAAACTAATGACAGGGCAAACTGAGGTAATACTACAAAAAAGTCACAATAAGTAGACAAATTTTATATGAATTCACAGTTTTCTGTAATGTATTGTGTGTTTTGCATATTTTAAATTACTGTCTCAATGCTTTCTGTTAATAAATAAATAATTAAATAATTTTTGTACAATACTATGATAAAGAAAAAAATGAGCTATTTCAGGAGACAATCCAAACTCTATGCTAAAAGTGTACAGCTATCAGTGAGTGTAAATTACCATTGTTGTGATTATGAATATGAATATATTATTTAATATTAATACTTTAAAATTTTATTAAATCATATTTCGGCCTTTTAAGGGTTGTCCTGTGAATACCAGCCCAATGAGGCGGTGGTATTAGGACACAATTGAAAGGGATGAGCCAAGCTATGACATTATTGAACAGCAAAACTCTGCACACATATGGAATGAATTCACAAAATTTCTTAAAATACAAGAATTTATTAACAGAAATAAGTCAACTCAAAGTCAAACATATTTTAATCAAGAAACTTTTTACTATGCTAACACAATCCCACTAAACTACCAAGCAGAATGAAAGAATAAGGAAGACTAATGGGCTATGTACAATATAAAGAAGTTGATCAAAGATGGTTGAAAATCATGACCAAAAGAGTGATGCAACATTACCATGCAATGTTTATTTTTAAGAACCAAGGATTATCTTGAAAAATCTGGAATTGAAGTTAAGTTAGTCTTGGAACTAACTTAGGCAATAATTGGTATACCCTCTAACAACCATTCACAATGCAAGATCAGATAAATATTATTTTAATAAAATAATATTTTAAAGAATGATTTGCTGAATAAAACCAACCTTCTGGATGACTAATTCTCAATGGTGTTTAATTCGCTGTCATTATTTATTAAAGTAATATTTAAAGAAATAGTATTAAGGAAATAGTAAAATAATATTTAAGGAAATATTATTTTGAATAAGAACCAAATCTTTCTGGATAAATGGGCGTACTGGTGTTTACTTAGTTTTCAAGTTTAGTAAAATAATATTTAGGGAAATATTATTTTCTAGATTGAAAACTAACAACCTTTTTGGGTAAATGATCTTAGCAGGTAAACGTGTTCTTAGCTGTTGGTGGTTGAAGCTAACAAAAGAAGCTTATAGCTTATCATCAGAATCAAAAACACACCTTTAAAATAACATTAATAAAAGGGTTAAAATGCATAAACGTGGACGGCGCGTTATGGACGATCTTCTGTGTTTAAAATCACCCTTTAAATAAAGTTTGTCTTAACTTTAAAAAAAAAAAACACAAACACAGAACACAAACTGAGCACATATGCTGAGCAGATAATCTGCTAGCACTAAGATGACTGAGTTTTAACACAAACAAAACCAAACGTCATAAAACAAAAAATGTTTAGATCATTTCATTCTAAATTAGTTCTCTTACGTGAACCGTGCTGAGGAAGAGTGTTCTGGGGCGTCGAAGTTGAAGAAAGCTTCCACAGTGAACAAGGGTTAACTTGCTAACCTCTGTAGCTGTGGGGGGGGGCTTGCTCTGTCGGCCAGCCAAACTGCACGTTACTGATGTAACCGCGGTGATGCGGTCCCGTTGTCCTTCCTTCAGACCAGGAAAAACTGCTCCACTCTGCGTTGTAGAGACAGGGCCTCTGCTGGGAACTCCCTGAAACACAGTTTGCTTCTGTAGACCTCAGAGAGAAAGCCAAGCAACGCTTGTACCTTAATTACCTCGTTCATGAATGAATAGAGGATACACAAACAGCAATTCATTCCTACTTAACTTGGTGCATATGACCGCGTGATCGTATGACACTCTTGGATCCAGTTTGAAGAGTTATGTCTATTTGCCTGCAAAGAGACATTAGCGTGCTGTGTCCCTCCGTCCAGTTCCACTGGGGACCTGCGTGGAAGAGGTCAGTTTGTTGCAAAAGCGGGGTTTTTATATGGACAGTGACGTCACGGGAGGTTCACTGTTATTCCCTGTTTCTGGCTGTGCTGGAAGTAGGTTAATGCGATTTATTTTGAAAGTTCCAGAAAAGTTTGCACTGGCCTTTCATTTTGTAACCCATGGCTGTGGTCCCAACACCATTTTGTTGTGTAATTAGGTATGTGTTAATTTAGCAGGGGATATTCACATAATAGTTGGTGAAAGTAAAGTTTTAATAAGGTGTCTTCTCAGGTGGCATTTCCCCAAATTTATTGGTTTTAGCTGAAAAAAGGTTAGAGTATACATATGGTTTGGTTTATTCACATCAGGTTAAAGTTCAGTTTTTTAGTTAACTAAGAAAGGTGCTTGATATATGGTAATTTAGCAATAAGTTACATTAAACATTTTTTTTAAGAATCAGAAATCAGTCTCATTTCTGTTGAAAAATCAATATGAAGCAGGGTTATTTTTCCTATTGCACTACAAACAACGGGTTTAATTAAATACAAATAACAAACATGAAACTTAATGACTATTTTAAGGAGCAATTTCTCAAGGAATGGATAACCAGAATGCTGTTAATTAAGCTGATGAACCGCAGCCTAATTTTCAGTTCTGTTCCTAAGCCCGTTTCTTAGAACAGAACTCTTATGGAACTGATTTAGAATTCGGTTCATGTGGCTCAATGGACCGGTTCATGCAGCAAAGGTTCACAGGTTGTCCCAAGAATCTCCAAATCTGCCAAATAAAATAAATCAGATTCAAAGGACTCTTGTTTTATAGGCACAGACATAAAAACTTATTTCAAGCATAACAACCATCAGCATGGGATAAGAGGTTTCCTATAACTGTGTCCTGCAAAGTGTCCTGCAAAGGCATTTTTAAAATATTTGGAGAATACAGTTAAATGGAAGTGAGAAATCAGAATTTGGTTCGTGCTCACTACATTGACAGACTAAAAGTAAATAATCCCATTGGTTTTAGAAATCTCTTGGTTTTAGAATCTCTACATTTATTTTTGTGTCTGAAACAGTCTAATATGTCCTTGTCCATGCCCTACAATGCCTGTGCATTATTATTGCACTTGCATATTTTAGTCTGCATGCTATCTAACTACCCTTTAGCATGTTAAGTGGCATTGTTTACCATTTGTCTGAGGTCAGACAGCTATCAAAGCGCTTCATCTACTGTTATATACCAAGGAGCCTTGAAACACAGCCAACTGCTACTTATTCAACTCTGTTATTTAGAATACACTGTTACAGATGGAGACATCTTAGCTGAGTGGGAACATATCTATCAACCTACATGTCATCTTATGAGCAGCCATAGGCTGATGTTCAAAACAGATTTTCAAGAAAGGCAGAGTAAAAACCTTGATTTTTCTGTTACAGAACAAGAAGACAGAATTTGACAGCCTCTGTCTATTAAGCAGTCAATAAAGTGCAATCAGGATGTAATAAATAAAGCAATAGAATTATTTTAAAGTAGATTTTGGAAATCGGTCAGAATTCTGATCGGTGCATCTCTATTTAGAACGTGTTACTTTAAAATTACTTCTTTGGATGCATGTTGTGTTCTAAAATGCTAATATAAGTGCAAAACATATTGGTAAGAATAGAAGTTTCCTGGCTTCACCTTTTAATCCAGCGTTGTAGTCTAATGATGGGGTACTCTCACTCTCATTAGCTGTACTCTCTCCTTCAAGTCTATATTCTGTATTATGAGTGTTGACCCTGATGCATCCTATTAGACGTGCAAAGCCTCAACAAATTCACATGAGGTTCACTAATTAAGCAACAGAGATAAGCAACTCAGCTGAAGTTTTATAAACATGATCTATGCAGCTGGAGCAGATTTGAGAAGGTTCATGTTTTCACTGTTTATCATTATATTTCCAAAACAATGTCTAAAAAAACTCTTGAGCACAGAAATACCAAATGTTGCATTAGCCTTGCTGCACTCCTGCATATTTTTGCTTTGATAAGAGTTAAGTATAAGGCGCTGGAGCAGCTTTGAAATCAACACCTATTTAGGACCAAAAGTACCACAATTCAATCCACAAATAGTACATTAAAAAAATGTTTATATGTGTGATACAGCATGTTAAAAATATGTCATGTTATTCTAAATAACCAGAATAATGTTTGTTGGTATTAAAACAATTTAACCTTTTTCATAATTGCTGACCAGCTTTTTGCATGTTTCCACTGGCATTTTGATTATTTATTTTTAGTGATGAGCTCCAAGTCTTCAGGGTTGGAAGGCCTCCTTGATAGGCGTTGATAGGCCTCCTTAATATTTAGCTCCCTCCACGGATTCTCTGTCAGATTTAAGTCCGAACTCTGGCAGGCCCACTTCAAAATGTTCATATTACTTCCAGTCAGAAGAAACGTGTTGTTAAATTAAAAGATAACATAAAAACAAATCTGCCAGGTGTATGAATAATTCTGAGCTTATCTATAAGTATGTATGGATATTTCAAGTAGAGGTGCCAAATCAGTGCTCCATTTTATGTAATATTTTGGGCCCACCCCACTTCTTCAGACTAATGGCATGTGCCATTCCAAAACAGTCAGTTGCCCCTCAACATCGCCACACCTTTACATGTTTGTGAAGGTGCACCTGTGTGACAGTTAGCAGAAAAGGGTTAGGGACCCCTGCTTTGATGCATAAATGAGGATGATCTTATAATTCCTTAATTTTTGTTGGTAGTTAAAATTAGCACCTCGATCAAAAAACCTACAGCTTTTCAGTTTCAGACCTCTACTATTCTATTAATTTGGTTGAGATTTTAAAGGTATCGTTGTTTTAAAAAAATCTCAAATTCCAGGTGTTATGTCTAATCTGATCCAAACATCAAATACAAGCCACAGAAAATCCAAAGATAACTTTAAAATATAGTGATAACAGAAACGGGAAAAAAATCCTATTCTGAGTGAAAGTCCTGTTTTTACTTGTGTTAATGCCATCATCTTCTTCTGTGGTCCAGTTTATTAAATGTATTTAGTCCCAATGTGATTGAGTGAACAGCATATTCAGCCAGTGATTTGATTATGTGGTTTTTAGGGTAAGTACTTTTGTCACATGATACTTGATACCATTTCCCTATGTGAACATTGTGGCTTTTTCTGTTTGTAGTGACAACGGAAAATGTTGGAAAAATGGCCTGCTATAAGATTACATTTTAGACAACAGCATCAAAAAGTCAAATAAAGGAGGAAGTGTAAACAGAGAATAGTTTTTTATGTTGGATTTTCTCTAAGGGAAATGCAACCATTTTTCCTATACTCCACTTTTTACTTTCTAAAGCAGTTGGTGTTCTCCCATTTATATCCTCTTTCTCCTTTAATGCCATACCCTCTCTCTGTCTGGCATTGTTCAGCCTCTCTGTGTCATCCCGCGATCCCCACAGCAGGCTGGACATTTGGCACCTCTGATTCGGACAGTATGTCTGTGAATGGTGAGACCAGGACAGAAAGCTGGCGTACCCTTTCTAATCTGCCAAATGAACTCATAACTCCTAGTTTCAGTCCGGTGCACCTGTTTCCGCTGACTTTCACAGCAAACAAGGGCAAAGCTGGACGACACTAGGAACCTATTAACCTGCCAGCAGGTATGGTATGACTCCTCAGGTTTCCGAGTTTGTGAATGCAGGCATGAAGATGTGCACATCAATGACCCTTTGTCCTACTACAAGGACAAAGTAGCAGCATTGCAGAGCTGTTTCTGTGTGTTTTACTGTTGTCTAAAAAGTATAGAGATGCTATTTTTCAATATCCTGGATCTGCATACTATCCTGTCTTCATTAAAGCCAGACTGTCGGTCGTCAAAGTTCCTACATCCAATTTCCTCTTGTCTCCCCTCATCTGACATTAATCTCGCAATCTACAGTCATAGTAAGAAGAAAGTTTTCATTTCCAAATGCTACTGTAATAAAAAGAGGTGCGTCGATAATTGTATGTATAAATGCAAAAAATATAGAAATAGTAATTGTAGGAAGATGGGTTTGGTAAGATAGATCTTAATAGATCTTATTCCCCTCAGTTTAAGCAGTAACAAAACTGTTTCTGTATCGCTGTGTTCTGCACCGTGGGACCAAATACAAGAAGTACAGTGTCAGGAGGCTAAAACTCAAAGAACCAATGGGGACCTTTATTTTTAAGTTTTTCCACATATTCTCCATTGGATTTAGGCCTGGACTTTGACTGGACCATTCTAAAACATGAACATGCTTTGAGCGAAACTATTCCATGGTAGCATAAGCTGAATGTTTGGTTGTGTTGTCCTACAGGACCTCTTAAGCCTCTAACAGATTTTCTTCAAGGATTGCCCTGTATTTTGCTTCGCTTATTTTCCCATTAACTCTGAGCAAATCCTCTGTGCATACTGAAGAAAAGCATCCCCACAGCATGATGCTGCCTCCAACATGTTTTATCATAGAGATGCTGCTCAGGGTGATGTGCAGTGTTAGTTTTCCTCCAGTGGCACCACACTGTTCTGCCCCATATTAACTGGGACCTAAAAATTACTCCAACCGGTGGGGTGTTTTTGGGTTTGGGAGTTTTGAGATAAAAAACACACAGTTGTATCCATGTTAACTACTTACTCTCATAATACCTACATAGAAAATAAATCTATGTATCAATTTAACAAAAATGACCCCAGACAATAAACAACAAAACTACAAATTATTTTAACCACTAGTTTGTATTTTACAAAGACCAAAAATAAAAACTAAATGGTAAATTTCCTTGATAATGCAAAATAAATCTTTTCAATCATAAAATAGAAGCCATTTATGCTGTTTTATCACAGTAACTTTGTACTTTTAAAAATAAAAGTTACCCTCAACAGGTTTTTACATTAACCAGAATACCAATGTTGTCTATCTTTAGGGTGAAGTCCACCATACGTGCAGCAGAACATCATCTCCGCAGCAGTTGCCTTTGCCTCTATAGGGTCTACTCAGACATACCGCTGTTTCTTTTCGCTCCCACACGCTCGATTATGTTTCCAAATCGCTGCAATCAGGTTTGGTTCGCACGGTCAGGTCTTATATTTTCCTCCAGCATTCTCGTCCTCACCTCCTTATGTTCTACTTACCAGCTTCACCTGCAGCCTCTATTTTACTGCTGTGACTTCTTTGTCTCCTTCTTTTCACCCAACTTACTGTTTAGTCCACTGGCCTATTGTCCTCCTAAGCCACTTTTATGAATACAGTACTCAGGCCACAGTCCTTAGACTAACAAAGAAAGTAAAAAGAATAAAACAAGAACACCTATTCAATAAATTTGAATATTTTTAAAAAGTTTATTTATTTGAGTAACTCAATTCAAGTGAAATTATATAGATTAATCACACAGACTGATGTTTTCAAGCCTTTTATTTCTGTTGATTATGATAATTTTTCTCTTACAGCTAATGAAAACATGATATTTAAGATTAGAATATTACATCAAACCAATAAAAAAAATAGTACAGGTATTTAAGCTTTATGAAAAGTAGAATACCTGCATATAGGCATTTTTTTTCAGAAGTTACTATCAACCTGACAAACAGGCTTCATCGGAACGTATATTCTATTTATTATATGTTACCTCCATCACTGTTGTCATAATTATTATCATACCCATTTGTTAAGTTATTCTGTAACTACTTATGGTGGGAAGTTTTTACCAGCGGCTACACATATTCGTATTGGTGTCTAACCAGAGCTCCTTCTTTCTTATTTTTAATGTTTCTTTTCATAAAGGCCAGATTTTTGGAGAGCACAATACCTTTTCAGATTAAAGGGGCTTTACTCAAATGCACATCACACTTTCCAGATTCGGTTGGTAAAAATATTGGCAACCGTGAACCATTTTCATTCCACCTAACAATTATGTTTTACTTTGTTTTGGTCTTCCGCATATAATCCTATTAAAATACATTGAGGTCTGTAGCTATGATAAACAAAATACTGCGACGCACTGCACTAGGACTGTTTATCAAAGCTTGCTTGCCTTTAGTCTGTGTAACTCGGTGACAAAGTTTGATTTAGAACTGAGCCATGCAGGAGGAAAATGTCAGACTTGGTCTAGCTATTCTTGGTTCTCACAAAAGTGACCATGGGAGATCACATTTAACCACAGACTTTCATATAATGAGTGCATTAACTGCTCGCAGGTGCCTACGCAGTTCATGGTTCTTTCGACTTTCCATTTACGTTAAACACAGCAGCAGTCCGAGGTCCTTTCAGTACTGTAGACAATATCACAGAGGGAGGGGAGGCATAGTTTCCAAGAAGAAGTGTAGAATAGAAGGACTAAGAGGTAGCATGCAGAGAGGCAGTCTTACAAACAAAAAAGTGTATGATGTGTTGGCTCAAGGTAAAAACAATCACAAAGGATGTCAGTTTCACCCTCTGTCCGCTCTTTTCACAATTAATCTGCAACAACTGGCTTATCCGTGTCAGGGTGGCCTTCTACCTTTTGTGAAAATAAAGGGGGAGTTTTGACTCTGAAATTAAAGGGGGGGAGGGGCTAAAAAAATGATATAATCCAGGGGGGTAAAGCTGTGTGGGAGTGGTAAAACTGACTGTGGTGGTGTAAATAAGATGTTAATTGGAGAGCCAAAATGATATTCCTTTATCTTCTTTTAAGCAAATATAGGCACATTCATCCGCCTATACAACGTTGTCTTTACCGATAGATGTTAGCTAAAGCTAGTCAAATGTGTTCCTTTTTATGCAAATTATAATGTGTACAATTTATCCAACTTTTGCTTTAGCGGATTAGAATCTAAGCTGAAATGTTGCCAAATTGTCAATTTTTGCACAACTTGTGAGGTTTAATTTCTTTTTTGCCTTTGTGAGTGCTTCACAAAAGTACTAATTAACTTTTTATCTTTTTCACATTTTTTCTCCTTTCACGTTACAACTGCACACTTCAATGTATTTGTTTGGGTCTTCATGTGATAGATCAACAGAAAGTAGTGTATGATTGTAAACTGAAGGAAATTGATACATGGTTTCAATTTTGTTTTTACAAATTAAAATCTAAACAGTTTGGCGTGCATTTGTGTTCAGCACCACTCTGATACCCCTAAATGAAAGCCAGTGCAACCAACTGCCTTCAAAAATCATGTAATTAGTAAACACAACCTTCCTGTGTGTAATTCATAAAATGCATTTTAGTTTCTGGTTATAATGTGACGAAGGGAAAAATTTTAGGGGCATTTACAAAATAGATATTATAGTTGTTTTTTGCTTGGGGTGTTTTATGCATCGTCATTTTGTCATTTTAGCTGTTTTGGCATTTTGTAACCAAAATTAGAGCTTCTGGAAAACCAAGGCCACAAGTGCTATTGGAGTCCTCACCTGCTCAGGTTTTTGTCGATCTCCATGCTCCTTGAAAGTAAGATAGGATATGCCTGAAACTTCTACATTTATTCTCTCTTCTGTTTACCTGAGACATTTACTCATACTCGAACAAGACAGTAATGTGTTCTTCTACACAAATACAAAGTAAAAAACAGACAATGCCTGATGGATGAAATAAAGGACTTGACAAGTTTTAATTCAAATGAACATATCAAACAGGTATTAAGAAAATGGAAAAATCAGGTTTGATACATGGATAGATCATGACTTTCTCCTGATTTGTGTCCCTTCCCTGATGATGTATAGGTGTTTTAACGAATTAATGTTGCAGTTCATTTTACTGAACAGCGCTCGTGGAGTTTTTGGTTCCCACAGTAATTATGCAGACTATATAACTGGATAAAGTCAGCTATTTGGACCTCATCCAAGTCCTGTTATCCATACAGATTAAGAAACACATTGCAACACCAGGGGTCTGGATTATAAAACAGATTTATGATCAAATTTCCTGATTAAACTCTAGTTTCTTCTGTGTTATGCGAAACAAAAATAACAGGGCAGATATAATTTGTTTAGTGTAATTTGATATTTATAAGATTCATAAATAATAGCCTGCTGTTTTTTATGCACAAATATACATGCACATTTTGTACATTTTTTTTAATTACCCAGTTTCACTTTCCTTTTAATCTTAGTATGCTAGTTTTAATAACTGTGCAGTATAACTTTATTATGTTGTAAATTTGCCCTCACTGTACAGTCTTGTTTGTATATTTTCACCTTTGTGTGAATGTGCATGCTTCTGTTTGCCTTTCACTTTGCTGATGAGGGACAATAAAGGATGTTTCTATTCTATATTAGCCTAAGTTTTAGTTATGAAGGATTTTAATACAGAAATCTAAGCTTACTGTAAACTATGTCCGTGTAGTTTTCAGTATATACATTTAATACTTGGTCAGGGCTTATTCTGCATGAATAACTGCATCAGTGCGGTGTGGCATGGAGGCGATCAGCCTGTGGTTCTGCTTAGGTGTAATAGAAGCCCAGGTTACTGATAGCGGGCTTCGGGTCATCTGCAATTTTGGTTCTGATATCTCTCATCTTCCTCTTGAGAATGCCTCATGGATTATCTGTGGGGTTTAGGTCAGGCCAGTTTGCTGGTTAAACAAGCACATTAACACCATGGTCACTGAACCAGCTTTTGGTTCCTTTGGCAGTGTGGGCAGGTCCTGCTGGAAAATGAAATTAGTACCTCCATAAACCTTGTGTCATATCCACGCTGGTTGTGTGCAGGCTGGGTCAGTCTGTGTGTTTGTGCAGTGTTTTTTTTTTCCCTCCTACTCAGGGTGTGACTGGCAGGTGCTGCGGTGCAGCTGTTGCTCATCAGCGAGCAATCAACCTGGGCTCAAAAGGAGTGGAGATCGAGAAGGAGTCTTCAGCTCGTTGTCTCACAAAGCGTGGTAAACAGCTCAACCTCTGCTGCTGCAGCAGCAGCCCTGTTTTCTACTTTTTCTCTGATCATCTTGTTTTTTCTCCTGTGCCTCCAGGGAATGTTTTCTACCGGAGTTTCTGTGGGCTTCATGTCTCTGCCGAGTTCAGATGAATGTGGAAATTCAAGCCTCAAAGAACCTTAGCTGTAAGTCTCCTTTCTGCCTCCCTCCTGGACCCATGTCTCTGAAAATAAGCTTTTATCAAGCTTCTGAGAACCCTCCACCTGCCTGTCCACCCTCCCACGGATTATCGTTTTCCTCACGTTGCCCGCTGAATGGAGTAAAGCACAAAGTCAGAAGAACGAGGAAGTACTTTTCCCCGCTGCTGCACCCTCCTGTCAACCTCAACCATCATGGTAAAGAATTATTCCTCCCTGACCTGGCTAAGGGCTTATTGCTGTAAGTTTAACCTCAACGGACTTTAGACTTTAGACTCTTTTCTTCTCCCTCAGTGAGATCCCAGTCCTGTCCGCTGATCCAGTCCGGATTCCAGAACGAACTTACGTTTGTGAATAAACTGTTTAAATGTTGCCACTGGTTTCCTTTTGATTGTGTTTATCAGAGTCTCAAAACTATCCATTATGACAGAACGAACTTACCATTCTGACTCTGAAGCACATAGAGGTGCCATTTCTCATTAGGGCATTTTATTAGTTCAACACGAAACCATGCTAGGCGCCCTATCACTTACCGCCCAGGTTCTAAAAACATAAAACCGGATGCCCTCTCCAGACAGTTTTCTTTCGCTAATGATGTGTCAGAACCTGAACCCATCATAGGCCCTTCCTGTGTTGTTGGTGCTTTAACATGTGGATTAGAGGATCAGATAAGACAGGCTCAACAAGTTGAACCAGATCCAGGTGGGGGACCTCCAGGACGTCTTTACGTCCCCACCACAGTTAGGTCTCAGGTCATTCAGTGGGGTAATACGTCTAAGTTTTCAGGCCACCCGGGGGCTAGTCGTTCTATATCTTTTATTCAGTTATTTTTGGTGGCCAACCCTTAACAGGGATGTTGTCAACTTTTTCTGCTTGCACAACCTGTGCCCAAAACAAATCCTCCTACAAACCACCTCCTGGTGTATTACAACCCCTGACCTAGCAGCCTCTGGTCTCGTATCGCTTTAGATTGTGTCACTGGTCTCCCTCCATCTAAAAATAAAACAGTCATCCTGTCTATTATCGATCGTTTTTCTAAGGCCTGTCATTTTCTAGCCTTAACCAAACTTCCTTCAGCTGCAGAGACTGCCAAACTTATTAACCATGTTTTTGGTCTTCATTGGGTTCCTATGGAAATTATTTTAGACCGAGGGCCCCAGTTCATCTCGGAGGTTTGGCAAGATTTTTGCAGTGCTTTGGGAGCCAAATCCCAGCTTTCTTCAGTTTTTCACCCCCAAACTAACAGACAATGCGAAAGACTAAATCAGGAGTTAGAGAACATCCTTCGCTGTCTGTGTAACCATAACCCCACTACTTGGAGCAAGCATTTGGCCTGGGTTGAGTACGCCCACAACAGCCATATCTCTGCAGCTACCGGGTTGTCACCTTTTGAAGCTTCTTGCATTTATCAACCCACTCTTTTCTCTGATACGTTCCCTGATCGAACCCTTCCTTCAGTCTGGACCTACTTCTGTCAGTGCAAAAGACTGTCGGACCAAACTAAAGCCGCTCTTTAGTGGACTTCAGCTCAGAATAAGCGCTATGCTGACAGGAAGAGGACTCCCGCACTTACCTATTCCCCGGGCCAAGAGGTGTGGTTGTCCTCCCAGAACTTTCCTTTAAAAGCTTTTTCTAAGAAGCTTGCACCATCGTTTCCCCATGGGGCCTGCTGAATGGAGGAAAGCACAAAGTCAGAAGAACGCGGAAGTACTTTTCCCCCGCTGCTGCACCCTCCTGTCAACCTCAACCATCGTGGTAAAGAATTATTCCTCCCTGACCTGGCTAAGGGCTTATTGCTGTAAGTTTAACCTCGACGGACTTTAGACTTTAGACTCTTTTCTTCTCCCTCAGTGAGATCCCAATCCTGTCCGCTGATCCAGTCCGGATTCCAGAACGAACTTACGTTTGTGAATAAATAAACTGTTTAAACGTTGCCACTGGTTTCCTTGTGATTGTGTTTATCAGAGTCTTAAAATCAGGTGTGAAAGTGAGCCGGTCCGGTACTGCGTACCACTAAAAGATTCTGCGTCGGCACTGAAGGAGATCGTTGCGTTCGATTAAATGGACTGGGAGATTTTACACAGGTGGTGCACAGACATAAAAAACTGCAGCTTAGGACAGGATGAACAATAAATCACTTACCACCTACAGACTTTTAAATAAAAACTGCGTAAACAACCGAACTGTCAAATTTTTTATTTAAATGAAATCAAAACTTGACCACAATGCAGAGAACATAACTTCTTTGTTCAAAAGAAAAGACGCATCAGAAAATGGTTTATCATTGTTTCATACATGACAGTTCTTTAACAATTGAAATATATATATAATATATATTCTTGTCAAGTGATTCTAATTTCTGCCTTATACAGAAAGCCTACAGTACAGTAAAATATTGATACATTTTAATTAGTTTGACTTTGGACTTTGCTGAGAGAGAGAGAGATCTCGAGGGGGCCACAGATGAGTTACAATTAACACACACACACATATATATATATATGCATGCATGCATATATGCCCTCTAGCTCCGCCCCTAAGTACCGGCAAGAATTTAGAACTACTTTCAACCCTGCTTAAAACTATGCATTATGACAGCTTGTCAGTAGAATGAAGCATGAAGTGCTCTAAAACTTCCTAGTAGATAGCTGTTCGGACCAAAAACAGTGGACCAACAGCAGCAGATGACATGAATCCACTAACCCAGTGTGAATTCTGTGCCTCTCCGCTCTTCTTCCAGACTCTGGGAACTTGATTTCCGAAGGAAATGTACACTTTACTTCATCTGAAAAGAGGAAAGGTAAATAGTTATTTTTCTCCTTAGTCCCTGTAAGATACGTCTGATGTTGTCTCGAATTTAATAGTGGATTGACACAAGGAATGCAACATTTGTTGAACATGTCCTGTGTGTCGTGGCTCTTGAACCTCTGACTCCAGCCTCATGATCTCTGCCAAACTCTTGAATAAGTTATCCGTGCTGCTTCTACACCTTCTACCACAGTTTTTTCTTTCTCTCAAAAGGATACAGCACCCTTTATTAATGACCTTTTGTGGCTTATCCTTTTTGTTAAGGGTGTTGGTGTCCTAAAGGAAGAGACAGAACCGCAACTTGCCAACCAATCTGCAAATCAGTGTATGCATATAAGACGTTTTGGGTCACACCACCTAATCAACGAATCCCGTTGTTGCCATCACTTCCATGGCTGCAAGTGTATAAAGTTTGAAGAAACTTAATTGGCCTGGACAGGGTCATGACATCAACCTTCTTAAACACCTTTGGGATGAATTAGGCTGCATTACACTGCATTTCTTGATGTTCAATTCAGATTTTTTTGCTGAAATCCAGTTTATTTGCTTGGTGGTTCAAACTACTAATGAAATGCGACCATCATCATATTTTGGTCTTAACGGTTCATGACCCCAAAGCAGCCTGCATGCACAGAAGGAGAATTTAGACATCACACAGCAGCACACTGTTTATGGAAGTGATAACACAGAGACAATGACATCCATTAAGTTGTTGAGCAGTGGGATACAACAATATTATGACCACATCATAAGACTAAGAAAGATGAGAAAAAAAGAGAACAACAATGGGCTTTTTTGCTGAGGAGTGACTGCTACTTGACTATAGAGAAGTCTATGTGGATGCATAGTTAGAGCCAGGGGAATGACGTAAAAGTTGGAGGAAATGTGTGAATGACTGTTCTGACTGCGGACTATTGGATATGTATCCGATTTAGTACAACATATAAAAGTGGCATGATTCAGATTTTTTTTTTTAGAGTTAAAAGATCGGAACTGGGCATTTCTGACTGCCATTAAAAAGTCTGATTTGGGCTGCATTTGCCTGCAGTGTAAAAGTAGCCTAAGAGTGGAGGCTGCATTTCTGGTTTTCTCATCTCACTATTAACACACTCCTAAATCTTGTGGAAGATTTTTACAGAATAGTTAAAGCTGTTGTTGGTGGCAACGGTTGGTCCATCAACAAATGCACCTTATAGATTATGAATAGGATGTCATCAAAATTCATGAAAACTAGACAGACAAATACTTTTGGCGATAAAGTACATATTTCAGTCAACTCGTATTGTTGTTTTTTGGCTTTGTTTGAACAGCCGTGAGTTTGTATGCGCCTGAGCAGGTGGGAGTGCAGTTGGATCATCCTCCTAAACCGGCGCGAATGAGAGATGTGGATTGGCCAAGGCTTTATTCCCCTCACTCTTAGAAATGTAAGAAAAATAGCACAGTGGAGGAAGGGAGTAGATGAAAATAGCTCAGTAGGCAACCACTGACTCACAAGGCAGAGTTGGGAGTCAGGATGACATCTATTCCAATAGACATCTAAAAATCAGCTTGTGTAACAACCTCTGTGTCCATATACAGATCTCAGTGCCCCTCGTCACACCCTGTATGAATTTGGTGCACATTTCAACATCCATGGCCATTTTAAAACAGGCAGGTGACATCACATGTACCATTTATTTCTTTTGACAGCAGTGCTGAGAGTCTTTGGGTCTTGAGGGCTGGTTAGCTGTGATGCAGCGGGATCGGTTAACTACCTGGCTCAGTCATAAAACCACTAATGGAGAGTAGGCTGTCAAAACTCATGTTTTTATTGTATTGTGAGATGGAAAAAGAACATGAATGCAACTAATTTTAATCAGTCTGATTAAAATATCAGGTTTAGTTCAAGCACTGGTTACTCATGCAACCTAATTGAAGAAAAAATTGTAGGTAATGCTTCAATATCTGGCATATAATAAAGATTAATATTCTGATATTTTGTAAAAGAAATCAAAAACTAAAAATGTTATCACATCAAGTATGGACTAGCAGTGCTTCAAGTAAGTTATTGATACACTGTGCATCCCATCCCACTACTACTGCTAAGCCTGCAATCAAAAGGATTTCACCAAGCAGCTGCAATAAACAACCCACACTCTCCACCTAAAATCCCAAGTAAAACCCAGAAACTACACATATTTAAAAAAATTTCCATAGATCATGATGAAACATCCTATTGCAGAGATGAAAAAGTGGGTGAGTGGTGGTAAGATGCTAGAACACTCGTCATTGTTGTCTTCTAAGTGAAATAAGGTTTTTCAAATTTGCCATGATCAGGCCATTTTTGAATGGTCGTGGAGGCCATGGAGAATTTTAGGCATTCTTAACTAAGTATACATGCTGCTTCACACTGGATAAAAAGACTCTTTGTGTGATCCATTGTTTTGTCGGTTTCTCCAATTCTACAGTGGTCATAATGCCGCAAAAGCTTCGAAGATGCTCCCTTTTTAATGTTTTTTCTCAACCAGAATAAAGGTTTCAAAAACTGTTCAGTGTAGAATTATCCTTTTCAGGTTTGGCCTGTGGATTGCTCCCTCAAAGTCTCCGTCTCAAGTGGAAGAGTTCACGTATCTTCGTGTCTTGTTTTCTTGTGACAGTTGAATGGAGCAGGGGGGTGGATAAACTGATTCGTCTGCATTAAACAAGAGCTGAACCAAATAGCGAAGCTGTTGATTTACTGGTCTATCTACGTACCATCCTTCATCTGTGGTCATGGAAGAAGAAATACGATCATGATAGACTCAGATCTAGGATGCAAGTGGCTGAAAGGAGCTTCCTCCATATGGTGGTAGGCCATAGAGATAGGCCTGAGGAGATCCATCATCTGGAGGGAGCTTAAACTAAATTCAGTGCTTCAAGGTCTTCCAGACTTACTGAAATCCATCTACAGGGAGCTCTACGAATATCCACTGCTTTTTGCATTGAAAGGGGTCAGTTGAGGGGATTTATGCACTTGATCTGGATGTATCCTTGAGGCTCCCTTAGGGGGTTTATTTGTCACATCCCACTGGGAGAAGAGCCCTGGGTAGATTCAAAACCAGACAGGAAGATTGTATCTCCCTACTGTTTTTTAAACCTTTTGGGTTCCCCCAAAATGAGCTAAAGGAACCCAAAAGTCTGAGGAAGACAATGGATGACTATTGCATTGATGGATGGATGGATGGATGGATGGATGGATGATTAGTATTTTAGATTTTGAAGTATAGATGATCAGCTGCAAACCAGACTTAATAAAATAGCAAAATACTTTCTTATTTTAGTGCCATCAGCTAATTGTAAGCCAATTATTCTTATAGTGCTCACAAATCATGGCACAGCTCAGGCTAAACAAGAAGAGTAGTTTTCTGGCAACCAGAAGTTTGGGAGATTGAATTCAGTTTCCACACGTCATTTTCCCTTGGGATTAGAGTGAAACCCAGGCTGCCTACTAAAACTGGGCTTTGACTGAAAAAGTGCTACATAAGTTCAGTCCACTTACCAATGCTTGTACTTGTCTGTGACTGGGTCCTTATTAGTCGACTCAAGGGCAACTCAAGTTCAGGTTAGCAGAGATAAGAAGCTCCTGTAGATAGTTCTGCGTCACATGATCCAACTATTGTAAGAGCCGCAGATCACACTCCAAAGCAAATGGCAACTTCGTGCCATTAGCAGCTAATGGTTAAGAGCACATGGCACATGAATAGACACGTGTCAGTTGGCACCTTTAACACACGTGTCATGCTGAAATGCGCCAAGATAGTATCGAGCATTGGGCTGTAACTTTAAAACTCTGAAAAGAACATGGTCCTCTCTTACTTCAAAATAAGACTATAAAACACATATAAAACAGACAGACTTTGCTATGACTAGAAATATTGTGGCATTTAATATCATGCCACTAGATTGATTGATTGATTGATTAATTAATTAATTACAGCAACATTGTTTTCACAGGTCTGCCTAAAAGTTGATCAGAGAGCTGCAGCTGATCCAGAACATTGCTGCCCGCATCATCTCTAAAACTATAAAAAGTAGAGAATATAAACCCTGTTCTGAAGTCTTAACACTGGCTCCCTTTATCTCAGAGAACAGACTTTATTTTAGCCTGTAGTCCAATTTTTCTTTACTTAACTTTATTATGCCACTGCAATGTACTTTTCTTATGTGTTTTCTTTTCTCAGATTTCCATTATGTAAAGCACTTTGAATACTGCTATACAAATAAACTTGCCTTGTCTTGTCGTGAATAGATGTCACACACCTAGCTAATGCCAACAGCTCAACTCGTTTGCTTTTAAGAAGGAAAAGTGAACTTTCATGTGCACCTAGGTTGTAAAATATTTGGGGTAGGGGTTGTCAGCTGATCACAAGAGTTACATTTTTGATGTCACTTTTTTGTCATCTACAATTAGATATCTAGTATATTGATTGACTTTTGCTATGTGGTTATTACTTTAGATATAACTTGAACTTCATCTGCATTTTTTATATTAGTATTTTTAGCTAGAATATTTTAACCAATCTACACACAAAATTTCAAGTGGTTTAGTTCGGGGTTTCTTTTTTTTGAGCAGCTGATTGGTGATTTCAGGACATGTATCTTTAAAAAATTCTGGTATTTTTTTAAAGGCGCAGGTAATTGAATGAAAATGATCTGGTGCCTAAATAATTCACACCCCAATAATGGTTTCCTTTCAGATTAAGGCTCAGAGCGATGCAGTCTCTTTTTGGTGGAGGGGAGCTGGGGCTGCTGGGAGGAGGAGGCAGCGACGCGGGAGGCCTAAAGGAGGATGGATGTGGCAGCATAGCATGGAGGACCTCGCCCCTTCCTGGTGACGATGTGTACTCTGCGTCCCACTTCACCCTCATCTCCGCCTACCAGGAAATCAAAATGAGACTGGCCAGCCTGGAGCGAGAGAACACCAGCATCAAGAGGAAGCTGAAGATCTATGAGATCAAGGTGAAAGCATTTTTTCAAGTCAAACATTCGGCTGCTTTTAAAAAAACTAATCAACACGACTGTTTTTATCCCTGCTGGTGTCAAACAGAAGGACTACTGGATTGTGCTGTTGATTTATTAGAAAGCGTAGAGAGTCACTCAACCATTTCCATTTTTATTAAGGTGATGAGACTTTTAAAAAGAAAAATCTGCTTTGAAGGTAATTTATTCCAGATGGAGAAAACGCATAAATCCCAGTAAAAAACATATTCATTTATATTGGAAAAAAAAGTGAATATCGAGAGGTAGATGTACAAAGCATTGTTTTGTAGGTTTATTTATTTTATCATACATCATAGCATTAATAGTAAAAGCTTGTCTACAATGTCTTTCCCCAGATTCGACAATAAGTGACATATAAGACAAAAGGAATCTTGAAATACACTTTAGGTCATGCAATGCACAATAAATGAAATAGCAACCCAGCAATATTAACATAAAAGTAGAAGGAGACATGGTGGGCATTCATGACTGATCTTTCTTAAAAACAGTCAGTTTGATTTTTTTTTTGGTGTTCAGTCTAAACTCTGCTAGTAGGAAATTCTTCACAGGAATCCCTCATTAAGAAAAAGCTGCTTGCCCCACTGAGGGTTTATGTAATTATTAGCAGCCGCTCAACAAATTATAACTATAAGCTAAAAACTACAGTACTAAGAGTACCTGAGGATCCTGACGACAGAAATTCTGAAACATAAGTTTAGAAAATTCAATCCATCCATCCATCCATCCATCCATTAAATGTAAAAAACTTATTTTTCAGACTATTTGCAATGTTTGGGTGGGAAAAGCTGGAAAGATCCTGCCACCAGGGTGGCCTGGCTTAAGCCACTCTGCTTCCACCTGTTCCTGTTCGCACACATCCACCAGGCTCCCACTCACAAAAATGTGAAG
This sequence comes from Crenichthys baileyi, assembly GCA_036173005.1. Lineage (NCBI taxonomy): Eukaryota > Metazoa > Chordata > Actinopteri > Cyprinodontiformes > Goodeidae > Crenichthys > Crenichthys baileyi. Next base: position 291,272 of record JAHHUM010002960.1, on the reverse strand, counting down.
TCCTATGTCATTTTGGGGCTTAATGCGTCTTTTTAACAGACATTTACTTCTAAATATCTTCTTTATGAGATTTGGGGCTATTTAGAAAACATCTGGGGCTTCGACCCCAGAGGCCCAAGTGACAGGTTAGGGTTAGCCAAGCCCCTGGGTACCACTGTCCCTCGGAGCTAGCTTAAACACATGCACAAAGTGTGTCTGCATGTATAGAGTTAACAAATCATCAGCTAACTTAACAAAAGATATATACTGTATTTACCTCATTATGATTTTTGCTTTTTTTTACAAGGGGTTGTTGACGACCAACAGTGAAAAATCATTGTCGGTCCTTTTTTTGACTCTACATTTATGTTTTCAAAGTACAACCATTTTTACAACCGAAGGCGTCAAAAGTACAGCAAACGGTGAACGCTCGGTTGAGAAAGGTTGGGTGATACTGAGTTTCTGGGAGGAGGAGGGAACGTTATATATTAACCAGGTGATTAAACATGATCAATATTTATTTTCAAATTAAAATAAATAAAGAAAATCAACAAGGGTATAACGGGTATTTTATGCTAATTTTATTGAATTCAAGAAAAATATGGGCAGTAATATTACAGAAGACTAGGGCTCTTTGGAAGCGTTATTCACTCAGATTCGGTCACTGTTGTTGCTCTAGATTAACTTCTCTAGATTATTTTTCATACTTATTCTGGTATTGGTATTTTGTAATAAAGGTAACAATTTGTTTGTTTTTGGATCATTTTTTGTGTATAAAATGAAAACCAAAAATATACTGCCTGGCCAAAAAAAATATTCGCCACCTGGATTTAACTAAGCAAATAGTTACGAGCCTCCCACTGGACAATCACTGCATGGGCGATTATGTTACAGCTGGCAACAAGTTATTTAACCCAAGCTGGTGCAATGAGTTGCTTCTCATTTCTTAAACAACCATGTTGAAAGACACATCCCGTGGTCGTGGAAAAGATGTCAGTGTGTTTCAGAAGGGTCAAATCATTGACATGCATCAATTAGAGAAAACATCTAAGGAGATTGCATAAACTACCAAAATTGGGTGAAGAACTGTCAATTAAAAACTGGAAGGATAGTGGGGACCCATCGTCTTCAAGGAAGAAATGTGGCAGGAAAAAAATCCTGAATGATAGTGATCAGCTATCACTTAAACGTTTGGTGAAATGAAATCGAAGAAAAACAACAGTAGAACTCCGGGCTATGTTTAATAGTGAAAGTAAGAGCATTTCCACACGCAAAATGCGAACGAAACTCAAGGGATTGGGACTGAACAGCTGTGTAGCCTTAAGAAAACCATCAATCAGTGAGGCTAACTGGAAATAAAGGCTTCAATTTGCTAGGGAGCATAAAGATTGGACTCTGGAGCAATGGAAGAAGGTCATATGGTCTGATGAGTCCAGATTTACCCTGTTCCAGAGTGATGGCCGCATCAGGATAAGAAGAGAGGCAGGTGAAGTGATGCACCCATCATGCCTGGTGCCTACTGTACAAGTCTGTGGGGGCAGTGCTTTGATCTGGGGTTGCTCCAGTTGGTCAGGTCTGTGTTCAGCAACAGTATGTGTTCAAAGAATGAGGTCAGCTGACTACCTGAATATACTGAATGACCAGGTTATTCCATCAATGGATTTTATCTTCCCTGATGGCACGGGCATATTCAAAAGGTGACAATGCCAGGATTTATTGGGCTCGAATTGTGAAAGAGTAGTTCAGGGAGCATGAGACATCATTCTCACACATGGATTAACCACTACAGAGTCCAGACCTTAACCCTATTGAGAATCTTTGGGATGTGCTAGAGAAGGCCTTGCACAGCGGTCAGACTCTACCATTATCAATGCAAGATCTTGGTGAAAACTGAATGCAACACTGTGTGGAAATAAATCTTGTGACATTGCAGAAGGTTATCGAAACAATGCCACAGCGAATGCGTGCCGTAATCAAAGGTAAAGGCGGTCTAACGAAATGTCCAACGTGGCGACTTTTTTTTTTTGGCCAGGCAGTGTATATTCCCAAGTGTTACGGTGCAGCTAAAAACTGAAAATGAATCCTAGATTTTGCAGGTAGATAAGAAACAGTGACAGGTGGCATCCTAAAGACAGAAAAGAGTTGTATCAGCTTGTTTGCAGGTGCAACAACTTCTACTCCAAATGGCCAGCATCTGCACCTGGTCCACCAAAATCAACACCTGCCTCTCTGGGAACGTTCCCTGAGCAAATGGCCACCTGTGAGTTTGGCAGCCTGAAGCCTGCAGAAACAGCTGCTTGCTAAAAGCTTCCAGGAGTTGAGACTCTCCTCCTTGAACGTCATTTGCTAATATTGGAAATTCTACGATAATAAAGCAACAGTTTACATCTTTTTTATTTCAATCACAATGTTCTTGTGTTTTTGAGTTCTGAGAATGAAGCATTAGGCTTTTGATTCTGCTTATAACTACTTTGTATACTGTAGACCACATAGATATATAGTATTTAAAGTAAAAAATAGAAAACAGAATGGAGTGAAAAAAGCCTGTGTTTCTGTATAGTTCATAGAATAAGCAGAACACCAAAGACTAACAATTACTGGAACATGCGAGGGTGTCCTTTCTTTCTTTTAATCCTTCATTGTTTCTAATTGTAACAAGTCCTTTTTCTCTTTCGCTCTTCACATCATTATCTCGCTTTACTCCCTGGTGCTGCATCCTTTTGTTGTGTCTTCCTCCGTTGTCTTTCTTTGCTTTTCCCATTTTTCCTCATGTTCTGTCCTCCCACATCATTCCATTTGCCCTAGCACTCCCCCAATGCAGTCTGCGTGCTAATCCAGCTATCGCTAGATAGATTTCTGCCTCACCTGCTGTCTAATGTAACCAACAATCAGTGAATTAGCCAATAACATGGCTGCAATTCACTGCATTTATCAAATAAAATGTATTTACATAGCACTTTTGACAGGTCAAAAACCTAAAAGTGCTTCACAAAAGCCAAAAGATACAGAGGATAGGAACATTTAAAAAACAAAAAGCCAAATAAAAACATACAGCATGATGGAAGGTAGCTAAAAACAAAACATTTAAAAGATAATATGTGCACGAAAACAAGTTATAAAAGGAAATGTGTTGTATATCTGCTTTGAAAGATCTGGTCCTAAAATAAGTCTGTGGCATCACTAACGATGTCTGATCAGAAGATCTCAGACTACAACAAATGACATGAAGCTCTGAGAAGTCACAGATAGAAGAAGGGGTGGCACCACAAAGGAATTTAAAAATAAGGACTAATATTTTAAAATGGATTCTTAAATGTACACATAAACCCATAATTCTTCATACCCCTGGCAGATTTAGGTTTAAATAGGAGCTAAATAGGAGCTAAAGAGGGAGCTAAAGATTAGGGTGATGGAAATAAGGCCTTCCATTCTCAAAGACTTGCCTCTCACTGAAAAACCCGAATCATCCAAAATACCAGTGGAAAACATCAGCAGTTTTTAAAACAGATTTCGATTGCTCTAATAGCAATATAGATTTCTTCATTTATTAATAAATCATTTTTGTTATTTTTGGTTAGATGTAAATAAAAAGAGAATTTTTAATTTTTACTATTAGTATATATCCTCCAGGGGTATGAATTATTCTGGACTTATCAGCACAGGCAGCCTGTGTAAAGACACCAAAATGGGAGTGATGTCTCTTTCTGGTGTCTTTTTAAAAGTCTTGCAGCTGTTTTCTGCAATGACTATAGACAATACGTGAAAAAACAAAAGCATGAATGATCAGCACAAGCTCAGTGATCTTAGTTGAAAAAAAACAGTTCTGTGTTTCTTCTGAGTTATTTTGATTTTGTTAAGGATGGTGAGAGCGAGAATTTTTTTCTCTTAAAGTCAATTTTGGTCCTGTGATTGAATGTTGGATGTGTGTGATCTACAGCCTGCCTCAACAGGGTGGTGCTACAGACAGTTTACAGAGAAAGCAAAATATTTGCAGCCCCGTTGACTTTTACACACCAAATCACTAGTTATCCTAATCTTAAAAGGACATTTTATCTTGAAATGATTGAATTCAATAGGAATGGGTTACGGGAAAATTAATTGGACTGCATTCACCAACAAACCGAGTCTCTGCCTCCTTCCTACCTGCCTACATGTAAGATGATTTTCAACCTGCCTCTACCCCAGCTTTTACTATCAGACCGTCTGGTTTAATCAGTTTTGGGCTTGGCATGTTGTTAATGATGCTTCTGTGTTCTGTGCTACAAACCTATCAGCAGACTTTGCTGCAGGCTTTACTTTTCAAAACAGAACAGAAAAGAGATCCCAAAATATAGCCATGCTGCCAAAAATTAATTACCAGGAACTGTTGCTATTATTGCAATGGATTAAAATAACTTAATACCCAAAGTGAAACTGACTGCACACAGTTATTAAAATGGTAGGATTCTCAGCCTCAGATGTACCTAAATGTGAAGTTTGGCTTCATCGTTTATTTTCCTGACGCTCCAGATGGTTTGTTCCATAAAATCATCTGGGAAGTCATTGTTGTACCAAAGGAATTTGGCAGTAGATTGAAGGAACATAACAGCTCAACAAAGTGAAGCCAGTTGGTGTAATCAAGCCAGTCAGGAAAAAAAAGAAATACTCTTATAAAAGTCATAATAGTCACTAAAATGGATTAGTCATTATTAGAAATTTAGCTCCCTCTTTAGGAGAAAACAATAGTGAACCCTATTATTTTAGTTTTCTGATGTAAGATTGATGGATGGATGGATGGACAAACATGTTCTTCTTACACCTCATTTGTGAACATTATTCCAGATTAAATAAAGAGAATAATTTCTGCCAACATACTTGGCCTCAAACAAGCCTGTTAGAAAGTAAACTGCAGCAGATAGAAAACTCCAGAGCATAGCTGCTGATGATGGATGGGAACACTTCTTGCTGCTTTGAACATGGGTTGAAGCGGTGTTGCTCTCCAGAGTTCCTGAATCTCAGTGCTGTCAGAAAACTCTAGCCCTCGGGGGCATCTGCACATGTTTACCCCATTTACGGTTAAACTGAGCAAAGAGAGATGCTCTTCTAAATGGAAAAGGGTTGTTTTCTCCTCAAATAGACATTGTATCAGCGAGGCAATGACTTTACACAGAAAATGAAAAGCCATTATGGTAGGCACTCTAAATGGAAATGTGTTCATTTAGGTTGAACAACATTGAGTTATATAACCAGCATGTCTGGATCATAGCTCTCTGCTAACAACCAGAGTTTAATTTTATAACCTTTAAAATGTAGATCTAAAATTATATTTAATTTCCATCAGCTTTCAACGTATAATGCAAAGTTGTATTTTCAATCTGCTTACATGCACTTCATTAATTTGAATTGAAAATAAGACTTTTCAGAAGTGACCTGGTTGAAATAGATAGCAGCTCCACAGCAGGTTACAAAGTTTATTCATATAATAAACAAACTTGCAAACAATAAGAAACCTATTCAAGTTATCAACATTGAATCAGCAGCAAATGGCATCAGATTATGCAAGTCTTTAACATGGAGAGTAGTGCAAAAGTCTAGAGTTATCACTCATTCACAGATTTGTTGTAATCCCTAAAGGTAGTTGTGATTAATGGTTCTCCAGCCTTTCTGAAGGACTTTTTCTGTGGACTTTGCTTCTGTTTCCAGTCTAGTACCTTTGGACATAAATATAAACTGAACTGCCCACAGACATCCAGGTTAAAATCAGGTTATATTAAGTCAAAAAGTTTAATTTTATTAGACATCTAAATAGTGTTTTACCCAAGATGAAAGATAGTGGTGGCAGCATAATCCTTTTCTTTTACACAGACAAACTGTTCAAAGTTGATAGCAATATAGATGGAGATAAATACAGGATAATGCTAGTAGAAAACCTGTTAAGGCTTGAGAATGGGGTGGAGGTTCCCCTTCCAGCAGAACCTTTAACATGCAGCCAGAGCTGCAATGGAATGGTTTGGATCACAGCATGCTCAGCATGCTACGCTGACCAAACTGGAATCCAGACCCTGAATCTCTTGTAAGGCTTGAAAATTGTTGTTTACAATGCTCTCCATTACTGAGCTTGAGCTGCAAAGACAAATGGTCAAGTATTTTGTCTGTAGATGTAAAAAGCTGATAGGGTCATAACCCACAAGAGTTGCAGCTATAATTGCAGTAAAAGGTCATTCTCCAAAGTATTGGTACAGGGAGATTAAATGCCAGTGTGTGCCACACTTTTCAGGTTTTTATTTGTAAAACATATATCTGACTAATCATATTCTACACTTTAAGTCTACCACATAAAATCTTCATAGAATACATTTAATTTTGAGGTATAAGTTCGAGCGGTTTGAAAACATTAGTCTTTTTCGGTGGCAGAGATAAGTGATATAAAGCACTAAATTGTACATTAAGGCTTTCATTTTGGCCAGTAAGTGTACTTTATTTCAAAGCATTTATGTAATTCAAAAATATATTCTTCAATATGATATTTTAAAATCTGCTTATGGTAACTGATGATGAAAGTCTACTTATTATCTCAGTGGTTGTAAAACACAAAACTGAAACATTCAGTTGAAAGAGATTACTATTAAACAAGCAGAATTAACACAAAGTTTATCTTTGATCATTCAAAATTGTAATACTAAAACATGGCAGAGAAGCAGCATTGTAATCTTTACCGCAATGTGTTGTTTAATTTGTTGTTTCTGTCTCTCGTGTCTTGTTTCTGCAGTTCCCGATGATCAACGAGTTTGGGGAGAACACCAACTCCTACTGCTCCTTCGAAAGTAAAGACACAGCGCTATTGCAGTCAGAAAATGGCAACCTGCACCAGAGAGTCAATGTCCTGACCCATGAGGTACAAACTCAGATCCGGAAGTAAAACAAGGGGAAAGAAAATCCAATTTAACACGCATTCTTTTTAATGCTGTGGCTAAAATAATCCCTTTATCACACTAAAGTATTTTTTAGAGGATTCATTCAGCAGAAATCCCTCTTTCATTAGAAACTAATTTAATTACATCTGAATTTAGGTTAAGACATCTCCAGAGCTAATTAGTCTGCTCAGGCTGCTGTCTGGGCAAAAATGACAACAAATGGATGCAACTGGGTGTCCAAGAATGAAGTGTGACACTGGAGTTTCAGCCCGATGTTCTGGAGCTTCAGACTGATGTTCACTTGCATGCATTATAGATTAGTCTGCAGAATGTGTCTTTGGAAAAGTTAAAGTCAGAGCAGAAGATGAGTGCAACATCTTTGTTAGTGTCCATACATGCTTCAAGCACATTTCAGAGCGGGGCTTTGAGTGTTTTTCTGCTCAGCTATAACTCCAGTGCTCACACAACTCTGTGAACAAGTGCACGGGGAAACGAAAGGCGGCTCACACAGGAAGGTCGTGGTGAAACTGGTAGCAGCAGTGGTTAAAAAAAAAAAAAAAAAAAGCGCTATAGAGTGGGGAAATGGTTTGTAAGAGCATCAGAGATGATTAACGTGGGACTCTGCAGGTCATGGGGGTGTCACCAGGCATTCAGACTGATGAAATGAGACATGGCTCACTGAGCATGCTCTGTGGGAACCCAACCAATACAGCATAAAGAATCTCAATATATACATAGTGTAGAGGCTATACTGCCTAAAGTATTCACTCATGTGCCTTCACACACATATAAAGTATAAAGGTGAGTAGCATCCTGTTCTTAATCCATGCGGTTTAATATGATGTTAATCAGCCCTTTTGCAGCTATAACAGCTATAATTCCTCTGGGAAGGCTTTCCACAAGACTTTAGAGTGTGTTTGTGTTTTTTTGGCCATTCAGACTCTGTCGGATGAGAAGAACTGGCTCGCAGTATCTGTTCTAATTAATCCCAAAGGTGTTCTATCCCGTTGGTGTCAGGACTCTGTGCAGACCAGTTAAGTTTTTCCACACCAAACTCGCTCATCCATTATGGACCTAGCTTTGGACACTGGTGCACAGTCATGTCGGAAGAGGAAGTGGCTCTCCCCACACTGTTCCAACAAAGTTAACATAAAATTAGTGTGTTGGCATTCTGAAGCATTAAGAATACCTTTCAAGAGAACTAAGGGGCAGAACCAGCTCCTGAGAAACAGCCCCACACCACAGCCCCCTCAGCACCAAACCAAGACATGTCCCTTAGATTAACAAACAGAGTAATGTTTCTTCACTCTAGAAAACAAATCTCCTCTTCTGTAGAGTTCAATGGTAGTGGTCTTTTTTCTCGGTGGATTTTAACAACAGCCTTCTCGATGTACCAAAAAGGTTTTCTTTGTCTGGTTGGAATACACATTTCTGTCGAAGTTTAACTTGTCAAATATATAAGCCAAATTGTCACCATCACACCAAAGGGAAATTAGCTAGGGTGCAACCCAAGAAGACGAAGGCTCAAGCCTGCCATGAACTGGAAGGTGATGGAACATCAGGGTCACTGACTGCATTGAAGCCAGTTTACCAGCAACATGGGCTGTGATTGTGCCTCCAAGAAAGAAGCTGCTGCTCATAAAATTTACACCTTCAAATTCGACTGAAATTTTCAGCAGCCCATATGGATGAGCCAAATATCTTCTTGAGAAATGTTTTACAGTCAGATGGGACAAAGATTTAACCACATTGATACTCTTTAGCCACAATGACAAGATGTGTTTGGGGAAGTGAAGGTAAGCTATTCAGAACTAAGAACACAGCACCAGCTGTCAAGCATGATGATGGAAGCTGTGTGCCTGTGTTGCTGCCAGTGGGTTCATTGGAGAACGTTAGCAGAATAATGAAGAGGCAGGACTAACCCCAAATTCTCTCAACTTCATCTCAAATCAAAAGCTGACTCGTTGAAACTTGGAAACAGTTTGGTGTTCTAATCAGACAATGATCACAAATCAAAACTGGACCTGGAATAGATAATGCAGGCCAGCATTAAGCTTCTTGAAGTCCTTGACCCTGTTGTGAAGTTATAGAATGTGCCGAAAAGCTGGGTCCGTGCCAATATATCTACTGATTTAAATTACCTCTATCAATTCTGAAAATAAGACTTGTAAAATGTCCGGCAAGACTGGTTGCAAAAACCGTGTGATTTCTAAGCAATTTGTGAAGGAAGATGAGACCAAATTAGTGGCGTTGACATGCATATTTGAGACTGTCTGTTTAATTTTGATCTTGTATAGATTAGGGAAAATCCAGAATTAATTCAAACGTAACAAACAAATTCTTGTTATTAAAATTCTTTCATAAATGTATTTAGATCTCCATCAGGAACAGTATACAGTCATATTCAAAAAATTAGAATGTGCGTTCGGATGAGACTCATTCGTCAAATTACAAGTACCTTTCTAAATAACAACCTTTTATCAGGTATTAAACATACTTTTCATTAAGCCCACATTTTTGCATTCATTTTTCTTTTTGGTCTGATGTAATATTCTAATCTTAAATGTCATTACCTGTAAGTGAAAAATCATAATAAACCCAAATAGAGGCTTTAAAACATCAGTCTGTGTGTAAATACTCTATATAATCTGTTTTACTATAATCTATAATTTATAATCTGTAATTTACTAAAAATGACTGTATATATGTTTAAAAACATTTTCTACCATCTTTTCTTCGCAATACCCTTTAAACGTTTTCACATTTTGTTTTGTTGCAACCACAAACTTCACAAAGTATTTTATTGGGTTTACAAGTGACAGTCCAATTTAATATAGTACATAGTTATGAAGTGGAAGGAAAACATTTCATAGTTTTAAAAAAGTTTCACATAAAAAATTTAAAACAGTTGCATGCATTTCTATTCAGCCCTTCTGAGTCAACACTTTGTAAAACCTCCTTTTCCAGCAGTTACAGCTGCAAGTCTTTTGGGGTATGTCTTTACGAGCTTTAAACATCTAGAAACCAACATTTTGCCTCCTCTTTTTGCAAAATAGCTCAAACTCTGTCAGATTGGATGGATAGTGCCTGTGAATATTGTTTGTAGGTCTTGCCACAGATTCTTAACTGGATTTAGGACTGGTCTTTAATATTGCCATTCTGACACATGAATATGCTTTGATCAAAACCATTCTATCTTAGCTCTGGGTGTATGTTTTGTAGATGGTGAACATCCGCCTTGGTCTGGAGTCTTCTGCAGCCTCTAACAGGTTTCTTTCAGTACTACCCTGTATTTAGTCCAATCCATCTTCTTATCAACTGACCAGTTTTTCTGTCCCAACTGAGGAAATGCATCCACACAGTATGATGCTGCCACCACCATGTGTCACTATGGGGTGATGTGCAGTGTTAGTTTTCCTTCCCACAGTATTTTGCATGTAATTGACTAATGACATAGAATTTCTCTTTTTACTAACAAGGCACCTTCTGACGACAACTTTATTTAGGCAATTTTATTTAGGTGTCAAGGTGTTGAGGTTGTGTTGGACCCATATGCAGAGCAGAGCCGAGGAGCATAATGGTGAGTGAGAATTGTTTTAAAAATGAATATTAAATACTAAACATACTAAACACATAAATATCTCATGAACCTAATCCAATATGAACAGTAACTTGAAGAACACAGATAAGGGAAGTGCAGAGAAACCAAAGAACCAAAACTCAAAACCTAACACGGGTAGATCCGGACATTAGGGGTATAAAAATGAAAATGCATTTCACGCATTTCAGATCTTTACTTGTAAAAAACACTTTGAAAGCAATGTATCAATTTACGTGTAGTTCACATTTATACTATGTTTCGTGCTGGTCTTTCACATCATATCCCAATAAAATACTGCTGTATTCTTTTACAAAGCTTTCCATAAGCCATCCACGAACCAGTGCCAGTTTTCTCCACGTTTTGATCGACAGATTGTACATTTTTGTGCTTTAACATGCTGCATTAGTATGTATCTCTCTGTTTAATTCAATCCCTTACTGATGCTCCCACTCTGTTGTCTGAAAGTGACTTATGTTTTCTTTCCAGATTCTTTGATAAGCTCTTTCCCTCTCCCACGTTAAAAATCTCCTAATTTCACTCAGTTTTGGAGAATCTCACTGCTTTCAGTTCTTTCAAATAAGATTGTGTCTCACTGTGAAATACATCATGCCACAGTGTAAGAAGACTAACCCACCAAGACATCAAACGTGTCTCTTTTTTTATAAGCCTGTGACATTGGGTAAGCGCTGTGTTGCGCATGCTGACGTCTCAGAATTTCAGTGTCCTAATTTCACTTGGTTACAAAACATCTTCTTGAGGGACATGTTTGATGACTCTCATAATAGAAGTTTCCCATTCTTTTTCCTTTGTGGGGTAGTTTGAAACCTAAGAAGGGAAAATGTGTCAACTTGGTTTTGTCTGTGTGTATGTCCATGTTTTTCAGCGTTTTATCTGTGTCTCCTTAGCTCCAGAAGCGAAAGGAAAGGGAGGAGCAGCTGGAGGATGTGATCCAGGCCTACGAGAAGATCCACATCGAGAAGAACAACCTCCAGAGGGACCTAGACAAGATGGTCAGTGGCAACACTTAGATAGCTTTTTATTGCAGTCTAATGGTTTATTCATCAAGTAGATTAGATTTATACTTTGTAAATCCTGATCAGATTTGAATACAAGAGATGATATCATTAATATTTAATTAAATATGTGAATTCAGATGTAAAAATATAACTTATATGAATACTATGAGAGTTCTTCTAGTTTGGTACCAGTTCAGTGAAACTTTGCAGCAATTTAGCATTTACCTGCTGCAGATACCGTCATATTTCTGTAAACCAAACAATTTTACATATTAGCGAGCAGCTTTCCATTTTACCTTCTGCATATATATTTTTTGTCTTTTTTCCAATAACTTTAGCAACATGGCAGTAGATTACTAAATGTTTTTGAAGGGTTGTAGCCCTTGAAATTTGTTACGTTACAGCCACAAACTTCAATGTATTTAATTTTATGTGAAAGACCAACGTAGCATAGTGCATAATTCTAGAGAATCTGAGTGTGGCCTGCATTTGTATTGAGCCCCTTGAGTTAACATTTTGTTGTTGAAGATGTGATTGCACCTTTCACTCCAGTTCAGTCAGATTGGAAGGCGAGCATCTGTGAACATCCACTTTCAAGTCTTGCCACAGATTCTCAATTGGATTTAGGTCTAGATTTTGACTGTGCCCTTTTAATAAATGCCTGTAATTTAATCCATTCAGTTGTAGATCTGGCTGCATGTTTAACATTGTTTTCCTTTTGAAAGATGAACATTCACCTTAGTCCCAGGTCTTTTTCAGCCTCTAGCTACAACTACGTATGTGCCTCACATAAGGATAGTATATTATGTGAACTTTTGGCTTTCCTCTACACATAACGTGTTGCACACTGGCCTGAAGGTTCTTTTAGATCTCATCTTACCAGAGCACCTTCTTCTACATGTTTGCCATGTACCCTTACATGGCTTGTGACAAACTGGGCATCATATGGCTTTCTTTTAACAGTGGCTTTCTTCTAGCCACTCTTGTTACAATATATAGATGTTTGGGTTTTGTTTTTATTTTGGGTTAGTTTTCTGCATCTCTTTATTATTTTTCAGGTCTTGCCTATGATCATTATTGTTTATGCTCTCCAGGTGGTGCTTTATTAGTTCATTTAATTAGGGTTAGTTTCTTTCTTATTCTTGTATTCCGTTCATGGAGCATTTTTAGTTCTGTTGTATCTGTAAGATATTTAATTTGGTTAGATTGTGTCCATGTATTTCTGTTTTCTTTCCAGTCATGTTTTGGTTCTCATTCTGGGCCTTTGCCACCATAATTAGCTTCTTATATCATCCCCTTGCGTCATGCCCGTCAGTCTCCCTGTCTGTTGTTATTATTATTATGAATATATTCTTTAATATTTAATTAAACAATAATTTGGTCTGTTAAGTGTTGTTCTGTGAATACCAACTTAATATGGTGGTGTTATTAAGAAAATAGAGAAAAGGGTGAATCAAGCTCTGGCGTTACTGAACAGCAAAACTCTGCAAACACAGAATAAATTTACACAACAACTTTTTAAAATCCAAGAATTTATTGACAAAAATAATTCAACTCCAAGCAAAACATATTTCAATCAACAAACTCTTTACTATACTAGAACAATCCAACTAAAACTACAAAGCAAAATGAAAGAATAAGGAAAAAAAACAATGAACTATTGACAAATGAACACGAGAATCAAAAATGGTTAAAATCCATGACCAGTAAAATGATGCAATATTACCATTCTATGTTATTTATGTTGAGAACCAAGGATTATCTTTAGGAACCTGGAAATGAGGTTGAGTTTGTCTTAGAACTAACTTAGGGCAATAATATGTATACCTTCAAACAACAATGAAAGAGCAGATAAAAAAATAACTTTAATAAAATAATATTTTAAAGAATGATTTGCTGAAAAAACAACCTTCTGGATAATTAACTATCAATGGTGTTTAATTAGCAGTCCTTATTTAGTGAAATAATATTTAACGAAATATTATTTGGAATGGGATCCAACAAACTTTTTGAATAAATGATTCTTGTTGGTGTTTAATTCACATTCACAAATATTATTTAGTAAAATAATATTTAGGGAAATATTATTTCTTACATTGAAATATAATAAACTTTCAGGACAGTTAATTCTTAAATGTCCATCACCTGGAGTGACGGACTACTAAAATGGTGGCGAGTCACGTGTACACCTCTGACTACACTGGCGTCAGGTGTTAGCAGTTCTAGCTAACAAAAGAAAACTCACAGCTTGTCTTTAAAGTCAAAGATATACCTTAAAATACCATTAATATACTCCTTAATGTGCGCATGAGCGCTGGCGGCAAGTTATGGCCGATTTGTGTTTAAAATCACCCTTCAAATACAGTTGTCTTAACTTAAAAACACAACTCAGAACAAATGGCTGGCATCATGTCTCAAATGTTTGTTCACCTTAGCGGGACAGACAGCATGCTAGCACTTGAGTAGCTGAGTTTCTCAACACAAACATAAGCAAACTTCATGAAATGAATTGCTCTCCCAAACACCACCTCTTATGTGAACTGTTCTGAAGAATAGATGTTCTAGGGTGGCTAATTGAGGAGCAAAGTTGTCCTGGTCATCCAGCCTTGTGGCAGGCAGAAAAAAAAGGGATAATTTTGGCTGCTTCAGTGGCCGTGATACAGTGAAGGTAGCTCCCGTTACCTGGACATGCTCTATCCATGTTTTCAACCCATGGCTGGGGTCCCAACACTGTCTCACCTGTGTGTGACACTTTATATGCTCTTCAGTTCTGTTTGCTCCTCGCTGGTTTATTCTGCTTTGTTCATACTAAGTCTGCTCATGTTCATGCCAGTGTTTTTGCCCACGCTCCATGCCTCTACTCACCGTGCTGCTCCTGCTTGCCTGTCTGCATTTGGGTCCCACACCAAGAGCTTTCATGATAACTCTTGCATAAGAAAAGATTTGTGGAGTGCTCCACTAATAGTTGTCCTTTCAACAGATTCCCCCACCTCCGCTGTGGATCTCTTTAGCTCCTCCAGAGTTAACATTTCACTGAAGGCCCTTTATTATCTGCTAAGCATGAATCTGTTTCTTTTTAAAACAAAATGAATTTGCTGATCCTGCAAACTGTAATCTGGCTAAAATATTTTTGGAAAAGATTCTGTTTTCAGCAATTGTTTTAATTATTCTTGCACCCCTGAAGAAATAAAGCACATGGGACTTAACTTAATTCGTGTATAATTCTGCTGGCTAAATCTTTAAAAATCTAATTTTTAACTGCTTACAAATCAAAACCAGGCAGAGATGTCCAACTGAACAGATTGGCTGGCTGAACTTGCCTTGGTGCCCTTCTGAGGTAATAAAGCATTTTACTTGACAGTGGAGTCCATCTTACAGAGTATCTTCTGCAGCTTTAAACTGTCAGAGTGATAAGGGAATAAAATATGCCAAAGATTTTGGAGAAGCCATCTGGCAGAGACCATCACAGTGTCACCTGCACTGCTCATTAATGTGACTTCATCTGCAAACTGCATCTTGTTCACCTTCCAGTCTTTTGCTCAGTTACTCATTTACTCAATCTATAAAGTGATACTTTAGATTTAGCAATCAGAAGTACGAAGGTTTAAAAAACTGTAAACAAAATAAATTTAAATTATTTATTTTATTTATTTTGATATAAGATGGCAAAATTGTGGGAAGTCAACTGTTTTTAACAGCTGCTGAGTGACTGCTGCTTGTTCTTCCCATCTCAGAACTCTTCTCTTTATTCAGGACCATGGTGCTGTAGCATTAATAAGATACCTTAAATTAAAATAAAGTACATAGATAAATATCTAAAGTCTGTGCTCCCATAAAAGGTTTCAGATCATAAAAGGAGTTTAATATCAGACAACAATGTTCAGCATTAATACAAACTGCAGTTTTCTAGTAATAATTTTATTTATTGAGCGAAACAAGATATCCCAACCAGTCTAGTCCAATTGTGTGAAAAATGGTCTCCTACATCTAATAACTACAGGGGTTGGACAATGAAACTGAAACACCTGGTTTTAGACCACAATAATTTATTAGTATGGTGTAGGGCCTCCTTTTTCGGCCAATACAGCGTCAATTCCTCTTGGGAATGACATATACAAGTCCTGCACAGTGGTCAGAGGGATTTTAAGCCATTCTTCTTGCAGGATAGTGGCCAGGTCACTATGTGATACTGGTGGAGGAAAACGTTTCCTGACTCGCTCCTCCAAAACACCCCAAAGTGGCTCAATAATGTTTAAATCTGGTGACTGTGCAAGCCATGGGAGATGTTCAACTTCACTTTCATGTTCATCAAACCAATCTTTCACCAGTCTTGCTGTGTGTATTGGTGCATTGTCATCCTGATACACGGCACCGCCTTCAGGATACAATGTTTGAACCATTGGATGCACATGGTCCTCAAGAATGGTTCGGTAGTCCTTGGCAGTGACGCGCCCATTTAGCACAAGTATTGGACCAAGTGAATGCCATGATATGGCAGCCCAAACCATCACTGATCCACCCCCATGCTTCACTCTGGGTATGCAACAGTCTGGGTGGTATGCTTCTTTGGGGCTTCTCCACACCGTAACTCTCTCGGATGTGGGGAAAACAGTAAAGGTGGACTCATCAGAGAACAATACATGTTTCACATTGTCCACAGCCCAAGATTTGCGCTCCTTGCACCATTGAAACCGACGTTTGGCATTGGCATGAGTGACCAAAGGTTTGGCTATAGCAGCCCGTCAGTGTATATTGACCCTGTGGAGCTCCCGACGGACAGTTCTGGTGGAAACAGGAGAGTTGAGGTGCACATTTAATTCTGCCGTGATTTGGGCAGCCGTGGTTTTATGTTTTTTGGATACCATCCGGGTTAGCACCCGAACATCCCTTTCAGACAGCTTCCTCTTGCGTCCACAGTTAATCCTGTTGGATGCTGACATTACCCTGGATACCGTGGCTCTTGATGCATCACAAAGACTTGCTGTCTTGGTCACATATGCGCCAGCAAGACGTGCACCAACAATTTGTCCTCCTTTGAACTCTGGTATGTCACCCATAATGTTGTGTGCATTTCAATATTTTGAGCAAAACTGTGCTCTTACCCTGCTAATTGAACCTTCACACTCTGCTCTTACTGGTGCAATGTGCAATTAATGACGACTGGCTACCAGGCTGGTCCAATTTAGCCATGAAACCTCCCACACTAAAATGACAGGTGTTTCAGTTTCATTGTCCAACCCCTGTAGTTGGGCCACCTTTGACGGCCGCAACTGCCATCGAGCATTTGTGATGAATGATAATGAGTCTTCCACTACTGGAGGAATTTTGGCCCACTCTTCTTTGCAAAATTGTTTTACTCGTCATCTCGTCGTCTTGTCGTCTCCTGCTTTATCCAGGACCGGGTCGGGTGGGGGGCAGCAGACCTAGTAGATATGCCCAGACTTCCCTCTCCCCAGACACTTCCTCCAGCTCCTCTGGCGGGAGCCCAAGGCGTTCCCAGGCCACTCGAGGGGACATAGTCCCTCCAGCGTGTCCTTGGGCTGTCCCCCTGGGATATCCCCGTGGGACATCCCCGTGGGACGTGCCTGAAACACCTCCCGGGGAAGGCGTTCGGGAAGCATCCAATACAGATGCCCGAGCCCCCTCAACTGACTCCTATCAATGTGAAAGAGCAGTGGCTCTACTCCGAGCCCCTCCAGGATAGCCAAGCTCCTCACTCTTTCTCTAAGGTAGTGCCCAGCCACCTGGGGGAGGAAGCTCATTTCATCCGCTTGTATCCAGGATCTCATTCTTTTGGCTAGCAGGACCACATCATCTACAAAAAGAAGAGACAGAATCCTCTGGTCCCCAAATCAGACCCCTTCCGGCCCTTGGCTGCACCTAGAAATCCTATATGAAATCCATAAAAGTTATGAACAGGACCTGTGACAAAGGGCAGCCCTGCTGGAGTCCAAAATGCACCGAAAACAGGTCCGACTTAGTGCTGGCAATGTGAACCAAACTCCTGCTCTGCTTGTACAGAGACCGGATGGCCCCTAATAGAGGGCCCCTGACTCCTTACTCCTGGAGTGACCTCCACAGGACACCACAAGGGAAATGGTTGAATGCCTTTTCCAGGTCCACAAAACACATGTGGATTGGTTGGGCAAACTCCCATGAACCCTTGAGCACTCTGTACGTGGTGTAGATCTGGTCCAGTGTTCCACAGCCGCTGATCTTCCTGAGGCCGAGGTTTGACTATTGGCTGGATTCTCCTCTCCAACACCCTGGCATACACCTTACCAGGGAGGCTGAGGAGTGTGATCCCCCAGTAGTTGGAACACAACCTCCAGCCCCCCTTCATAAGGGGGGCTCCCCAGTGTGCCAATCCAGAGGAACTGTTCCCGACCGCCACGCAGTGTTGACGAGGCATGTCAGCCACAACACCCCCACAAAATCCAGACACTTGAGGTACTCAGGGTGGATCTCATCCACCCTCGAAGCCTAGCCACAGTGGAGCTTTTTGACCACCTCTGTGACTTCAGCCTGGGTGAAGAACAAGTCCAACTCCAAGTCCCCAGTCTCTGCTTCCACCAGGAAAAGCATTATGGCAGGATTGAGGAGATGCTCGAAGTACTCCTTCCATCACCCGATAATGCCCCCCGTGGAGGTCAACATCTCCCCGGCCCCACTGTAAACAGTGTTACCGAAGCACTGCTTCCCTCTCCTGAGGCGCCGGACGGTTTGCCAGAATTGCTTCTAGGCCAACTGGTCATCCTTATCCAAGGCCTCACCGAACTCCTCCCAGGCCCGAGTTTTTGCCTCTGCCACCTGCCCGGGATGCGGCACACTTGGCCTCATGTACCCATCAGCCACTTCAGGACTCTCACAAGCCAACCACAGCTGATAGGACTCCTTCTTCAGCTTGACGGCTTCCCTTACTGCTGGTGTCCACCACTGGGTTCAGGGACTGCTGCCATGACAGTCACTGCAGACCTTACGGCCACAGCTACGGGCAGCAACATCGTCAATAGAGGCAGAGAACATGGTCCACTCAGACACTATATCAGAATCAGAATCAGCTTTATTGCCAAGTTTGTACATACAAACAAGGAATTTGACTCCGGTACTCTTTGGTTTTGTTTTTGCATTACAGAATATACATATTTACAATGTACAAATATACACATATATAAATAAATAAAAAGGTGCATTTGCAACATCTGTATGCTGTTGTTTTGTACTCTATTGACTGTTCAACAGAGAAACAGCCTGGGGGAAGAAACTGTCTCTCTGGCGGCTGGTTTTAGTTAACAGCGCTCTGTAGCATCGGCCTGAAGGCAGAACCCTGAACAGTTTATGTGCAGGGTGTGTGAGGTCTGCAGAGATTTTAACAGCTCTTTTCCTGACCCTAGACCTGTATAAGTCCTGGATGGAGGGAAGGTCAGCCCTGATTATTCTCTCTGCAGTCCTGATTATTCGTTGCAGTCTGGACCTGTCCTGTTTTGTGGATGAACCAAACCACACTGAGATGGATGAAGACAGGACAGACTGAATGATGGCAGTGTAGAAGATGACCAGCATCTCCTGTGGAAGGTTGTACTTCTTGAGTTGCCTCAGGAAGTACAGTCTCTGCTGGGCCTTCTTTCGAACAGTGTCTATGTGTGAAGACCATCTCAGGTCCTCAGAGATGGTGGTTCCAAGGAACCTGAAGTGGTCCACAGCCAATGCAGTGTTGTTGAGGATGGTGAGGGGGGTGTAGGGGGGTGGTGTTTTCCGAAAGTCCACCACCATCTCCACAGTCTTGAGTGGGTTTAGTTCCAGGCAGTTCTGACTACATCAGTGTATCACGCGATCCACCTCCTGTCTGTATGCAGACTCATCACCATCCTGGATCAGTCCAATGACAGTGGTGTCGTCTGCAAACTTAAGGAGTTTCACGGACGAGTCTGCTGAGGTGCAGTCATTTGTGTACAGGGAGAAGAGGAGTGGGGATAGAACACACCCCTGGGGGCACCAGTACTTATTGATCTGGTTCGGGAGAAGATGCTCCCCAGTCTCACCTTCGGCTGTCGGTCCGTCAGGAAGCTGTTGATCCACTGACAGGTGGAGGCTGGGACGTTGAGCTGGGTGAGCTTCTGGTGGAGGATGTCTGGTATGATGGTGTTGAAGACCGAGCTGAAGTCTACAAACAGGATCCTGGCGTAGGTCCCTGGGCGGTCGAGGTGTTGCAGGATGAAGTGTAGACCTAAGTTAACAGCATCATCTGCCGACCTGTTTGCTCGGTAAGCAAACTGCAGGGCGTCCAGTAGAGGGCCTGTGATGTCTTTCAGGTGCTTCAACACCAGCCGCTCAAAGGATTTCATGACCACAGACGTCAGGGCTACAGGCCTGTAGTCATTTAATCCCAGGATAGTGGGTTTCTTGGGCACTGGGATGATGGTGGATCGTTTGAAGCAGGAGGGGACCTCACACTTCTCCAGTGACTTGTTGAAGATCCAGGTGAAGATCGGAGCAAGTTGATGTGCACAGGCTTTCAGGCATGATGGGGAGACGTTATCAGGTCCTCCAGCTTTCTTTGTTTTCATGCGCTGAAAGAGCCTATTTACATCTTCCTCAGAGATCTTTAGTGCAGGCAGAGGATTTGAAGGTAGGCGGTTGGTTGCTTTACTGGTCGAACGTGTTCCTGAATGGGATGTGGAGGAGTTGGTTTGAGGTGTGAATGGCTTCTTGTCATGTCTGCAGTAGAAGCCATTCAGACGGTTGGCCAGGCGAGGACTTTGTTCGGGAAGGGTGGTGGGGCTTCTGTAGGCAGTCAGGTTTATCAGACCAGTCCATACAGCCGAAGTGTCACCAGTAGAAAGGCTGTTCTTCAGCTTCTCAGTATAGCTTCTCTTGGCTGCTTTGATCTCCTTTGTTAGTCTGTTCCTGGCCTGCCTGTACCGCACCCAATCACCGCTGCTGTGAGCTTCTTCCTTGTCCCTGCGCAGATTCCTGAGATGTGGAGTGAACCATGGCTTGTTGTTCCCAAAGGTGCAGAAGGTCTTGGTCTGCACACACATGTTCTCACAGAAACTGATGTATGATGTCACCACATCAGTTAGTTCGTTTAAATCAGTGGCTGAGGTTTCAAAAACAGTCCAGTCTGTGCATTCAAAGCAGGCCTGTAGCATCTGCTTCGATTCCTCAGTCCAGTTTTTAACAGTGTGAACCACGGGTTTGGAAGCTCTTAGTTTCTGTCTGTAAGTTGGGATGAGGTGGATAAGACAATGTTCCGAAAGTCCCAGAGCAGCCCTGCTAACAGCATGATATGAGTCCTTAAAAGCTGTGTAACAGTGGTCCAGTGTGTTTTTGTCTCTGGTGGGACACTTAATATGCTGTCTGTATTTTGGGAGCCCATTAGAGAGATCCGCGCTGTTAAAATCTCCCAGTATTATGATGAAAGAGTCAGGGTGTTTTTTCTCCACGTCTGTAATCAGCTCAGCAAGATGTTTTTCCGCGGCAGAAGTGCAGCCATGCGGAGGAAAATATGAGCCGATTATTATAAACGAGGAAAACTCTTGGTGAATAAAACGGTTTACAGATTATGGAAAATGACTCCAGATCCGGACTACATGTTTCCCCCAGCACTTTTATGTCTCTGCACCAAGCTTCGTATATATATAAAAGCAGATTCCGCCTCCTCGCTTCTTCCCTGATAGGTCCACGCTGCGATCTCCAACCTCCCCCGGAATCTGGTCAAAGCTTTCCCAGAGGTGAGAGTTGAATATAAATTCACAAATTATGTGACTTTCTAAGGTAACTGGTTGCACCAGAACTTTTTAGGGGCTTGTTATGGGCTTCACGGCAAAGGAGGTGGATAGATATGCACATGCCAATTTTCAGTTTTTTCTTTTTTTGCTATATATTTTTTTTCACTTCACCAACTTAGACTGTTTTGTGCAGATCCATCACATAAAATAAGATAAAAATCATTTAAATGTCACTTGTAGCCAATCAGAAAGTGAGGCATTTATTTAAACTGTAATTAACCAGGAAAGGTAACTGAAATGTCAGAACAGAGAACAATCTAAAAATGACGTTCCCAGAGAAAAATAACACACAACAGCATCTCCCCTCTAAACATGGTTTGAATTCTCCTCTTTGGGAAAATCCTTTCCTGTCTATCATTTTCAGAAATGTATTACTTTAGTAAAAATTCACCCAAAGTCATCTTAATGTTTCATTTTAAGCACTTTGTGCATTTTAGGGACAGAGAAAAACAAATGAATGTTCTCTATATGAGCTCTCCATATACAAGATTTTCAGTCCATTTTTGTGGCTTTCTTTGCGCCAAACAATAATGAACATTTTACAGCAATCAAAGCAAAGCATATAATCCATAAATCCGTTAAGTTTTCCTAAAAACTTAAAATCACAGCTCATAATAAAGAGTTTACAATTATTTAACTAGTCAGTTTAGACTTTATTTCAAGTGAAGGTTCCTGTCAATAACCTGTCTTTTTCTCACTCCCTGAATGAGTTGCTATATAAGAGCCGTTACGTGTAAATTGGTCATGGTTCAGTGTTCAGTGTTAAATACACTGCTCAAAAAAATAAAGGGAACACTCAAATAACACATCCTAGATCTGAATGAATGAAATATTCTCATTGAATACTTTGTTCTGTACAAAGTTGAATGTGCTGACAACAAAATCACACAAAAATCATCAATGGATTTGGAGTCACACACAAAATTAAAGTTGAAAAACACACTACAGGCTGATCCAACTTTGATCTAATGTCCTTAAAACAAGTCAAAATGAGGCTCAGTATTGTGTGTGGCCTCCACGTGCCTGTATGACCTCCCTACAACGCCTGGACAGTCTGTGGTGCAACGTGACGTTGGTGGATGGAGCGAGACCTGATGTCCCAGATGTGCTCAATCGGATTCAGGTCTGGGGAATGGGCGGGCCAGTCCATAGCTTCAATGTCTTCATCTTGCAGGAACTGCTGACACACTCCAGCAACATGAGGTCTAGCATTGCCCTGCATTAGGAGGAACCCAGGGCCAACCGCACCAGCATATGGTCTCACAAGGGGTCTGAGGATCTCATTTCGGTACCTAATGGCCCTCCAAAGAAATGCCAACCCACACCATTACTGACCACTGCCAAACCGGTCATGCTGAAGGATGTTGCAGGCTGCAGATCGCTCTCCACGGTGTCTCCAGACTCTGTCACGTCTGTCACATGTGCTCAGTGTGAACCTGCTTTCATCTGTGAAGAGCACAGGGCGCCAGTGGCGAATTTGCTAGTCCTGGTGTTCTCTGGCCAAGCGTCAACGGTGTTGGGCTGTGAGCACAACCCCCATTTGTGGACGTCGGGCCCTCATACCATCTTCATGGAGTCGGTTTCTAACCGTTTGTGCAGACACATGCACATTTGTGGCCTGCTGGAGGTCATTTTGCAGGGCTCTGGCAGTGCTCCTCCTGTTCCTCCTTGCACAAAGGCGGAGGTAACGGTCCTGCTGCTGGGTTGTTGCCCTCCTACGGCCTCCTCCACGTCTCCTGGTGTACTGGCCTGTCTCCTGGTAGCGCCTCCAGCCTCTGGACACTACTCTGACAGACACAGCAAACCTTCTTGCCATAGCTCGCATTAATGTGCCATCCTGGATGAGCTGCACTACCTGAGCCACTTGTGTGGGTTGTAGAGTCCGTCTCATGCTACCACGAGTGTGAAAGCACCACCAACATTCAACAGTGACCAAAACATCAGCCAGAAAGCATAGGTACTGAGAAGTGGTCTGTGGTCCCCACCTGCAGAACCACTCCTGTCTATTCCATTTGCACAACAGCATGTGAAATTGATTGTCAATCAGTGTTGCTTCCTAAGTGGACAGTTTGATTTCACAGAAGTTTGATTTACTTGGAGTTATATTGTGTTGTTTAAGTGTTCCTTTTATTTATTTGAGCAGTGTATATACATTTTGGGAAATCTGGCATATGTGGGTGCAATTCACAACAAAACATGAATCTACTGTATATTAAGTAACATTCATGTTTTATTTAAAATGTGCAAAATACAACCATAGTATGTTCATGCAAAACAATCTTTCTTTATGGATATGAAATCAAGTATAAAAAATCTAAATCTAAATATCAAATACCCATGTAGTCATTTACTCCATGTGTTGTGTGCATTAATAGCATTTTAATGCTGTTTGTAATATAGAAACAAAATAAAGAAAGCAAAAAGTTAGAAAATAGAAGAGAAACAAGTGGACTTAAGGCAGGAACAAAAATCACCAACTGCACCAATTAATAAAACTATTAAGGCAACACACTAATGGTAAACAACATTTAACTGTAAACATTGACCAAGTAAAGTGTGCAAACTTTTTGTTGTGTCACTCATTGTTTCATCCTTGAGCAAGGACTAATTTTCCAAGGAGCACACTGGGACTGTCCTCCTCCTGCCGCCATGACTCTAACTAAGACTTGAGTCCTGTTGTTCAAAGTAAAGAGCCGTTGAAAGGAGTCAGATCGTTTGTGAAAATCATATCACAAGTGTTTGACCTATTTGTATCACAGGGTTCTAAGAACTGCCACACACAAAGAAAACATTTACCTTGTTTTCAGTTGTATAACAGTTGGGCTGTTTTTTTCATGTAGACGAACCTGGTGGAGAAACATGTCGAGCGGATCCTCGGCCTGGAGTCTGCGTTAAGGCAGAGGGATGAGTCCCTGCAGAAGCTCAACATACAGTTGCACAGCAAAGACATGCAGTATCTGCAGCTCCATGCTGTTCCTGACAAACACAGTAAGCAACTCAACACTCTCATTTACAATAATTGAGATATTTTACTGAACAAATTGATGTCTCTAACAAAGGAGTTATGGTGTATAGATTTGGGGGAATTTGTTTATTTATCTGACTTGGGTTTTCATTTTTCTTTTCTTTCATAGATATTTATGTGTTTTGCCTGCTTTTTTGTCACTTCACAGCCCATCTGGGTTAGTCTTTCCCTCTTCATGTTTCCAGAATTTTTCACGATTGGGTTTATGTCATGTTCTACCAAATGCTTCTCATCCTTTTATTATTCTGAATGTACTTCTAAAGCAACATCTTTCTTTCAGTTCATTCAGTTGCCTGCTGTCTCTTATTTAGACATCAATTTTAGTTTTTCTTGGCCAATTCTGACCAGGTTTCTCTAAAACACTGGCCTGTCAATTAAAATTTTGATTGATGCAATTTTTTCCCTAAAAGCCACAACAGTAATCCACTGACTACAATTCTTTTGGCCAATTCTGATTTTTTTAGAGGTCTAACCTGTTGATACCAATTTTGACTAATGCTGAACTTTCCCCAAAAACCCAGAATTGAAAATCACAATTGAAAATCACAAATTGTAGTTTTTTTAACAACTATAGTGAATGGTTGAGGAATTGCTGTGTCCCTAAACAAAAGTATTTCTTCAGAAACAGGCTGAAACTGTACACTGCTATCTGTGTATTTAAACAATACTGCATCTTCCCATTCTATGATCTAAGTTTTATGTGTAGCCCCCAAATACAAACATAAAAAGGCCATGTTAAATGATGGCCTTTCATTTAGGGTCTTTTAAATAACAGCATATTAGGACAAATCATTCCAACAGTTTCTCTTAGGTATGTACTGTATGATCTTAAAATATTTTTGTTATGGTATTTTGTGGTATTTATTGTGGTAATTTACAACATGTTTGCAATCTGTTTTATGTTGGAGTGTGCCTGCATATACACAAATTCACAACACAACTCGAAATAACATATCTGTTTTTAAATAGGCTTCTTCTGGACACCATTAAAAAAAGTGAGATTTTTATTATTAAACTGCACACAGTAACTGCGTTACATCGTGTTTTCGAATTTGATATTTGCTGATGCTCTTGTTGTGATTATTAATCTGACAATATTATTTAATATTAATATTTTAATATTTTATCAAATAATATTTCGGCTGTTAACTGAAAGGTTGGTGGTTCGAGCCCAACCAGGGACGCCATAATGTTGTGATTATTAATCTGACAATATTATTTAATATTAATATTTTAATTCTTTTTCAAATAATATTTCGGTCTGTTAAGGGTTATCCAGTGAATACCAGCCCAGTAAGGCGATGGTATTAGGACAAAGTTGAAAGGTGTGAGCCAAGCTCTGACATTATTGAACAGCATAAACTCTGCACACACATGGAATGAATTCACACAATTTCTTAAAATACAAGAATTTATTAACAAAAATAAGTCAACTCAAAGTCAAACATATTTCAATCAACATCTTTACTATGCTAAAACAATCCAACTAAACTACCAAGCAGAATTAAAGAATAGGGAAGACTAATGGGCTATGTACAATATAAACAAGTTGATTAAAGATGGTTGAAACCATGACCAAAAGAGTGATGCAACATTACCATGCAATGTTATTTATGTTTGAGAACCAAGGATTATCTTGAAGAATCTGGAAATTAAGTTAAGTTAGTCTTGGAACCAACTTAGGCAGTAATCAGCATACCTTTAGACAACCATTCACAATGCAAGATCAGATATAAAATATTAATATATAAATATTATTTTATCAAAATAATGTTTTCAAGAATGATCTGCTGAATAAAACCAACCTTCTGGATGACTAATTCTCAGTGGTGTCTCATTAGCTGCCTTTATTTATTGAAATAATATTTAAAGAAATATTATTAAAGGTAACGGTAAATTATTTAAGGAAATATCTTTGAAAAGAGCCAAATCTTTCTGGAGAAATGGGGCTTAATGGTGTTTACTTAGTTATCAAATGTAGTAAAATGATGTTAGGGACATTTACTGGATTGAAAACTAAACCGTTCTGGGTAAATACTCTTCAGCAGCAAGAACGTGCCCTAGGCTGTTAGCAGTTAAGGTAACAAAGGAGGCTGATAGCTTAGCATCCAGAATCAAAACACACACACTTAAAATTCAGGCAATAAAAGGGTTAAAATGCAT
Source organism: Crenichthys baileyi (assembly GCA_036173005.1). Classification (NCBI taxonomy): domain Eukaryota; kingdom Metazoa; phylum Chordata; class Actinopteri; order Cyprinodontiformes; family Goodeidae; genus Crenichthys; species Crenichthys baileyi. Next base: position 264,804 of record JAHHUM010002960.1, on the reverse strand, counting down.
AAGCGCGGACGGCGCGTTATGAGCAACCTTTTGTGTTTAAAATCACCCGTTGAATAAAGTTTGTCTTAACTTTAAAAACACATAAACACAGAACACAAAGCTGATCACGTGTGCTTCAGATAGCCTTCTAGCACTAAGATAGCAGTTTCACACAAACAAAACCAAACTTCATAAAATGAAAAACGTTTAGATAATTTCATCCTAACTGTTATTCTGCCCAAACCTAACCTCTGACCATGCTGAGGAAAAGATGTCCGGGGCGGCGAAGTTTGAAGAAACGTCCACAGTCAACAAGCGGTTAGCCTACGGCTAACCTAACGAAGCTGTGGGTGGGCAGCCTGTTCTGTCCGTCTACCAGCTGTTAGGTACCGTAACCACGGTGATGCGGGCCATTTGTCCTCCTCTCAGGCAAGGAAAACGATTCACTCGGCTTGTAGAGTACGCGTCTCTGCTGGGGACTTTTCTCGAACACCGTGTGCGTCTGCAGGGCTCGGAGAGAAAGTCAAACAATGCTGGTGCCTTAATTCCCCGTTCGTGAATGAATACCGGATACACAAACAGCAATTCATTCAATACTCAACTTTTGCATATGATCGGTGATCATATGAGACTCTTGGATCCAGTTTGAAGAGTTAAGTCTTTTTGCCAGCAAAAAGACTTCAGCGCGCTGTGTCTCTCCTGCTCCGATGGTCAACCGGCTTGGAGAGATCGGGCCATTGGAAAGGGGGTGCTTTTATACAGCCAGTGGCATCATGGGAAGTCTGCTGCTACCCCCCTTTTCCCCTTCTGAAGTTGTGCTGAAAGTCTGTTAAATGCAAATTATTTTGAAAACTCCAGAAGAGTTTGTACTGGAGTTTTACTGTTGAAATCCATGGTCCCAACACTCTCATGGAATCAGCGGTGGAGAACATAGTAAGTGAAAATGCTGACGATACTGGATTTTAAGACTGTCATGACAAATTGAAATTCTTATAACAATAGGAAATTTTTCATCATAACAATAAATAATACTATAAATGCCCACCCCTATTCTCTCTCAAATGAATTTCAGATGTTGTCAGGTTAATCCTCTGCCTGTTAGATAATCTGCTGCTACATTCAACTGCTTCTTTTACATCCTTGCTACTAACATTTTTTTATAATTGTTAAAAAGTGCTTTGCAGTTAGACATTTGGCATGGTAAGATGTGTGCGGTAAATCTGTATTATTCAACCCATCTGCGCTACCAAATAATCTCTATTGTGGGTAGTTGGCATGACCAAATGTGAATGAGAAAAGAAACTTAACAGAAAACAATACAAGTTCCTGCATAACAAATGCAGTTCAGTGGAAACAACACTCCTCAGTCTGCAATATTGTGGAAGGACTGGAGTAAATGAGGTTCTATGAACTTTAATTGCTTTGCATTGGGGCCTTGTCAGTGACGTGGGTGGCTGAAATGTGAAAATAATGTGCCACTGCCACCTCAACAGATGCCTGTGCTGTAGTATACCGAATAGGTGGAGTTATCATTCTGCTTAGGCATCAAACTGGCGTAGAACTCATTGAAATTTGCATCAAAGCTGTTTGTCTTCCATCATTTTCTAAGTTTGTACAGTATGTTTGCACCTGTGACTGTACATACACATTTTATGGAGGAGGCAGGAGCAAACATAAAAGATGATGCTGCTGTGCAGTTGCTATGTCTTCTGTAGCTCAAGGACTGTGTGAGCGGAACTGAATCACTGACTTGCCCACACAGATCAAATCACCCAGGTACAAGCTGAAAGATGCTGCCCTTGAAAGAAGTCAGTGCTTTGGCTCTCTTTTAGTCATCGATTGTACAACCGTGGAAAGCAGGGCATTGCATTAGTCAGGAAAAAAAGCAATAAAAGATCAGTGTTTATGTCTTTTGTGCTGTATGTTTACACCCTTTCCTCTGATTCTTTTCCATTTTTCCTCCCAGTGTTGGACTGTCCAGCCCTGACCCTTCAGAGCTCACGCAGCCTGGATACCCTTTCCGACCTGAAGCTGCAGCGGCTGGAGGCGGAGCTAGAAGGGGCACGGCACGAGGCACAGGGGGCGTGTCAGCGAGAGGAGGAGATGAAGGCAGAGGTCGAGCGACTGAAAGACGAGATCGGACAGCTGCAGGACGACCAGAGGGAGAGGGTCAGTGTCGGTTTGTTTTTAGTTTGTTTTACAGCATCCAGACCATTTAAACTAACATCTGAAAAGTCTTGAACTGTAAAATGTTAACAAAATCTCACATTAAGTTTCCAGTGTCTTGGAAACTTAATGTTTCCACAATATTTGTTTTTTACTGTGATAGACCAACAGAAGGAGTGCATAATTGTAAAGCAAAAGAATAGTAATACATGGTACTCAGATGTTTTTTCATCCAAACTCTGCAAACTGTGGCTTGTAGTTGTGTTTAACCTTCTCTAATCTGATACCCCTAGATAAATTCAAGAGAAACCACCTTCCGTTACTTTGTAAAAAAAGCTAGAAACAATGCTATTCCTGGGTGCACCATCAGTGATGCTCTGCAGACAGAAACATAACATATTAGCTCATTTATTATAAAGCAGTTTTTGTCCAAATTTTTAGCAGTAAAAAGCAAATCTTTTGCTTTTTAGTTGTAGGCCTAGGTTTACTTTATTTAAATAACTAAATATTTATTAACATTGTCAAGAAGGTGTTCTTGTGCTGGACCCAAATACAGACAAACAGCGAGGTAAGTAGAAGCAGGCATGGACATGAGCAGACATAGCATTAACCAGCGAGGAGTAAACAGAACAGAAGAGTATATATAGTGGATTGAACAGGTTAACACAAGGAAACTGATTGGCATGAAACAGGTGGACTGAATGAAGCTGATTATGGTGGCAAAGACTGAGAGTGGAACCAAAACATGACTGAAATCAAAACAGAAATACAAGAGCACATCTAACCAAAGGAAATGTCGTACAGAAATAACAGAACCAAAATGTTACCATGAACACAATACTTTAATAAAATGGAAACCTAACAGAATAAACTAATAAAGCACCACCTGGAAATAATAAACAATGATCTTAGCAAGACCTGAAAATAATAGAGATGCTAAAAAAACAAACCCAAAAAGAAAACAAAACCCAAACATCTCTAAAGTGTGACAAAAATATATGTATTTAAAAAAAGTTTTATATTATTAATATTTATTTATTTTCTAATTTGTCCTTTATTTACACGCATAGTCTCACTAAGACAGTCTCACCCTCAAGACTATATTGCCAAAAGTATTGGGTTACACCACCAGATCAATGAATTACAGTGTTAAAATCACTTCCATGTCTGTGGGTATATAGTTTTCTTATCACACTATAAACACACTTCTAAACCTTGTGGAAGATGTTTACAGAATATTTTAATTGCTGGCAATAGTAGGTCCATCAGCAAACTAGGCCTTAAGAATAGGATGTCATCAAAGTTTATGTACATGTAAAAGTAGACAAATACTTTTGGCAATAAAGTGTTTAACGCAATTTAAATGTGTTGATGAGAGTCAATATCTGACTAAGTAAAATGATAAAAAATAATTTTTTGAAAGGAGAGAATGTGTTGTCTCATTAGATTAACCTTGGTTAACTGGTAAAGCGGCAGGGTTTGTATTCACATAAAAGAACAGGGATACAGATATCCAAAGTATGGCTGATTTATTTGCAGCAATCTGTTTGCATAATACAAATATAATGAGATAACTAAGGTTGCAAAGTACAGTATGTTGGCCACCACTTGAAGGGAACTCACTATTGACTGCCTCTGGAGAGGATGACGGGCCAGTCAGCCAGAGGTCCTCTGCGTGGCGTAAGAAATCAGGGCCTTGATGCCAATGATGTTGTCCGGACAGCTTCTTCAGGGTCTTGCTGTGCGTGATATCATCTGCAGGGTTACTTGCACTATCAATGTACCTCCCGTTGTCTGACTATCTAAGACTCTGGATCTCTACTTCATGTGTACCCACAAAGATCTTATAGCGACAAGATTCCGAATTGTAACAATGTAGTGGAGTCAGTGGAGACAATTTTGTCTTTGGCAACACGGGAACTTGCTAAAACAAAAAAAAAAAACGTGCATGTTCCTTTGATCGTCTTCTGTCCGTAATTACGCAAAAGACCCATACGCCCTCTCAGAGGAATTTCCCATTCCCAGGCAGGCCAGCTGTCACGGAGGCTCTGTGGCTCGAAAGGATCATCCCAACCAATTTGTTCCTTCCAAAAGTCTTTAACTAGAATATTTTATTCAGTGGTAAATGGTACACACATAAGGTAACTGGTCATAATGGCAGGCAAGTACCTTGTATACATTATTCAATGTGGGTTCAATTCTCTCCACTGGTCTGTTTGTACCTCAGGGAGTCACAGAGACAGTCCCACCCTAAGAGTTGGCTCTTGAAGGTCCATGCTGGATTGCGAAGCCATTGCTCACTGCCCTCAGATCTGACATCAGAAGGAAGATGTTTGATGACTGCCAGGACGAAGCTTCCAGCTTGTGCAGTAGCTGGCCCAGAACATCAACAAGATCCTTCACTTCCTCTTTTGAGTGGGTGTTATAGAGACAGTTTTCCACGTAGAATGACTGTTCAACATAATCAATGAGATGGCTGTTAGACTCACCCATATTCAGGGCATGCCGCTGCAGGGCGTAGATGGCAAAGTAAGGGCTGTACATAGTGGCAAATGGCAGGACTTGCTATTCGTAGATCTTCAGCTTTTCAGTCCGTTTCATGTTCCACCAGATGAAGAACAGGACTAGCTTGCCTGCTGGCATGAGGCGTGTCTGGTGGAACATACTCTTGATGATACCACTCACTGCAACTGGGTGCTGTCAAATCCATTTGTGGACTCCTAGCTGGGATGGGCTCAGGCATGGCCTGGGAGAAGCAAGCCATTGAGAGACTTTCCCTCTGATTAAAAGCAGTTAATAACAATCCTGTCTTTGTTGTGTTGCAACATAAGTAGACTTCGGCACGCTGTCGGTCTTTAGTATTTCTCCTCTTAGTGCTTCGCCAACTTGACATCACTGCTTTCTTAGGACCTTGAAGGAGGGCAGAGCTAGGTCTACAAAGCAGCGTTGTAGCATATCTCTGCACCCAATCAATATAAATCTTGACAGTGGATGTTTGAAGCAGGCGTAAAGGTTGACGATCTTGCCTCGACTAGGTAACTTGCTTCTCATTTGTATGAGGCAAGGTAACGATCTGCCAAAGATGTTCAATGTTCATGAAAAGCTCAGCCGTAGATGAGACTATTGATTTGAACAGGTACTACTGCTTGGAGGTGTGGACTTGGGCCCTGTCCCAATACTCGCACTTCCACCCTTGTGTCCCTGAATTGCGCGTTCCCGTTGATGGGTTCGAGTGCGTAGTGTGTCCCAATTCTCCAGAGTGGTCCTTAGCCCCGCCCCCTCTGTGCCCTCAATCCACACTTCGGCGAAGCCCGCATCTAAGCGGACTTCGCCAAAGTATATTACCCACAATTCACTGCTGCAGATGACGTTCGGAGCAAAAACCAATCACAACTGTCAACGTAATCAGCCATCAAATCAGAATAATAAGAACTGCGTAAACTTTGGACAGCAAGCCGACAAATATTTTTTTTACTGGTTTTCCAGGCTCAACATTGTAAGATAAGACTGGGTTCAGAGTGAGTCTGGGCAGGGTTAGGGTTAGGGTTAGGGTTATGACCTACAGTCAGTAGGTCATAACTCTGAAGTTACCTTTCAAACAAACACTGGCACGGTGAGAGTCTGGTGTATAAGCCTCCTTCGCTTCCTGCACTTTCTTCTCCTCAAAACAATTGCTTGTTGCAGTTTTAAATAGTTTTTTTAGCAGCAAGACTTTGAAAACAGCGCTGGTTCCCGCCCTTTTTGATGTTGCAGTTACGGTGCAGAGGTGCAAGTCGATGATGTAACCCCTACTGTCCCAATTCTCCAATTTTGCACGCTTGTAACCTGTGCACTTCAACCCCTACATGCACTTGTACAAAGTACACACTTCATAGAGGGGCGTAGGGTGTAGTGTAGGTATTGGGACAGGGCTTTGGTCCATACTGGTGGGTCCTTGAAGCAACCAGTCAAGCTTGGTGTGGACTTTGATGAACCCCCACGCTATGCTTGATAAGTTGAATATGATGAAGTACAGGCCATGATGTAGTTCCCAGGTGCAAAACCCGAGGATGCTGGAGTGAGAGGAAGATCTGACTTTTAAAATAAATACATTTTAATTAAGCTGTCAATTAAAAAGAGGGGGCCACATTCTGTCTGAGTTGGTGAAATTAGTGGCACAAAAAGTGGGTATGCCCTATATGCGGTATGTTGTAATCGTTATTATGATTATATTATTTAATATTTAATTAAATAATATTTGGTCTGTTAAGGGTTGTCTGGGTAAAAACCAGCACAATATGGTGGTGGTGTAAGGACAATAGAGAAAAGGGTGAATTAAGCTCTGACATTACTGAACAGCAAAGCTCTACACACACATGAAATAAATTCACACAATTTCTTAACATACAAGAAATTCTTAACAAATATAATTCAACTAAAAGTCAAACAAATTTCAATTAACAAACTCTTTACTATACTAGAACAATTTGACTAAAACTACCAAGAAAAATAAAAGAAGAAGAAGTAACAATGAACCATATACAAATGAAAGAACGAGGGAGTGTTGCATCAACAATAGAATGATGCAACATTACCATTCAATGTTATTTGTGTTTGAGAACCAAGGATTTTATTGAATGAATCTGGAAATGAGGTTAAGTTAGTCTTAGAATTAACTTAGACTATAATTGGTATACCTTCAAGCTACCATCCACAATGCAACATCAGATAAAACATCGTTTTAATAAAATCATATTTTAAAGAATGATTTGCTGAATAAAAACCAACCTTCTGGATAATAAATCTCAATGTTGTTTAATTAGCTGTCTCTATTTAGTAAAATAAAACCGTCGATTCTTAATGTCTTAACTAGCCATCACCTGGTGGTAGCATCAGGTCGTTAGCGGTGGAGCTAACAAAGGGAAAGTTATACACATATAAAAAGGTTTGGGTATCCCTGATAATTAATTATTTTCATTTTTAAATCTTTGGGTGTTTGAATCAGCTATTTCTGTTTGATATATCAAATTACTGATGGACACAGTAATATTTCAGTAGTGATATGAGGTTTATTGGAGTAACAGAAAATGTGCAATATGCATGAAAACAAAATTTGACAGGTGCATACATTTGGGCACCCCAGCAGACACAACGTCTCAGAAAGTAAGTCAAGCCACGCTTGTACTTAATCACCCCTTTTCTTATGAACGCTGGATTATGTGAGCAGCAGATCAATACTTTGTGGTTGCCATGTGGTTGCCTAGCAGGTATTCAACTGTCAGATTGTAGTTACTGTAGATCCAAGAAGAGTTATGCCTTCTTGCCCGCAAGGAGACATTCACGTGCAGTGCCTCTCCTGCCTGTCTCTCGCTTGAGATCCGCGTGGAAGAGACAGCCATGTTGGAAGAAGGTGTTTTTATTCAGACTGAATGATGGAATATTATTTCTAGTTGACATTTTCTGTATTTAATAGCTGTCTGTGTATGTGTAAATGACATGATCAATAACAGAGGGATGTCACTGATTTGCGCCCCTGCGGTCCTATACCTCTGCTCCTGTTGTCCTCCCAGACACGCCATAGGAGTTTAAGAGTTCCAGTGCACGCTATCCCCAGAACGTGCTGGACCACGATTGTTTTCATTTGAGTAGTGTTGTCATCTGATGACAGGGAGCTAATTATGGAGAGTTCGAAAAAAAAGCTCTCAGGGAACAAAACAGAAAACAGAAGAGGGTAAAGGATAAAGATGTCAAAGGGATGAAAAAAAAGCTTTTCAAAGTGGTTAAAGACAGCAGGTAAGTTATGTTAAATATTCAGATTAGCTACAGCTACTACAAGTAAAAGGATAGATTACTGTTGTCTTGCAACTGTGTACTGATCAGTATTTACAATATAACTGTTAAATTATTATATTATACCAGATCATGACGAAGAAAAATAAAGGAACTTGTTCATGGTCATTTTGTTTTATCAGACAGTAATAGTTTGTTGAAGATGGTTAAGAGCTTGGGAGTTATAAATTTGAGTTTAAATTTCTTCTCTACTGCAGTGATGCTGTGATGACAAGTTTGATTAGATGCAGCATCCAATCAGTAACTGATATCCAACAAGGATATCATTTAAAATAAAAATTTTATGTCTTTTATAGGTGGTTTGACTGCAGTAGTTTTAAAACTCCCTCAACAAAAAAATAATGTCATTCAGCTGTGAGGATGAAGAGAAAGAGGAGAGCAAGAAAGAGAAAGTATCAGGACAGACAGGGGAAGGTGACAGATTGGTCTAATATTAGGTGTAAGTTTAAGAACAGCCACTTAATATCAAGTAATTAATTCTGAAATGTTATTTATACTAAAAAGTGCCTTAGCAAGATCTGTTATTTATGTAAAGCTATTAAATATAGCTTGTTTGGTCATATGAGAAGAGCACAGGCCAGGGGTAAAGTAGTCCTACCGTGCATCTGAAGCAGCTGCCGAGAGATCTTTTAATAAACTGAAGCTCATCAAAAGGTACCTTAGTTCGAGTTCGAGCAATGATTGTTTGACCCAGGTAACAGTAATCTCCATTGAAAACAGTGTGGCACAGTTTAGTTCATTTGATGCCATTTGTGTCAAATGTGTGAGTGCAAAAGACGCAATGTGTCAAAATTAAGTCTTAACATTCTTATATAGGGTACAAGCTGTTGTTCACATGTCATAATTTTATATTTCCACTACAGAGAATGTATTGAGCACTGGGGACTGCTGCTCTTACATGTTATTACAATATTATACTTTTTTTTGTTTGTTTTTGATTGAGTTGGTCACCTGCTGTAATATGTTACCTAAAAATGTCTTGAATAATGTCTATAAGTCCATGAATAACTAACATTTGTACACCTAAGCGTTAAAGAGAAAAAAGTCTGGCTGGGGGGGCGGGTGCCTGTAATGTGTCTGCATACCCCTCAGAAAGTAGGTGAACTACTCAGAACAAACATGAATAACAATCCTCCTGGACGTTTTTACTTGCTGTCTTGATCTGCAAATGCTGTCAGATTTTGTCCAATATCCCACAAGCAACCTGCATGCTAATCTAATTTCATGCTCTACTTCTACAGGAAATGACTTCTCCATGCAAGCAGTGCGATGTGGAGTGGATAAAGAAGGTGGGAGATGAGCAGTAAGTGACCACCAAGAATCTCTTAGCATGGGAGAAAGGGAAGTTTATGTGGAGACGAAGATGGAAAGAAAGCAAGGAGTATGGTTATTGTTAGCAAAAAGGAATACAGGCTGAGCAACAATCACAAAAAGAGCAAGACTGAGAAATATTTCAGCAGAAGCTCATCTCTGCTGTCCTGTTGTGCTCAGGCCCACCTCCAAGGGCCTCATTAGGCAAGTTCTCCACTCACTGACTAACTGGGTTTAAACTGCGTTAACAGAGGAGTAATGCTTCTTGAATGCTGTGGCTTCATGTGAATATGCTCTTATGGTGTGCTTTTGGCTGTTGTCTCCTTTTGTTTGAAAGAGAGGTTGTGTGGAGTTATCAGTAGTGGTCAGTATCATACTCATGGTCAAAAATGTGCTAACCTTCTTTAGTTTGGTGAAAGAGAAAGAAAGAGAAAAATTTATCTAGCTGCTTGTCAGACTGGGCCCAGTTCTCAAGTATGCAATCACAGTAGGTGAAGCATAGAGGATACATGTGCAGAGAAAGATCTAACAAAAGGCACAACAAAGCAAAAAATGAAGCAAACAAAAGGAAACTAAGCCTATAAATGATGAATACCAGTGCCTCAACAGACGCCATAAAAAGAGTGATGACTCTTTGTAATGAACCAAACCAGGGCATCTGTTTCCATTAGCATGAAAAAAATAACATTAGATTGTCAAAGCTAATGATGTTAAAAACGCTTTACACCTAGATTGTTTATTGATAGATATCAGATGGATAACATGAATGAACAAGGTCATAAATATTGAATATTTAATTTTATATTACTTCTGGCATATTACTTCTGGGAATCCTCTGGCAAATGTTTTTAAACATGTACATGAAAATTAACCTTTAGGTTTTAAAACCATTTATTAAATATGAAATAACTTGCTCCATGGTTAAATGGACCAAATTTATCAATACGTAGACCTCATAAGCAGCCTAAAAATTAATAGAGAAATGTTTATTTTAAAACTGAAGATGTTAAGAATTGTACACATTTGCTAGAGCCCTTTTCAAAGGTTTTGCAAATAATCACCCTGAGCAGCAGGGGGCAGTGTATGATCAAACAAGGACATCTTCCTGTCCACTTTATGCATATTTTTTATAATTTTCTCCTTAAAATCTTAATAAAGCATGAAGTCTTCTGTTGTCTTTTATCATGTCTTACTTGAACCATCAGAATAAAATCCTCTGTTATGTCAACACTCTAATCTTTTTATGTTTCTTACTGGCAGCGAGGGCGGTCTCTTATCTTCATCTGCGTCTCAAATTGCCCCTGCACTCTGATGTTTACAAGGTGTGAGGTGTAAAAAAAGGCAAAAGAAACCACAGCAGGTTGGGCAACTGACTCCCACACAATGAAACCCCAGAGGTGTTTCGATGGGGAGCAAACAGAAAGTAAATGGTGCGGCAGCAGTAAGAGACTAGTTTTTTTTTTTTTCGTTTTAAGTGTGCGGTGGAAGTCTACTACATTTTTCCAGACTTTGGTCACCTTTTGGTTTTACTCAACAATATTCCTTACTCCCACTGAATTGCCTCTACACTTTTTCCTGGACCATTTTCTTGTAATTGGGCCTGTTTAGTGTAAATTGCACAGATTCAAAAGGGAGATTTGTCAAGAACATTAACACAGCACATTTTGCCCTGATAAGAACCTAACCCTTATAATCTTGATAAAAGTTGTCTGTCTGTTAATTAGTGGTGATATTTAGAAACTTCGCCAGTCTGAAAAAGTATTAACAGCAGAATAGTCAAAGAAGCAGCACAACTTTTTTTTTATCTTCAGTTAATGTTATTGTATTCATTTCTGCCTATTTCCATTTATTTTTATGCCAATGCACTTCTTGTAAATGCATTTCCGGATTTGCTTCCTTCAGATGGAACCGTTAATTCGTGAACAAGCTACCCTCGCCAACCACAAGCCACAACGCTGTAGGCGCCACCAGGCACCTGCCGATTACCCCCCATATAAACCCCCACTATGCCAATGTAGAACTATCCTTCATGGAGAGACTGACTAATCTCTCCTCAGTTTACAGAAAGCAAGAGCAATTTCAAATAAATCACGGCCTGTTTAGGTGAAATTCCCTTTTCTGGTTGAAAATCCGAACAAAAATTAAGACTATCTAGTGTTTGAACTGTCCTCAAATTCACCACACTGTGATGTAGTAGTTTTTATTACTGGTGTTTAAAATTTCAATTGTGATTTTTCACCCATTGCATGTTTTATAAATTAGAAATCAGAAAATTTTCATACATTACATAAGATCAAAAATTAGATCAATCGCAAAAGACTGTACTGCACTGGGACCTGAGCCATCCAAGAAGGCTAGTGCTATACTGGTCAAGTCCAGTAGGCGGTAGAAAATCCATGCTAAGTGTTTACATTGTGTAGTCAACTAGCATTTGGTTACATGTCACGGTAAAAGTAGTGGACATATTGTACAAACCGTTGGTCAAAACAAACCGCAAACAACGGGACCTGAGCCACTGGAGCATGCTAATGTTAACAATAGTAGTGTAAGAGCATTAGGATGTTCAAAATACAAATATTTATAGGTTTCCATTATGTAGTCCATTAGAAATGTGTTGAACAGTAAAATAGAAGATGTACGGTACATTGGTCAAAAAAGAAAACAAACCCTATGAACATGCGATTGTAAACTTGCGAGTGCTAACTTTGCCATGTTTGAAAATCCAGTTGCAATCTAGAAATTCATCAAAATACAATAAGGTTATTGTAAACAGGTTGTACACTACACTAGTTAAAACAGACCTTAGCTATAAATGCTAAGGTCAACATGCTAAAACTGGTTACTGGTTTTTTCAATTTTTAATTATTTGCACACATGCTACAAATCTAAAAAGAGTTGTCTGTTATAAGATATTTCATACATTTTCATGGCCACTTTTCATAATGTTGATCTGATCTAAAAACCATACTTGTAATATAATCAGGATGTAAATCATAAGGTTAACATGCTACTGTCCACAGATAGATATTATTTTCAGATTTGCTAAAAATATCCAAGATCTAAATCCCCAGACATCTTAACTATTTTAACTAAACTGTCCCATTGCTATTCAATTTTGCTCTCTTTCTTATTGTTAAATCATGAACAACAGAGGCAAGTGAGGTCTGCAGTGCTTTAGATGTTGTTTTTGGGTTTGTTGTGAGCTCCTTGATGAGCCTTCACTGCACTCTCGTAGTAATTCGTGAGCTATTTTACCCTTAATAGGTAAGGTCATCATTTGAAAACTGCTTATGTTTATTCTGTAGAGATCATTGAAATTCTGAAAGTGCAAAAACAACTGGTTATCCCATTTGCTATTCAGTACTTTATATAATGAACACAGTATGGTTCACTTTATCGATGCAAAGCATCACCACATAACTATGGTTTGGTGTAAGTACAGTTTGACACCTTTCTGTGTTACACTAAATAGTGCACAAAATATTCAGAGTATGGACTGCACAGTGTGAAAAACAAATCAGTCTGATTTCTGTAAGACCCCAGCCACCTCCGGGAGGTCTAAAAAAATCTGCTTCCTTTTCTTGTAATACCTCTTGTTCTCTCAGTTAAGAAAAAGAGAGATATTATGCGCACCTTTGTGCAACCTGAAGTCATGTTTCTCTGAGTGAGTGCCAACAGCGAGGGAATGTCAGATCCCAGAGGCAGGTGCAGAGACGACTCTTCCTTTAAAACATCAGATCGAAAGTCAGATTTCAGCCCCCACTCATCTCCCACTTACATACACACCCACATACGGTACACTTCTCTACCTGATCAATCCACTTGCACAACCCTTTCATCAGTGCTGCATTGGCATTATCACACCCCTCCCACACACTATAGTGTACACTGTACAAAATGTGCACACTCACTTTCAAGAAAGAAAAGAGGAAACAAATGAACATATGCACAAGAGAGCAAATGCATGCAAGCGAATGTGAGAAAGATTTTCAGACGCACAGGGAGACCTTGGGAGACAAACAAAAACCCTTTTACGTATGTGCCTTTTTGCTCTGTCAGGGTGTAGAACCAGGACCGAGGTGTTGCATTCCGGCCAGGGTCTGTTTCAAAAACTACCGAAAGACATGAGCAAACCTGAAATGTGAGATGGCAAAAGTGTGAAAAGGAAGAGGTGCGTCGGTTTAAAACTGTCAATAAATCTGCTGTACTTCAGCGTTTAGAACTAAACAGCTGAAGCTGGAGTAAAGAACGAGGGCCTCTTAGTGTAATGGACGCTCTTTAAGATAACATTATGCTGCACGCTCCACCCACCGTGCAAGTAAGTAATGAAAATGATTATTACTTTCCTTTTGCACCCGCTTTTAAATCCACAAACAGGTATGCCTATACCAAACTGCACAAACTTGAACCAGAAGAAAAGCTGTTTTTTGTTTTAAGACGATGGGCCCGTTTGATACCCCCACTCTGTGTGTGAGTCACCACAGTTTTTTGGGAAATTAGGTGGGCCATTAACAAGCATTAACTAACCACTGGAATTTCTGAGATGTGCAGTCGCCATTTTTCAGTGTGGGCTTCCCTGAAATAGATATTCAAATTTTGTTTTAAATGAAATTGGTGGTGAAGTTGTTGCACGCATTAACATGAAGGAGAAATGACAGCAATGAGTGGACAAACCCAGGCCTAAGAGTGCATTTTCATTCAAATATATAGCATGTATTGTTGGTATTTAAGAAAAACAGTCTGTAATACTAAAAAGGTATGCGGGAGCAACTAAAACTAAATTAAATTAGCATGTGGGTGTGCTGCGGGACATATGTTAAAATTTTACAGCTTGTTTGATTTTTATCTTCGTGTTTTGCAGGGAAGTTTCTATCTATTCTTTTTCATACAGAAAAAAACTCCCTAAGATATGCAGAAGTTTTTTTATCCATCACAATCTTTATGGAAGAATGAGATCAGTTAAATTTTTTTAGCAAGGTCATCACATTAAAATCGTTCATTGGTGCTATAACAGATATGGAGACAGCCTTGTGCACAATGAACATCCTCTTTTCAACTCTGGCTCTTTCATTTATCTTGAGGCAGATCTTCATGCTGTCTTGGTTCATCTTCACCCTCAAGTGTGTTTCTATATACTTTCAAGCTTTCATGTAGGTGTGATGGTTTTCATGTGACAGATATGCTGTCGTATTTTGAAACTTTCAAATTATAAACCTGTTGATGAAACTAATGATAAGTAAATTTTCTTGAAGAACACACCAATGTATAAGAAATTACTCAGATTAGCAACGTTATCTTTGTAGATTAGAAGTTAGACATCATGGTTTCGTGTCTTAACTTGATAATAACAATTGTTGTCTACCACCGTATGCACCTGAATGAGTCAATTTCAGATTAAGACTGAAGAGTTTAAAAATATGATGCCATATCTCATCTGACATAAACAACCTGCCATCAGATTGAATCAGAGTTGGCATTTATTTTGACCTAGACTGGATCGGTTTTGTATCTAAAACATCAAATTCCGTAGTCGCTTTTATTTTCGTCATGTTAACAGATGAATTTCACCTTAACTTGTTTAATATATTTCTGTTTAGATCTGTTTCACTGAAATCTCGTTGCCGTGGTTAAAATAAAGAAATCTGTAAACCAACCATTCTGGTTTAGAGCTCTGGAAATAGAGCCTCTCCATCAGTGCAGCTCCTGAGAGCATCAAGACACATCTTGCATGAAAATGGTGTGATTTTTAATTATGCGCTCCAACATGCAATCTAAAAATATGAGCTTCTCAATTAGCCAGCCTGATTTGTGTGTCACCGCAGCAGGTCTTATTTCAGAGAAGATGAAGATTAATTTATGTTCTTGCATGTCTGCACTTCTTGGCTCAGGGAAAAAAAAAAAATTTGCATTTTGACGAGAATTTGACTGCAATTACAGTTTAAATAACCACACAGTTGTAACACCTCAACATTGTGCCAACACTAATGTTCTGCCGTAACAATGATTATGATAATTACATAATGGCCCTCTTCCTTTCTTCCTTCAGGGTGAATTTGGCTCTGGCCTACACAGAGTTAACAGAGGAACTGGGACGCCTCCAAGCACTGTGCTCCAAGCAGACAGAGATCCTGAGGAAAGCAGTACAGGAACCGGCCAGTCCAGGTTAGCGTTTACGTGTTAAAAAACTGCTTGTTAGTAGAAATCTGGGTCAAGATGATCCCGGTCAGTCAATGGCAGAGTCTGGTCCTTATCTGCAGAAACGTTGCGGCAGTACTCTCTGTCACACATGGTTGTGTATTCATTGTGAAACTTAATTATGCACTTCAAAAGGAAAAGGCCACCCACTCAGAGCAGGATCTCAGATTTACTACAACATGGGTGAATTATTTACAGTATATCGTATGATCATAAAATATAATTATAGTATAGCATGTTCACAGCATGGTTCTCAAAACCTGCATTTTAGAGAGTTTCAAAATTTTCCAACAGTGCACAAATTACTTTAAGACAACACCTGTCTGTTTTTCCAGTCACTGAAAGCACCATACTTAAATACAATCAAGTTAGGTTGACAACAACAATCTTTATTGTTAGAGATGTTATTGAGGGAAGGAGACTCAAACTTAATTAATTGCATTAATTGCTAATGTAAAATGGCAAAGCCAGTTAAAAGTACCAGCTCAATCATATATGAACGCATTCATTTTTACTTTGTTAATTAAAACACATTCTGATATCACCTCTGCTCTTGATATTAATTATTAATGGCAGACATAAAATAATGGAAGACATAAAACATGTTTTGAGTGCTGTTCTTATAGCTTTGTTTTATAACCATTAAAGATACAATCTGTCAGCAGACCAGAGACATAAAACTAATTAGTTTTAGAATGACAAATTATCTTAAAATCTCATTTAAAAAAGACCAGTTTTTAGAGATGCACGAATAACAAAACTGTGATCTCTCCCAGAAACGGCTTATGAAAACACTTCTCACTATAAATAAAAATTGACCAAGATGATTTTCAACATTTTCCACCTTTCAAGTGACATGTAACCTGTAACACTTGAACAACTAAAATAATATGGCTACATAACTGTGCTGAAACACATTTTCACTTTATGAGTGTTCCATCTATTAGTATAGCGGACCTTGACTCCTCTTTGCAAAAGTGCTCCAGATCTTCTTCTTTTTCTGGTTCTGTTGTCAATTTGAATGTATGACGAACTTCATCTTTTAGTGACCCTAATGACTGACTAATGCTGATAAGTTCCTTCTTTGGTAATTTTAGTCTTATTTTTCCCTCTATAAAAACTATAAAAAGTTGTAACATGTTATGTTAAAGGTGGACAAAATTCTGAAGCTATTTATTATGATCACATTTTTTACATCACATAAACCTGGCATTTTAACAGGGGAGAGTAGACTTTTTTGGCACTAGTGGCCTTTATTTTCAGCATTCAGACAGGAAATGGGCAGAGGGAGAACCCCATACGGCTGTGTCAAGAACAAATTGCCTCCAAATAAGAGGTGGACGCTCTACCTCTACACCACATGCCACCCCGGAGTGCAGACGTTTTATAAGCACATTACATACACATTGTTTTTTTTTAGTCAGCTTCTTTTGTAGTTTACTGATTCTTCCACTTTGTTTCCATTCTGGTTTTTCCTCGCTGATTGTGCCAAAAACTGCTGTTTGCAGTTTTACACTGCCACTAGATTTACTTGTAGAGTTTGGGACTTTGCTACACGTTCAGCCTACATGCAGGTCCTCAAACTACTGGGCATGACAGATTCGCTAATTTTAAATTTCCCTTTATATATGACTCATTTCAAAAAATATCTAAAAAAATAAATGCAGTTTAAATCAAGTTTGATTCATTAATGGCGTCTATGTCTTTCTCAGTGCTGGTTGTGATTTGTTTTGTGTCGTTTTCTTACTCTAAAAAGTGAAGATAGGAAATCAGAGATGCACGTTGTGGAGTAAAAGTAAAGAAGTGCTAAACGGCAGCAACACCTCTCTATGCAAGCACAAAGTAACACATGTCTCGCAAGTTTGCATCTTCTGCCAACCACAAACCGAGCACACAGACTACAACCATAAGAGATTTCAGCTAACTATTTAGGAATGTGCATGTAACATAGTGTTTCAACCATTTTTAACAAGAAACAAATATTTTTGGTGATTTGTTTGGTTTGCACATTCAGGGAAGTTTTTTGTAATCATGGAAGCTTTCTTAAATTTTGCAAGTGAAAGCATGTACTACATTTAACCAGTATTCCTCCTTATTCAGAGAGAACACTGAAAAGCACAAACAGCTGCCGTCTTTTGTACCCTCAGCCAGGCAGCCAGAAATGATGTTTCCTCTTTGTAATGGGAAGTGTAGCTGAAATGGTGACTACAGCGCAATATTACTCATCAACATATCTTGTAATTACAGGAAACACTACATGTGTACTTGTGCAGACAAATCTCTTTATGGATCAAAAGAGGAACATAACGAGCATTTCTATTAAATGAATGCCTTGTTGCAACATCTGATGAAAATGTTATTTTGCCACAGCTGCCCACAATGATTTCTGATAAAGATAAGCGTTTTAACAGCTTAACATACACTTCCAACATGAGGGCAGCAAAACATTTTTTAAATAAAAATGGCTAAAATTTGTATCCAAGTATCGAAGGCAAGTTTTCTACTGTATTAGTTTTGTTTATACTGCATATTTAAAATTTATGTTAACCAGAATCTGTCTGGGCTGGAGTGAGTAATTCAGGCATTTAAAGGTTAACAGTTACATTCCTCACATCTATGCTACGGTGCACCTAAGTAAATTAGAATATGATCAGAAATAAAGTTTTCAATTATGGTCTAACTTATTAGGAGGTACTGTGCAACATTTGCTTAAATTTAGCTTCCAAGCAGCCAGACAGACCTCGAGACTCCCTGAAGATCTTTCAAAGTTTTCTTTGCACTTTTGGGCTTTTGTAGTAAAATTTCTGTCCCAACCCCTCCAATTCCAGAAAACATTATTTTTATTTTTGTTTGTTGTGTTGTGATTATGAATATAAATATGTTATTTAATATTAATACTTTAATATTTTATTAAATAATATTTCGGTCTGTTAAGGGTTGTCCTGTGAATACCAGCCCAATAAGGCGGTGGTACTAGGACACAATTGAAAGGGATGAGCCAAGCTCTGACATTATTGAACAGCAAAACTCTGCACACACATGGAATGAATTCACACAATTTCTTAAAATACAAGAATTTCTTAACAAAAATAAGTCAACTCAAAGTCAAACATCTTTCAATCAACAAACTCTTTACTATGCTAAAAGAACCCAACTAAACTACCAAGCAGAATGAAAGAATGACGAAGACTAATGGGCTATGTACAATATAAACAAGTTGATTAAAGATGGTTGAAAACCATGACCAAAAGAGTGATGCAACATTACCATGCAATGTTTATGTTTAAGAACCAAGGATTATCTTGAAGAATCTGGAATTGAAGTGAAGTTAGTCTTGGAACTAACTTAGACAATAATCAGCATACCTTTAGACAACCATTCACAATGCAAGATCAGATAAAATATTATTTTAATAAATTAATATTTTAAAGAATGATTTGCTGAATAAAACCAGCCTTCTGGATGACCAATTCTCAGTGGTGTTTAATTAGCTGTCTTTATTTATTAAAATAATATTCAAAGAAATACTATTAAGGAAATAGTAAAATAATATTTAAGGAAATATTATTTTGTATAAGAACCAAATCTTTCTGGATAAATGAGTCTTAATTGTGTTTACTTAGTTTTCAAGTTTAGTAAAATAATATTTAGGGAAATATTATTTCCTAGATTGAAAACAACCTTTTTGGGTAAATGATCTTTAGCAGGCAACCACGTGTTCTTAGCAGTTAGTGGTGGGGCTAACAAAGGAAGCTTATCATTTCGGATAAGAACCAAATACACACCTTTAAAATACCATTAATAAAAGGGTTGAAATGCATAAGCGTGGAGGGCACGTTATGGTCGATCTGTGTTGAAAATCACCCTTTAAATAAAGTTTGTCTTAACTTTAAAAAAAAACACAAACACAGAACGCAAAACTGAGCATGTGTGCTGCAGATAATCTGCTAGCACTAAGATGGCTGAGTTTTCAACACTAACAAAACCAAACGTCATAAAACGAAAAATGTTTAGATTATTTCACTCTAAACTACTTCTCTCTGCCCAAAACACAACCTCTTACGTGAATCATGCTGAGGAAAAGTTGTCCGGGGCGATGAAGTTGAAGAAAGCATCCACAGTGAACAAAGGGTCAACGCTAACCTCCGTAGCTGTGGGGTGGGGCGGCTCATTCTGCCGGGCCGGCAGAACTGCACGTTACTGCTGTAATGGTGATGCGGTCCCGTTCTCCTTCCTTCAGACCAGGGAAAACTGCTCCACTGGGCTTGTAGAAACAGGGTCTCTGCTGGGAACTCTCTGGAACACAGTTTGCTTCTGTAGACCTGAGAGAGAAAAGTCGAGCAACGCTTGTACCTTAATTACCCCCGTTCATGAATGAATAGAGGATACACAAACAGCAATTCATTCCTACTTAACTTAGTGCATATGATCGCGTGATCGTATGATGCTCTTGGATCCAGTTTGAAGAGTTTAGTCTATTTGCCAGCAAAGAGAAATTGGCGCGCTGTGTCTCTCAGTCCAGTTCTGCTGGGGACCTGCGTGGAAGACGTCAGTTTGTTGCAAAACGGGGTTTTTATTCAAACAGGGACGTCACCGGAAGTCCGCTGTTACTCCTGTTCCTGGCTGTGCTGGAAGTAGGTTAATGCGATTTATTTTGAAAGTTCCAGAAAAGTTCGTACTGGCCTTTAATGTTGTAATCATGGCTGGGGTCCCAACAGTTGCAACGTTTAACTCTGACCTGTGAGTCATTTACACATAAAAAAAAACTCCCAAACTCAATGGATGACCAAGTGTTGCGATATGAATTTCACTTCTGAATTGATTGACTTAATAATATGTTACCTTTTTAATGGTATTCTGATTTTTAGGATGCACTTGACAATTACATTTCTGTTATTGTTTGATTGACTCAAATTGACTCAAAGAATTAAAAGCTCTCTTATCACTTTATATAAAAAACACATGTAGTAGAAAGTTTCAATATATGACTTTACAAAGTGGAATATGCAAAGAGTACAGTGTAAACACCACTTTTAAAATTCAAGAGTTTTGTAACTGTAAAAATACATCATGTTAAATCATTATAGTATTTTTTCATCTTTAATGCAACATTTACCCTGTACAATTCGACTGAACAAGAAATAAATTTGTTAGAGGGAAAAATTATAACCCTGCAACAACATAGTAGTATGAGTGTGCACACCTTAAGCTACAACTTTGTTGACACAGATTTTGATTACTTATTCAGTATTATTCAGTATTCAGGCTTCTTTGATGGAAGTCTGTAAGCTACCCACATCTTGACTTGGCACTATTTTCAAACTCTGCCTTGCAAGCATTTTTAATCTATTATATTGTTGGGATATCTCTGGTCCACAGCTGTCTTCAGGTGACCTCACAGATTTTCTGTCTGATTTAGTTTTGGATTTGAGCTAGTCCATTAGAAAATGTCACCTTATTCCTGGTGAAGCTTTTTGTTTTTTGACTTTGATTTATGCTTGGACCCGACTCAAATTGATAAAGAAAAATACTGGAGAGCTTTTCAGCTCTCTGGTGGACACATTTAGGTTTTGGGTCATTACTGACCAGTATCTAGAACAGTCCATGATTTCATTTGACTTGATAAAACGTGATAGTTCATTACAATAAGATCGTTTTGATCCTTTGTAACCTTTGGCTTTAGCTAAAGGACACAAATGAACAAAGGAAAATTTCACTAGGACAAGGAGAAGTCATATGTCCAACTTAAGCATGTAGATGCACATACAGTAGAGTATTTATTCACTTTGCCATGAAGCATTAAGGTATTTGCTTTGCTCGAGGTTTTTAATTGCATGTTTTTCCTCTCTGTCCCCACAGTGCAGCTTCACTCTCCCATTCACCATCAGCGTCACTCTCCAGTATCCCAGCGCCATTCTCCCATTTCTCAGCGGCATTCACCAGTACCACCACATCACTCCCCTATCCAGCAGCGCCGCTCCCCGGTGCTGCAGCGCCTCTCTCCCGACATGCATCGCCGCTCCCCGCTTCTGGACATCAGCGATGGACCTGCCTCTTATTCCTACCGACCGCCCACCCAGCACCTGAGAGCCAGTTTTCAGGGTCGCCGCAGTTACTCAGAGGTAGCTGACCCTTCAGCTTATCAGTGCCCACCTCGCTTCTCCTTAGACCCAGTCTCCACCCTGCCAAAGCCACGCCCCTATGTTGAGGGCTACCCAAAGCAGCAGCCCCAACATGTTGGTTCCACTCACAGTGGACTGCAGCACCGAGGATCCCCGTCCCCCCTTGCAGCTGGGGCAGGCGGAGACAAAAGTTTAGGGGACAATTCCATGCGCCACTCCAGAGAAATGCCTTTCCCCCTGTCAGAGGTGGCACACCTTCATTTTGAGCCCCCTCCTCCTTCCACACCTGCCCCCCAACCACCACAGTCTTCTGAGGATGAAGAGGAATGGACCTGTTCACATCCCATCAGCCCCCCGAGGACTCTGGGTGTTCTCTCTCCTGGTGTACCCAGCAGCATCATGAGGGGTCCGGCATCCTGCACAGCCTTTCCCATCCCTCAGAGGCCCAATAACCTCAGCTGCCATCCCCAGCAGGGTTACACATCATCAGAGCACGCTCAATCCTGGCCTTCTATCAACGTGAGTTAAGAAAAAGTTAATTATGCACCTGTAGCATCATAATCTCACACGGAAAATTTTTGAAAAAAATCATCCTTTGACACAGAGGGGAAAAATACATACGTTAGGGAATAATTCAGCCCACAGACCACATCCTGTCCTTTACCACCCCACATGAAAATTTAAAATTAAACATGCATAAGTGTTAATTCAATCAGGTTGTTTTTACTTAGAAAAAATAGACTTTTATTTTGATAGCAACACCTTTTGTTTCCTGCTTCGATATCTACATAAGCATTCTCATATTCCACAAGCCGTCTGTCATTGTAAGCAGGCTCTAATTGTAAACAGAGGGAGATTTGAGGTGCACTAAGAAATGTCAGCTCATGCTAAAAAAAATGTTTCATTACAGTTTTAACTAGACATGGACCTACATATGTACAGAGGTCAAAGTTAAAGTAGTGTGTTCAGTTTGTAATAAACATATCAGAATAGTGGCCATGCAGAATTTATTTTCCACTTATGCTTTTTATTACCATTTTCATTATTTACAACAGAACAACCAAACAGGTAGACAGAACTTGGGGACCTCTTGACCACGTCGCAGCTTACATAGCCTGTATTATGAGTCATTTTTGTCCATCAGTTGTGTTCACTCATAGCGTCCTGGTTACCTTGAAGGTAGGAAGTTTCTCTCATTTTCTTGGAAAAGCATCTCCTTTTAATCTCAGATTACAAGTCATCCTTTCAATAGTAAATATGCTGTTCACAGTCTCCGTCCAATGGGTCAAATTTGGTGGCTCATCTTTGTACCATCTTCTAGTTATTTATTTTTTTATAAGCCATTAACAGTATCTTACAAAATACTAATCTTTTCTCTTAACACATGACCAAAAGCTCATTGACTGGCAAAGAAGCAAGATTTCCACTCTTTTGGGTATTATGTATCCAAATACTTTAAAAAGTACTGTGCAGATTTGATCCCAAAATGGTTTTATTTTATTACAAGACTAAAAGATCCGAGAGTGAGTGACACCCAGGTTCCCAGTTAGTTTTCTCTTACCCGTAAATATCTGAAGTCCCACTGATCAAGGTCAAATTCCTCACGTATTTCCAGGAAGTTTTTAAATTGGTCGTTATTTAATAATGTGCATAGCGCTGTTGATCACCCATCGTTTAAAACATTCTCTAATTTCTGGATTAAGTTTACTGTCAAATGCGGGCTAGCTAAGTAGTCCTCTTTGTCCTTCCAGATTAAACTCTTTTAAGATCTTATTCCAACTGTCCAGTGTCTGTTTAATGATCTTGTTTTAATTTTCCTGGACAGCGTTGTTTTTTATATTTCCTAATGCAGCTTCAATTGGCAATGACCCGGTTTCAGTTTCTATTATTTTCCATTTTGATTTGTAATAAGGGCAGGATGCAATGACTAAAAACCTCATCTGAGTGCAAAAATACTGCCTGAGATTAGGTATTCCCAATCCTCCTTTTTCTTTTCCTAGCTGGAGGACTCCTGAACCGCACCCTTGGTCTCTGCCTGTCCAAAGGAATCTTGATACACTTGTCCCGAGTCCTAAATTGAGTGTCAGGAATAGCAAAAAGTGTTGATTGAAACAGATAGTGCAATCTTGGTAATACATTAATTTCGATTATATCAATTCAAAATGTAAAGTCTATGTTGAATGCTGACCATTGCCTGTAATTAATATTAATCTTATCATTTGTTTTGTGATAATTGATATCATGTGTTGCCCTCATTGATTTTGTTTTTATCACTCTGAGATATGAAATAGATTTAGACTGCCATTTTAATCTATGTTTTTCACTAATATTTAAGGCAAAGGGCAGTATCTTTTGGTCTCTATCATAACTATTAGGGTCTAGCTACATTCCAGCTGGGTCTTTGGAAGACATGCCTGGAGAAAGCATTTTCTGGCCTATCATCACAAACCAAAATGTGTGGAGACTAAGATCAGACTAAGATTGACTTGCTTTGGTGCAAACATTCCAGGTTTGGACTGAAACTAAAAAGGAATATATGGAAAATAGTCTCATGCCAAATGTATGGTGGAGAATCTGTGATGCTGTGGGTTTTTTTTTGACTCTAAAAGCTATTAAAACCTTTTCAGAATGCATGGCATATATTTCGCATACCAGAGGTTAAAAGTCAAAACTTTGTGGTCGTACATCAGGATATGATCTGACAAATATGGACAAATCAACACAGAAATCATTCACTTGAGAAAAAGTCTGCCTTTTTCCGTCACCATCTCACACCTCATACCTAAATCATATTGACAACCTGTGGAGTAGGCTGAAGAAAAGAGAGGACAAGAAAGGATTCTGGATGGTCTAAGGTGATTGCGCAAAGAGAATGAAAAATGTATGTATCTTCCTGTATGTTCCAACCTTTTGAAATGGTGTAGAAGACGACTAACTGCTGTCCTACTGGCAAAATTATGTTTTTTGTAATAATTTATTAACAACAGGTGTGCTGGTAAGTATAACATAAGAAACTTTGTTGTAAAACAATAATTGGTTCATTTGTTTTTTCCCCACTGAATAAATTAACTCAAATTAAAGGTTGGATTTCTTTCAAACTTTTTCAGTGAGGGACAATACATGTTATACATCTTTACCAGAGTGCCAATAAGCGTGAAGGGTGCTTTCTTTTACCTTGGTAAAAAAGAAATGCAATCACATGTTTGGGCTATTCTGAAAGCAGTAAGTTGGACTTCTTGAGACGTGTTTTCAAAACAGCCCTCTGCACACGGAACTTGGTTTACCAAAAACCAAGTAGTTTTTAACCCTAAAACAGTTTGTATTAAGAACAGAGTTTTCACACTAGATTTCACAATCTTCTTGAGAGCTGCCATTTAGTTCCCTTAAAAGAGGCAACCAGCACATTGAGAAATAGTCGAATTTAATTATCTCTGTGGGAAAAGAGAAGTTTGATATAAACCGTATGACTATGCATGATGTATAGAGATCGAGTCAAGATATAAAGCCCCCATCTGCAACTCACTTCATCAGCAAAGACACAAGGTATAAACCCCCAATCTACAACTCACTTCATCAGCTAAGAGACAAGGTTTTATGAATAGGAAAATGAGTCTCCAGAGTATTGCCTAAGATGATTAAAAGTTAAACTATTAAGCGCTCCTCAGGAGATTAAAGAAATGGAGCTGTTAATTCTGAATTTTAGGGGGCAATGTTTGGGACATGAGGAAAAAAAGGAGCCAGCACCAAAAAACCACCTTAGTAGTAGAAGCATGATGGGTCAATGTGGTCCAGACCTTGTCTCCCAAAACTAGAATGTGTTTCTGCACCTGTGCCACTCATTTCTCAGCTTGGATGATGGGGAAAAAACATTTGGCACAGCAGCCTTTCCAATCTCCCTGAAGGTCGCACTATGGCAGAGGAAGCGACTGGTGCAGCTTTGATGGTTTCGAATTATTCTGGAAACATCATGGACAAAAAGCAAATAAATTCTTCTTACATAATGTAACTGGCTGAAGCTGTGCATGATGGAGGTGAAGGAAAAAATAATCTTTCCAGGAGCTGCACAAACAGATTGAGGAAAAAGCCTACTATCCAAACAAAAACATCTATCACAACTGAATGATCAGTGCTTGGTTCTGAATCGTCTAGACTAAACGTTTTGCTGGTTTTTGTCTTTTTTTTTTCTCTATTTGGGTCTTAAAATTAAGCTGCCTCGGGAGCCATCAGCCGTCAGCACGAAGGTCTGATCAGTCATTTAGAAGCGGTATTGGGGGAACGTGGTCACATTGTGCCACACAGCCAATAAAAAAAATAGAAAAAACTACAGAGAAACAGAACCAAATATGAAAACAAGAACTATTTTTGATGAAAACTATCTCCTGCCTGAAGCAGCTTTCACACTCAAGATTTCCACACAATTACTCTACTGAATTAAAAGACAGGTTTATATTTTAGTGTTTAACACCTTAATCCCTATGATTATTTAAAAACTGTCTGAATTTCTAAATTAAGGAAAAGAAATTAAATTAGGAAAATATTGAAAGGCATTCAGGCAGGCATTCCATTGAGCATAACACCTCGAAATCATCAAAATGTTCACAGTTTAAAGATTAAGGATGCCATTGGTGTGGGCTAAAGGGTAGTTATGACTAATCCAAAAGTTCTATTTAGAATACAACTATGCTAAAGGTGACTGGTGAAAGACGTTTCTGTGAGTGAAAGGTCAGATCTGGTGTGTTCATCTCACATACCAGTCTAATACCTAATTCATCACCTCCACGTGGGACAAATTTCTACAGTAAATCCAATTTGATGATCCAGAGGGATTGTAAAAAATGTGAAAAAATGTTTTTAGTTACCGCGTTAAAATGCCTGGTGTAAAAGTCTTAAATCATCCATTATCTCTTTATATTTATCTTATAAGTAGAAGGCAGACTTTCATCACTTTCAAACAAGTGTTCTTGAGCAATAGTTTTTCTGACTTCTCACAGTATAACCCACCATGAATTAAAGGCAAATTTCCTTGACTGGCTTTTATTATGTGATTTATTAGAATAACTGATTACTTGAATGCAAATGTGTTTGTGTTGCTCTGCAGCTCTGGATGGAGAGTGAGGAGAACGACATGAGGAGCTGCCCTCTCTGCCAACTGATTTTCCCCGTCGGATATCCCGATGACGCTCTCATCAAGCACATTGACTCCCACCTGGAAAACAGCAAGATATGATTGCCATGGGCCAAACAACCCACATGCACACATCTGCTCTCTTTCCTCTTACAGGTTTATATAAGAGTACAGCAGATCGTGTAAATGAAAAGTCACATGTAGGAATCACGTTTAGGAGGTGAACCACATATATTTGTGTCATAATCTGTAGGAATTGACAGAAAACTATAGAAAGGATTCGGTTTTTTGAGAAGTTCAGAAACACTGATCCGTCTTGGATTTGTGAACCCATCATCAGTCCTTTACTGATTGCCCGTCAGACAGGTCTGCCTCCATAACCACTGGCTGTGGTTGCTGGTGTTTTGCTCTTAGTTTGGTTGTGAGGCTTCAATAATGCTTCAGATACCTTTTTATTTTTCCACTTCACAGTGTAGTATACCTTTATTTAGCCGAGTAAGCCAACCCTGAAGGCATGAGAGGCACATTGGCAGGTTCAAGGGGCTCAACACGCCTTAAAGTTAGTTTCTGTTTTTGTTACTGTTTGATCAGGGAGATTTGAGTCATCACTTTGAATAACATGCAGATTATTTTGCAGTTAATCCTGTGTAGCAGGAGTCAAGGGCAACAATGGTAGAAGTTGGTTTAATTGAAGAAATAGTCAAAGAAATGAGAGAATATGATTTTTGATGGGGAAATAACTTAATATTAAAGTGACAAGTCAGGCGTTTATATCAGTTTACTTTTTAAAAAAAACAAGGCAGTTAAGGAAGAATAAAGCATTCCACTTTCACACTTACCTTCTAGCAAATAAATGGACAAGCTGGAGAAAATGTACCTGAAGTCGTCTGAACGAGCCTGAAGTTTATTTTTCACAAAAACTGTTTTGATTATGCCCTGCAGTGCAGGGCTCCTCTGATAAAATGTCTTATTTTGTAATTATTGGGAAGTTTTAGTCAAAAAATACCTTTTATGCTTGCAGCCTGTTCAAAAAGTATCCTAACGCTTTAAGTTAACATAGCCTATAAAATGTACATGTCAGTGTCCATATGCACCAATCAGCCACAATGTTAGTGAACTCTTATTATCTTTGACCTGAGAGAAAGAGAGAAGTGAGTTTTGCAGGATAATGATCTAAATTAGCTTGACAAATGATGACTGTATCAGAGAAATATCAAGTTATTCCTCACAGGATCCGCTCCAGCTTCTACGGTTTATGTAAAGTTTAGTATACAAAAAAGGCCAGGAAACCAGCAGGAAGTATATGAACAACCAGGACTTGAATGTGGGGAGCGACGGTTGGACTCATCTTACAGACGAGTTATTACAGCCCAGTGTGATGAGGGTTGTGATACTCGTCAAACATCAAAGCTCGAACTCAATAGCCACAGATCAGTCAGCAGCTTAAAAAGATCTGGAACTAGACCATGGTGCAATGGATGGCCATGTTCATAATTCAGGTTGTGAGCTGATGCCAGACTGCACCAAAGTAAGATGGACAATTGGAACTTTGGATCCTTGTGGTACACAACACCTACCTAATTGTTGTTGCATATTCGTAGCAACAACACTGTCCTCTTTAAGAAGGATTATGTACCCTGCAAGACCACCTATGGGATGTGTTGGAGAATAACTTCCTTTTCACCGACAACCTACCTAACTTCCTAGAGGAATCCTGCACCGAGGGCACTCAGACAATATTGGGGGGGAGCGGCTCAAAGTTGTGGCTTATTGGGGTGTAGATTTTAAATTTTCTGATTTACTTTTTATTTTGTCTACATCTATAAGACAAAATCTGTATATGAAGATATATTTTTGCAATGTTTAAATGTTTATGCACCACATGTGTCATATTGGTGAGAGGTTTCTCCCATGTGTTTGCACACTACTATAAATATGGGAGACAAGGGTCAAATTCACACCACATGAGGTACTTTTCTGTACAAAGAGTAAATGATCCAATAGGGAATCTCATTTCTTTCTTGAGTTCTAATCTTCCTCACAGTTTGATGTCAAGCGGCCCAGACCACCCAACAAAAAAATCTAAAACCAAGCTGCATGCGATTTGTATTTGAAATACTATATCCAAAAAGATGAAACAGCTCCTGACAGCAAAGTTATTTTTGCAGGGTTAAGGACAATACTCTTTTTTGATACCTGGATTTATTTATTTTTAATCACTAATGTGACTTGGTTTAAGATCTACTTGTGGTACTTGATCTTTTTAAAAAACACAATACTGATGTCACCTGCTCTGAAGTTTTTAGTCACAAAAGCATTTTGTAATGTAGGGGAGGTCCCCACAGAGGAGCCTATTTATTTAAGCTGGATTTGAGTATGCAGGGCAGTAATAGTGGCTGAATAACCAATAGCAGAAATGGTCTGAAGTATTTCTGAGTAAGTTGCAGAATAGAGTTCTGACTTTACAGCTAAGGTTTAGAGAGAAAATCCCTTGAAAGTCATTAGATTAAAGGACAACTCTGGTACCTCTTTTATTACCTTCAGTTTATGTGGCCACAGGGATGACCAACCATTGCTCTTTTTGTTGGACTGCACAGCATTCCCTCATTAAACCAGTGGTACACATTGTACTGTGTTAAAAATTATATTTGTGAACATGTTCCTTTACAGTTTTAATGTATAAACTGCAGAGAAATACTATGCTATCTGCACTGTTTGTAGTAGTCACAACAACATATCTTATGGCATATCTTACTGCTCTTTTGACCTCAAACTGGAACATAATTAAAAGAATTATGCATGACATTTCCAGGTCCAAATTCTAATTTCCAGTTTCCAATTCCATATGCTAATAACACATAGAATTACCAGATAACCTGTACACCTAGCTAATTTGCGAAGGCTGTCTGGTAATAATCTACTTAAGTTGTAAGAAGCTAACTGATAAACTTTTAAAATACGTTCCGCACATTATTATGCTTTAGTTCTGACAAAAGTAATTAGAAACAATGAGAAAAATCCCAAATTGTTGTAAAACCTTTGAGATAATGTACTAAGTCTTGCCACAGCTAAAACAAAAAATGTAAACCTTTTAAATGCCATTGTATTTAGGAAGAAATAATTTTTTCTGTAGTTATATATCCAGATCCAAATTCCGTTTCCAAGGTTAATTACACATAATATTAAACCTACAGCATGTACTGGGGCAGTTCGCAGCCGAGTGCGAGGATTAGCTCTCTCCAGGTCGGGGCACGCCCTCACCTCCCTCAAGTGGAGTTTAAGTATCTCAGGCTCTTTTCACTATGAGGGGAGAATGATGCGGGACATCGACATCCGGATTGATGCGGTCGCTGCAGTAATGGAGGCGCTGTACAGGTCCATTGCGGTGAAGACAGAGCTGGGCCAAAATGCGAAGCTCTTGATTTCCTACCCTCACCTATAGTCATGAACTTTGGGCCATGACTGAAAAAACCCCAAGTCCGGGGTCCCCAAAAGTGGTTTTAAAAAATATGTTCCTCGGGGCAGGTTTTTGGGGCCGGGCACCCCTTTGGGGGAGATAGGGTGATAAAATTTTTAAAAACCGCTGGGGGGCCCCCGGATTTATAGCCCACTGCCCCCTTTCCCATTGGGGAAGGGAGTAAAGTTGGGGGCCCTTTGGGGCCTCTGGGGCCCAGTTTTCCCCCCCGGGAAACCCCCTCCCTTCCGGGATGTTTTTTCCTTTGTAAAACGCCCCCCCACTGGGGGGAGGCCCAAAAAAAGGGGCCCAGGGCCCGGGGGCCCCCTTTGGCTGACCTAAAAAAAAGGGGCCCTCTGGAAAACCCCCTTTTTAAAGGGGGGGGAGGGGGTTTTGTCTGGGGAAAAGGGAAAAAGTCAGCCCCCCATCCCCTGCTAAAAGGGACTGTTTCCCCCTTTAAAAAAATGGTCCCCAGATAACCCAAAAAAAAAGAGGGGAATTGAGTGCATGTAAAAAATTTTTATGGGAAAACCCATAAAAGGCCCCTTTTTATAAAAAAAAAAAGTTTTCTATTTTTAAATTTTAAACAATTTTTCTTGGGGCCCCATATCTTAGTTTTTGTTCCAAAAATTTTAATTCCCCTTTTTGAAATTTTGGGGCCCATATTTTGCCCAAAAAAATGAAAAAAAGGGTTTTTTTTTTAAAAGTTTTTCATTTTGGGATGGAGGGTTTTACTTGAAAAACTCTTGTTTAAAAATATTGTAAAAAAATTTTTGGGTTTTTTAAAAAAAAAATTTTAAAAGAAAATTCTCCATTTTTTTTTTTTTTTTTAAAACCCTTAAACAATGGTTAAATAAAAAAACAAACAAAAAAGTCTTTTTAAAATTAGAGGAAAAAAAAGGCGAAAAAAAAAGAATAAAAAAAAATAAAACTTTCCCCTTTTTCTTGTTGTGGGTTTTAAAAAAAAGGTTTTAAAAAAAAAAATAAAGTTTCATTTTTGCACAAAGGGCCAAGGTTTCTTAATTTTTTTTAAAAACCCCAAAATTAAAAAGGGGAATTTCCCCTTTTTCTAAATTTTTTAAAAAACCAGGTTTTTTCACCCCCAAAATTTATTTTTTAAAAAATCTTTTTTTTAAAAAACCAACCCAGATTTTTAAAAAAAACCTTTTGTTTGGCCATTTTAAACTTTTTTTTTTTAAAAAAATTTTGTTAAAAAAATTATAGTTCCCATAAGGGGGAAAAAATCTGTTAACTTTTCCCCATACTTTTCTGTTTTTTTTTAATTAAACGGTATTCACATCAAAAACAAATTTTCCCGATTTCTTAGAAATTTTCCAAAAACCCTTTTTGGTTTTTGGTTTTTTTTGGAAAACCCCCTTTTTTTGGAAAAAGATTGGGTTTAAAAGCATCTTTTCCCAGCCCTTCCCTTTTTGTCCGTAAAAAAAAAACCGGGCCCCTTTGGGAATTTTTCTAAATATTAAAATTGTAGGGGTTTTTTTTTAGCAAAACCCCAAAGTGGGTTTTTTGGGAACAAAAAAAATAATTTTTTAAAATGTTTTTGTTTTAGGTTTAAATGAGGGAAAAAAAAAACCCTTTAAAAGGCCCAAATAAAAAAAAAGAACCCTTTAAAAACTTTCGTTCCCCTTTTTGGCCTCTAAAAAAATTTTAAAAAATATATAGGGGAAAAAAACAAAAAAAAAGCTCCCCCAAGTTTAAAACCTTTCTTTCCTTCTTTTCTTTTTTTTTTAAAGGGAGGTGGGGGTGGGGAAAAAAACCCAAGTGTTCCCCCCAAACCCCCCCCCCCAACCCAAAATTTTTTCCCGGGGGGGGAAAAACCCTTTTGGAAAAGCTTTTCAAAAATTTTCCCCAAAAAGGGAAAAAACAACAAAGAAAAAATTTTCCCCAAAAGAAGTCTAAAAAATTTTCTTTTCCCTTTCCCACTTTTCGCCAAAAAACCTTTCCCCAAAAAAATTCCCTAAATTAAACCGGGGTTTTCTATTTTGGTAAGACATTTTTTCAGGGTTAGTTATTTTTTTAGGGAAATATCCCAAAAATTTTTAAATTTAAAAAAATTTAAAAAAAAAATGGGGAAGATGGTTTTAACTTTGTTCACCTGGAAAAAAAAAAAAAACCTTTTGGGGAAGGGGGGGAAAAAAGGAAGGGGGGTCGGGGGGCCCCGAGGTTTTTTTTTTCCCAGCAAAACCCCCACTCAAAAACCCATCCCCGGCCCCCAGGCTCCCCAAGGGATTTGACTTGGACCCCCCCCAAAGGGAAAAAAATTCAATGTGTTAAAAGGGGGCCAAGACCCCAAAGCCCCCCCGGGATTTTAATTTTTCCAATTGAAAAAAAAACCTGGGGCCCCCAAAACCCCCTTTTAAAAAAACCTTTTTGGGTTTAAACCAGAAAAATTTTCCTCTCCCCCCAAACTCAACCCTGACCCTTTGGGGGTTATTTTGGGAAAACAAAAAAAAGGGAAATTTTTGATTTCAATTTTTCCTTTTGTATGGGGCCAAAAAGCTAGTAAAAAGGGCCCCCAAAAAAAAAACGGGCGGGCGGGGTAATTTTCAAACTGGGGGGGATTTTTTTCTTTTAAAGTTTTTGGGGTTTTTCAGGAAGGGTTTGAACTAAAAAATTTAAACCCCCCAAAATTTTTTCGGAATTTTTTATTTTGTAAAAACTTTTTTAAAAAAACCCCTTTGCTTTTTACTTTTTTTGGGTTTGGATCTATCACAAAAAAATGCCAAAAAAAATACCCTGAAAAATTCTTTTTTGGTTGGGTAATTTTAAAAACAAAAAAGGGGGGGAAAAAAAATGTTTTATAAAAAAGGTATAAAATTTTTTTTGGGCCAGCCCCCCTAACCTTGTTTTTTTTTGTAAGTCTGCCCCAAGGTTAATTTTTTTTGGGAAAGGGGCAAAAAAAGGAAGGGTTTTGGGGTTTAAGATAAAAAATGAATATAAAAGAACTAAAAAATTTGCTTTTTCCAAACCAAAAAGAAAACCCAAATTTAAAATTTCCCTGTATATTTTGACCCCAAAAAAAAAAAGTGTTTTTAAATTTAGGGTTTTTGGGGCGTGGGTGTTTGTTTGTTTTGGGAAAGGTACCCAACGCTTTTTTGGGCCCTAAAACGACCCCCCCAAGGGGGTGGCCAGAAAGCTGCCATTGAAAAAATGATTTTTTCCCCCCTTGAAATGAGCTTGTTAAAGGGGATACCACGGTTTTGTTTTATTTGCTGCGCTTTTGGGGCCCTTTTTACACACTTCCCATTTTTTAAAAATTTTACCCCCAGGCCCGGGAAGGAAAAAAAAACTGCAGTGTGGAGATAAGTTTTGTTATTTTTTTTTTAAATAAAACCCTTATTTGGGAAAAATTCCCTGTCGGAAATTTCCAGGAGAAAAACAACTTTGGCCCTCTTTAAATGGGCATTTAAGCAAAAATAAAAAGGAAAAAGACAGTTTTCATATACTTGTAAAGCTCCACTCATTTATAAGTACCTATGTGAGTCAGGTTGTCTTTTTTCTTTCTTTTTCTGTGGGGTAACTCTAAGCGCACACTCAGACCTCGGCACTAAAGAACTCCCCATAACACTTATGAGAAATAATGTCTGTGTGTATAACTAATATGTGGAATAACTACACCACTGGCATTCAAGGACTCTAATCTATGGATAGAAAAATAAATCTCCCACTTAGGTCAATAAAATGTCTGTTTTTCCTTTATTTTTATCGAAAATACCCCCTAAAAAAAAAAACCCTTTTCCCAACAAATGACATGCGTCCCGGCTTTTTTTCAAAATCTTATTGGATGTTTTGGCCTACCCCAGGAGTGTCTTGAAACCCCTGTTTTGTTTGACATATTATTTTAGATGCACATGAAACTTCACACAGTGCCCTTGACATTTATTAGTACCACTGGTAAAAAATTATATTAAAAAAAAAACTTAACTTAAGATCAATACACATACGATTTGTTGAAATGTTGTGTCCTCTTGTCTTTCCCATTTTGAAGAGTAGCTAAAGAGAATTTGGGGGTCTCTAAATCATGCCAAATTTTATCCCCATGGAAAGGGGTTCTTTTGAAAAATTTATTAATGAAATTTTGTAAATTTAAAATTTCCCTCTTAAAATTAATTGTTTGGGTTGATGCTAAATTGAAACCCCAAAAATTTTTTTTTAATGTGGGTTTTGCCCCCCAAATCACCCCTACGCTGATGATGCCACCCCAATCCGGGGGCACAGGATCACCCCCCATTTTTTAAACTATAACTTTAAGTATTTTAACTAAAAATGGTTTCTTTAAATCCCTTTTTAAATTTGGGCACAGCCCCTAATTTATTTTAAAATGCAGCCGGGCCCCCAACAATTTTTCCCCTTAAAATTTAAATTTAAATGGAGAACTGAAATAGATGATTCTTTTCCCAAAAAAGTAAAAAAAGAAATTTTTTGGCACGGGGAACTTTCAATTGATTTTTGACAAAAAATTTGATGACTTTCAAACTCCCCCCCTCTCCCCCCCCAAAAACAAGGACTGGGGAGATTTAAAATGAGTATGTTTATTGCTGAAGGAGGAAGAAGATGTTTTTGGAGGGGCAGTAAAGGTTTTTTTTCATTTTCGCCCCGGGTTTAAAAGCTGCTCCCTGGAAAAAACCCAACACTAGAAAAAAAAAAATGACCCCTTTGGGTTTGCCCTCTAAAGGCGTGACAATATTTCCCCCCAGTCATGTCAATGTAAAACAAAAACCGATAAAGAGCCCTTTGTTTTCGGTTTCGAAAATTAAAAAATAAAAATTAAAAGCTCTTGATGGTTTTTGCCCCCCCTCAAGAGGCCCAACTGAAATTTTTTAACTTAATTTCTTTTTTTTAATAGAAGATGTTTTAATAATTTAACTGTACAAAAAAGAGGCTACATACCAGTATTAATGAAGTTCACAGACTGACTTTAAATTTTACAGGCAAAAACTAAGTATGATGGTTAACTTACATTAAACAAATCTGGCCACTAGCCAAAACCAGTTAAGAGGGCAAATATTCCTAGTATGACTTAAGGGAGCATATTTCTGGTCTAGACCAATCAAAATGGACTTTTGAGGGTTTTTTTTTTTTTTTTGATTTCATGACATAAGGAAGAAGTCTCACTTTTAGTCTGGTGACGGGGAGGCAACATCAAATTTGTTCAGTTTTGAAGATGTCATTTTAGAAGTACTCAGCTACTATTTTTTTGTCATTGCACTAGTGGCTTTTATCTTTCTCAATATTTCAACTCAACAGTAGGCTGACAGGA
The DNA here is from genome assembly GCA_036173005.1 of Crenichthys baileyi. Lineage (NCBI taxonomy): Eukaryota > Metazoa > Chordata > Actinopteri > Cyprinodontiformes > Goodeidae > Crenichthys > Crenichthys baileyi. Next base: position 229,345 of record JAHHUM010002960.1, on the reverse strand, counting down.
AAGGGGTGGAGAGAGGAGGAAGACATGCAGCAAAAGTCGCCTGGGCCGGGAGTCAAATCCACGACAGCTGTGTGGAGGACTGAAGCCTCTGAACATGGGTCGCTTGTTTTACCCCTGCGCCACTGTGAGATCACTAAAGTGAGAAGTTCTCACTTTAGTGATTTCCACATTTTTTCATGCTACAACCTTAAATTTTACTGTTTTATCTGTATTTAATTGAGAATAACACCAATTAGTCTTTTTAAATGAAAATCTGAAAACTGAGGGATGCATTGGTATTCAGCCCCTTTAAGTCAATACTTTGTAAAACCCCCTTTTGCTACATTTACAGCTGTTAGCCTTTTAGCCTATGTCTCCTCCAACTTTACGCATCTAGAGATGGACATTTTGCCTCAATTTTCTGTGTAAAATAGCTGAAGATTATTCTGATACCAGGTATCAGAATAAAGGGAACTAAACACTAATGCAGAGCACACTTCTGAGATGTGTTACTTGTAGCAAAAATTTGAAAACCATGTGTCATTTTGACTTTTATATCACAATTTTGCACAACTTGCTGGTGCTGCGCTGGTCTGTCACATAAAAGTTTAATGAAATAAAGTGTCTATGAACAGTACATTTCCTAAATCAACTGGGTTTAGGTCTGGTCTTTGAATGGAGCATTCTAACGCATGAATATGTTTTTGGTCTAAACCATTGTATTGTAGCTCTGACTGTATGTTTAGGGCCGTTGTCCTGCTGGAAGGTGAATCTCTGCACTAGCCTTGAGTCTTTTGCAACTTCTCCCTGCTGAAGAAAAGCATCCCCATAGTATGATGCTGTCACCAACATGTTTCACTGTGGAGATGAATCATTAAGGGTGATGTTCAGTTTTAGCCACACCTAATGTTTTGCATGCAGACCTAAAAGTTCAGTTTTGATCTCATCTGACCGGAGTGCCATGTTTGCCATGTCCCCTATAGCATGTGGCAAAACGGAACAGGGATTATTTGTGGATTTCTTCTATCTACTTTCCAATAAAGGCCAGATTTTCGGAGTGCATGACTAACAGCTGTTCTAGCGATGGTTGTACCACCTGAGGTGTGGATCTCTGCAGTTCCTCTTGAAGTACCATGGGCTTTTCAGCTGTTTCTCCAATTAATGCTTTCCTTGCTCAGCCATTCAATTTAGGTGGACACCCTAAACGGCTACCAAGACTGCTACCTAGACAGTGATGCACTGTTTTGTAGGTATCAGGTACCTGATACCAGGTATCAGAATAAAGGGAGCTAAACACAAATGCAGTGCACACTTCTGAGATGTTTTACTTGTAGCAAAAATTTGAAAACCATGTGTTATTTAGATTTTTTATATCACAATTTTGCACAACTTTGTGCAGGTCTATCACATAAAAGTTTAATGAAATAAGTTGGGGTTTATGGTGGTAACGTGATAAAATGTGAAAAAGGTCAAGGGCACTCCTTGTTATTTAAGCTCTTTTTTCCATTCACTTCTTGTTGAACTCTTTATGTAACCTAAACTGTGATGTTTTGATTAGTTACATTTTGACTACATAAATATGAGTAAAAGCACAAAGTTGGTCTTTCCAATTATAGTGTAAACGTATTTAGAGCGCAGGACCACTTTTTAGCTATTATTTTGTACCTAGCAGATGTTGAGATCAACCTCAAAGATTACATTTAGCATTTTTTTGTTTTTAGACCGAAAAGCATCACTTTTAAATAGATCTGCCCCTTTACTGGATGTGCTTCTGACGTAGAAAACGCTGAAACTCTGTTTTCTAAGAAGACTGTTCTCTTTACCTCAGGTCATAGCTACCATCCTTCTCACCAAGCTCATTTCCTATATCTTTAGCTCTGCCGCTAACCTCAATACTTAAACTACCTCAGGAAAATGAAAAACGCACACACCCATCCGGGCCACAAAACCACAAACCCGCTAGGTTCATATGAAAAGCTAAATAACAAAGTGCGAGCCTGCAGTCAGAAGTAACAAAACCCCCTGTCAATAATTATGAAAAACAATGCTTTCTGCTCACCAATCAAAAACAATAACCTCCTTGTGCTTACATGAACTCCCAGATACTGCTCAAAATAGAGTTATTATATATAGTGGTTTTAAAAGGTACAGACAAACAAGAGTGCAGGCACACAGATCTTAGAAGTTAAGCATTTTTAGTCATTTGTATTCCCAGTAATTTCTCGTGTCTATTTAACCATGGAAATTATTTTAATCTGCAGAATAGTATCTGTTTTCATCCTTGGGCATTAGGTTATGGTTTTCATCTGTGTTATGTTTTCACCATTTTCTTGTTTATTTTTGTCTTTCCATATTCAGTGTTTATTATTACTTGTTACAGTATATGTTGCCTTGTGAGTTCTTTCCTCTGTGCTTAGGTTTCAAGTTTATTTCCTCATGTTCTGCTCTACTCTTGCTAATTAGTCTTCTTCCCTCAGTGCCTATGGCTTCTCTCTGCCTTAGCTGTTCCACATTATCTCCTAATTCTTCTGTTATTCGTTTCACTTCTAGCCTTGCCTGCCCGTTGCTCTGCCCATGTTCCATCTCCTGATCTCCTTGTGCCACACCACCTATAAGTTTTGTTTTTGTTAAATAAATCCTTCAACTCAATCTGCTGCTTAAGAATTCCTGTTTGCACTTTGGTCTTGCACTACAACCAACCAAACCTGACCATTATCAATATGATGTCCATGTACAGGTGCATCTGAATAAATTAGAATTTAATTAAAATGTTTGTTTATTTCAGTAATTCAATTTAGTAAGGGAACCTATATAATACTATATAGACTCAATACACACCAAGAGTAATAATTTGTGGATTGGATGGACCCAAAAAGGCAAAAGTCATGTAGAGAAGGAATTATTAAGCTAACCAGAAGACAGGAACTTAGAGACTGATAACATAAGTGAACCAGAAACAGCCAGAATATATGGAGAACAAAAGAAGAATCCACCAAGGAGTGAAGAAAAACACAGAGCTTTAATACAGAGAAGGGAAACTGGTAAGTGTAATTTTTTGAATGAAATACTGCTGTGTGGGGCGCTTGACTGGAAGAGCTGGGGGGAGTACGTTAAAAACAGAATTAATGTACAGGACTGAAATGCAAGAATAATCTGAAAAGTAAAATTATTAACTAAAGCAAAGTCCAAAGAATGATGACAGAGTTGCGTTTTTATATTCTGTTTGTTCCAATGACTATACCTTACAGCTCATTAAAACCCCCAAATTATATATCTCTGGAAATTAAACAATGTAAGACATCTGAAAGTATACCCATGTACTGCACGGCATATGCACTCAAACCTTAGCTGAGGCTCCTTTAACATCAATTACTGCATCAATGAGTTTTAGAGATTGGGATACCAGAACTGATGGTGAGTGAGCCTTACTGTTGGGGGTTAGCAGAATTGATTCCAGAGGAGGCGAATAATGTCACGAAGGCTGAGGTTGACAGGAGTGGCAGCGTGTTACGTGGGTCTCTCTGTAGTTCTTTCGAAACCGATGGTGTTAGATGTTGGAGGGTGGACAGGCAGGGAGGCGCAAGGCAGGAGATCTGAGGGAGAGCGGTAGAAGATTTCCTTGAACAGACAGGTTCCAGGAAGTTGGAGGAGGCTCTCGGTAGGAGAAGGACAGTTAAGTGCTGTAACCAATGGAGGACTTGGACATGGTACATCAGACAGTACCAATTAAAGTCTGGGTCTGATTCACTCTGGAGACAAAGGTAGAGAACTCAGGTGAGCAACAGAATCAATGCAACAAGAGTTTACAGAGCTAGGTCTGCTGGTCTGATTACTCTGGGAGAGTAAACAATCTGATGCCCATTTCAGGGTTCCAGCTGCTGAAGAACCCTGATGAGCCTTGACGGAAAGCAGCTGTGCAGCTGCTCCTGCCATTCACACCCAGCAGGTGAGAGAGAGAAAAGGAAAAACACACCATCACACCATACAAACCTATGTTCAGCTCCATGACCTGATAGCCATTGGCCAGTGTTTGCTGGCCAATCAACCACAATGAAACCATGGTCACAGATAATGGTACTTTTGGGTGTGTCAACAGGTGCCACGTTCTTGTAGAAAAAGAAATCCACATCTGCAGAAGGTTTGTCAGGACAGAGAAGCATGTTGGGCTCTTAGGACTTGATAAAACACAGCACACCAACACCAGCAGATTATCACTGACAGTGGACACTTCACACTGGACCTCAATCAACCTAGATTCTGTGCCTCTTCACTCTTCCTTTACACTCTGGCACCTTTTTCTACCAGATTTTTTCCTACCATAAAACTTTCCGATAATATGCTTGACCGTTTTTGGCTTCTGCAGATTATCAAAGACTGTCTGCTGAACAACTGTCAAGTGAACAGTTTTCCCCATGATTGTGTAGGCCATAATGTAGTTACAACATTTCTGTTTAAAACATTTTTAATGGTCTTATGTAATATTCTAATATTTGGGTGATTATCAGTCATAATCAACAATACTAAAATTACCAATATAATATATCACACTGTGTGTAATGAATTGATATGATATGCAAGTTTTACTTTTTGGATTGAATTAAGAAATAAATAAACCTTTCGGTTATTTGCTCAGTTATTGAGATACCTCTGTATTTGCAGAGAAGCTGCATGAGTTTATTACAGTACTAGATAACCATATTATAGCAGGCTCATGATGCTGAAAATGTACTGCTAAATTGAATGCTTTACTTGTATCTGTAATAGAAGCACACAAAGCTCTGATTTTCATATTTCACAATAAGCTACAAGACTCTTTAAAAGTCTCTTGACTGCCTTGTTTGATCTAAGAATTGTGGGCTTTTTCTGTACCCAGTTTGAGTGGAAGAAGGTTTTTTTTTTCTTTCTTTTGGCCAGTCCAGAGAAGTGCTTAGAAATCCGGGCAGGGAACAAGCAACTGAACAACTGAGGCAGAGTGGTTGCATTTTTATCGAGAAGGCAGGAAACCCTGTGGTTGCGCACAGGCCGTTAGTTGTATTTTGACAACAGAAAAACATCCACTTCATAGTTGTGATGTGAAAAAATTACACAACAGTAAACAGTTTTACACAGACACCCACACAACTCTGCAGAATCACTCAAAATTCAATAGATAAAACATTGCAAACAACAAAAACTGATCTCAATTATCTTTTCTATTTCACTTATTCTTTTTCTCTCATTAACTCTTAAGTAGCCAATATTTTAAAAGTTCTCCTGATCAACAATTCTTTTGACTTTCTGCAGAAATTTCAACGTTTTTTTTGACATTTGCTGCTTCTTTTTCAGTTTATGTTCACACTATTTGTCTAAGAACGTATTTTTGTCTGCTTGCATAGCCAATTATTACACCTGCTAATGATCTAAACACATGAACCATGTAATGTGGTAAATTGACTGAATTTATGCAGCACTTTTATAATCATACTGACTACTTAAAGCAGTTTAAACTACAGCCACATTCACTCAGCTGCGTTCATACATCAGCACACATTTACACGCCAATACACCAATTGGTTGGCAACATGAGGTTCAATGCCTTGCCTGGAAGCACATCTACATTTGATGGAGAACAAAGCTGGAATCTAACCAACAACTTTTCAATTTCAAGACAACTTCTCTTCTGATTATATCTGCTTCTACATGTTTGACTTCAATCAAATAAAAAGATGTTCATGCTCCCTTTGCCTCCCCTTCCACCTGTGTGTCTCAAGAAGTCAGGTGAAGAGACAATTGGAAAGACTGAACCAGAACAAGGCTGCAGGTCCAGATCGTGTCAGCGCTACAGTCCTGAAGGTCTGTGCAGAGCAGCTCTGTGGGATTCTGCAGCACCGCTTCAACCCTAGTCTGGCCCAGAAGAAGGTTCCAGTGTTGTGGAAGACCTCCTGTCTTCTTCCGGAACCAAAGAAAACACACCCTTCAGTCCTCAATGACTATGAACCTGTTGTCCTGACATCCCACATCATGAAGGTCCTAGAGAGACTCCTATTCGCCCACCTGAGTAAGCAAACAATAAACTATCAGGACCCCCTTCAGTTTGCTAATTGTTGTTGAGTTGGAGTTGAAGATCATCATAGAATCCATCATACATCTGCAGTTAACACAATTCAACCTGATTTGCTTTGTTAGAAACTCCAGAAGAATCGGGTGGAGGCCACAACAATCTCCTGGATCAAAGACTACCTACAGACCACTACTACAGACCACAGTTTGTGAGACTGAAGAGTTGTGTGTCTAACCCCGTAGTCAGCAACACAGTAGCACCACAGGGGACTGTAGTCTCACCATTCCTCTTCACTCTGTACACCTCAGACTTCCAGTACAAGACAGACTCCTGTCATCTGCAGAAATACTCAGATGATTCTGCAGTCGTGGGGCGAATCAGAGATGGACAGTGGTGGACTGCTTTGTGGCATGGTGTGGAAACAATCATCTCATCTTGAACATGAATAAAACAAAGGAGATGATTGTAGATTTTAATAGAAACAGGAATACGTCAAAAACTATTTCCATCATGGGAGAAGAAGTGAAGGTGGTGGAGGACTATAAATATCTTGATGTTCACCTGGACAACAGACTGGAGTGGAGATTCAACTGGGAAGCCATCTACAAGAGGGGGCAGAGCGGACTGTACTTCCCGAGGAAGCTTCGGACCTGCAGTGTCTGCAGCAAGATGCATATTTTCTATAAGTCTGTTGTGGAGAGTGTGATCTCTTCTGCCATCATCTGCTGAGGTAGCAGCATCAGAGCCAGGGACTTAAAAAAGCTCAACAAGCTAATAAAGAAGGCCGGCTCTGTCCAGAGGACTCCTCTGGAACCTTTGAAGATCATTGTGCAAAGAAAGATTCTTCATAAAATGAAGACCAATATGGAGAACCCTGAGCATCCTCTTAATGAGACTGTTGCACAACAGCAGAGTTTCTTCAGTCAGAGGCTTCTTCACATCTGCTGTAAAACTAAAAGGTATTTGTGCAAAATTCATTTGGGGAATTGTTTTGTGAAGATTTAAGCCTCCTCTTGCGATATATTTAAGAAAAAAATATATCACCTGCCTGCTTTATGATGCTCTCCACCCCTCCATCCTTTGGATCTCAAACCCCAAACTGCTCCATTACACTGGACACACTCTCTGGAAGCAAACCACCTTTGAGCAAGCCTTCCATTTAACTCCAGGATCATCTTAATGATCACCTTCGGAGCAAACCCCCTCCCCCCTAAACAGTACACTGCTATTCTCTTTTTGTAACCTATCCATCTAACCATCTTTTTCAAGCTAATAAGTTTATCCTTCTTCCAGAAACAGTTGAGATCCACTGCCACAGTCTGATTGTTGTCCTTGTTCACTTGTCCTCAGTAAATAAACATTTTAAACTTTGTCACTGTCTTGTGTCCTGGTTTGATTCTGCATGTGGGTTAAAAAAGTAAGTTTAGTCTTCATGTTTTGTCAAGTTTGGTTTTTGGTTTTGGTCATGCTTCAGTTTTTGGTTGTACTCAAGAGTCTCTGTTCTTGCTCCAGCCACGTTCTGTTCTGTGCTGTCTGTATGTGCTGTGTGTAAATTACTGTATGTCCGCTGATGTTAAGTGGGTTTTCTGAGTAGCTTCTCTTCTGTGTCTGATTAAAAAGCTGTGATTTTTAGCAATAATACTATAATTGAATATTCAGTCTAGACAGCACCAGTCAATAACTTATTTGAAGTTGCTATGAAAGTAAAAAGTTTTAAATTAGTTTTACGGAAGCAGCCAAGGTCAAAACTAAATCTTAAAAAACCTTTCATAAAAAACCATTGACATACAATGCTGTGGAAAAATATTTTGCCCCTTTGTCAATTTCTTTTGCTTTTTTGTCTCACTAAAATGTTTCAGATCAAATAAACTTATACCAGACAATATTAACATACATAAAGACAAACCTAGCCTTATTTGAAGCTTCTTAGGCAATAACTAGAGGCTCAAGTGTTTAATTAACTGACAATAAGTCTTTTGCATCACTTTGGAGGAATTTTGACCCAATTCGCTTTGCAGAATTGTTTTATTTCATACTCAAGTGTTTACATGCTTCAGACCATGAAATGATGGCCGGGCATTTTGTTTCAGGATTTTCTGGTTGAGAGAAGAATTCATGGTTGTTTATGTAAAGTAGCAGAGCATGCCCAGACCATCACACTACCACCAAATAGTGGTGACTGTCAGTATATTCCTTTTCTGTAACCCTAAGTTAGTTCTACACCACATTTACCAGGATGAACACTTTCAAAAACTACATTTTTTTTTTGATGATCTTGGGGATCATCAACATGTTTTCGGCAGTATCAATTTTCCCCTTGGATCTCTCCCACGAATGCCATTGTTGTCCAGTCTCTTTCTTATTGAGTCATTAACTGACCTCAACTGAGGCAAGTGAGGTCTGCAGTGCTTTAGATGTCGCTCTGGGTTCTTTTGTGACCTCCTGGATTAGTCGTCAGTGTGGAGTAACTGTGGTGGGCCAGCGACTCATGAGAAGGTTAATAACTGTTCCATGTTTTCTCTGCTTGTGGATAATGGCTCTCACTGTGGTTCTTTGGAAACCCAAAGCCTTAGAAATGGCTTTGAACCCTTTCCAGACTGAAAGATGCCAGTTACTTTGTTTCTCATCCATTCCATCTCTTTAGATTTGGGCATGTTGTGTTGTTTTTTTAGGTATTTTAGCCTACGTCATGTTGTCAGATTGATTCCATTTAAATGCTTTTTTGATTCTGCAGGTTTTACAGTTGATAGTAAGATTGAGATTAGGTTCTCACAAAAATGTTGTCGATCACAGTGTGTGATTTACCAATATTGTTCTCATCTTTCTATGTGCTGGAAGAATGATGTGTATCACTATAAATTTTTTATACATTTATATCACTTTTGTAAAGCTAAGCACGAAAACAATTTGACCACTTTAGTGACATGTTTTTACTCGACAAATGTGTAAAATTGTTCAGTCTTTGGTCAGAGTTTTGTTTTCTCTCTTTGCTCTGGCCTTAAAACTAACCTGACTAAGATAACACTGTGCTGAATGTTCTCATGTGGCACATGAGTGGGAACGATAAATAGTCCCTCAGAAAGTCAAATGAAGAGATCTAATACTAAAAATATTCTTAGTCTCTACAAAGTTAAAAAATTAAAATAAATGTTGGCTCATTGGAAGCAAATTATGATAGGAATGAAGGGTGGTTCAAAACCTTTGCACTATACTGAAGGGGTCAAACATGCTGAAAACAGGTAAAACATATTCACAGCTTTAATTTTTATCTATATGAGGTTTCAGATCAAATCTGACAAGACTCTTTTCAAACCCCTTTTCTAGAAACCTTTTATTGCAATGATGAACTCTATAATAGAGCTTAACATTTAAATTGTGTGTGCAATGTTTCACTTTCAGCCTAAGCCAGGTTTGAACAATACAATTACTTAAAAGCCTCACATCTGTGACTCATCAGTAAACACCTTGTAGGTTGTAAACAGTGGGATTACCCATTTGTAGTTTTGGAAAAGATTTCATGTTTTTTTTTCCAGGTGGGAAGTGTTGCAGGGGCCCACTAGATGGCCACATAAACCACACAAACCACAGAACTTTATCCTGCTTTACTCTGCATCAGACTTGAGTCATGATATCAGAACACAGAGTTCATCTAGTACTACAAGACAAAGGACACCAACAGCTCTGCATTTTTGACCTTTTGAGCTCTGACACCAGTTATTTTATTTTGTTTTATTGAAAATTGCATATGTATGTGATATTAAAAAAAACAAAAGCATGTTGCATTTTTTCACATTATTATATTTTATTGATGTATTTCATTGTGATGTTATGTGATAGACCAACACAATGTAGTGTGTAATTGCGAAGTGAAAAGATGAAGCATGTTTTCAGTTTTCTTTTACAAATGCTGAGTGTAATTAGATTTTAGTGTAAATGCCTCAGAGGTTTGTTAGAGAACGTTGGTGAACAAACAGCATCTCGAAGACCAAGGAACAAGGCAGACAGGTCAGATAAAGATGTGGTGAAGTTTAAAACAGTTAGGTTATAAAATAAAATCCCAAGCTTATAGTTCAACTGCAATGACAACATGGTTGTTAACCTAAATGAATAGACTATGAAAAGAGAGCATTATTATTATTATTACTAAAGCCCTATTTTACCTGGTAAAATGTTTGAAACCATTTACAAATATGACCTTGAATCATTATCAATTATTATGGGTTATTTTGTGAACTGGATGAGCCGTCAATACAGCCTTGATGACTTTGTTTGTAATCTGTTCTTGAATTTTTTTCTATATCAGGGCATGATGTGTTTCATTTTGAGATATTTTATCCTACTTCATGTTACACAGGTTCTATTTAAGTGATTCTACAAATCTGGGACGGGCTGTCATGGGGATACCATGCCTTCAGATGGGCGTCTTGCATGCAGTGAAAGCAAGCAACCAATGATGCCTCAATTCTTGTTGTTTTGTTGCATCTGGTCGGCTTGTATTGTGTTTGTGCTGTGCTCTAATGTGAATACAGTGATTCTGATTGCTTGTTGGCTGCTTAAGGTTGATGTGAAGGATTGCCAGATATTGTGGTGTTTGTTTCCAGCTTGCCTTCAGGTGTTTTTGGATGCCTGGCTAAGGTTGTTTGGGTTTGCCATACATTTACAAAAAAAAAAAAAAAACAACAAACACATGTATGCATGTGGACTACATCATGATTGTGGGTACTGCTAAATATTCAGTGTGTTTTAAATGTTTGTAATTTTGCTATGGTGATTAAATTCCAATTAATGATTGTAAGAGGGATAGATTCAGCTAAAGAAATGGAAACAAATTGTGTCCATTTTAAGCAGATTAATTTTTAGATTGTCTTTTTTGTGTCAACAATTGTAGCTGAAGGAGTTTCCAGTATTAAGCCTAGAGGATCTCCCACATGAGGGTTGTGCAGTTTGGGCCTCACCATAGCCAGAGGCATAGTGCTGTCTTTGTAATTTTGACATAAATTCAGCGTTATACAATTAAAGAGGTTTTTGAGGTTCCCTCAAATTATTGTTTTTTTTTTGTTAATATTTTTTTTCTCTTTCAGTTGCTGAGGAGAAAAAAATAAAAATCAAGCACCAGCTGAAGCCTGAATGCTTGGTCAAATCCTACACTTGCATTTAGCAGGCCTGGATGTGGCTGATGAATTTGAACTAAAGTTTTAAAAAATGTGGTTAATCTCAGTTATTTAACGATTTATCAAGGAGGTGGTGGTGCGATTACTCTTTTACAAAGGTTCTGGTATATTTTGGAATGGTTTGGAAAAAAAGGAAAACACAATGCAAAGATGCAAAAAGAACATAAACAGATAAGGAAACAAGGAGTCACCAAGGTCACCAATTTGTTTTTGCACAATTTTGGTGAGCCTATTTAAATTGACTTATTAGTCACCTGTTTTTAAATGACAGGAGTTGGACCCGGGGCCATCTTGTGCTGCTGTAGCCCATCTGTTTCAAAGTTTGATGTTTTGTGCATTCAGGGACGGCATTATGCACACCTTGACTGTAACACCGGGCTATTTAAGCTACACTTGCCCTTGTATTACCTGGAACCAGCAAGTCCATTTACCTCTGACCTCTAACGTCTGTGACGCCTTTTCATAGACACAACTGTCGCTCACTGGATATTTTCTATTTACCGTACCTTTATCTGGAAATCTGAGTAATGGTTAAGCATGAAAATCCCAGTAAGTCAGCAGTCTCTGAAATAATCAGACTTAGACCATCTGGTACAAAAACAACCATGCCACATTTAAAGTCTCTTTATCCCCTATTCTGATGCTCAGTATGAGCTTCAGTAAGTCTTTTCCAACACATTAAGTTGCTGCCATTTGATTGCCTGATTCACATGTTCTGTTTTGCAGTAAATTGAACATTTGTACCTGTGGCCGGTGGTTGTATGCTGAGAGGAAGGATAACTGATTGTGTAGCAGGTGGGCAATACTGGAAAACCACACAAAGTAACAGAAATGTCGTCATCCAGACAGGAACAATACAGTCATTTTGGTCTGTCCTGGCTTAGTGTTTAAATGATCCATGCAGTGCTTTCACACAGATCAGATGTTTTTTGCAGCTACAGAAAATTCCGACTGACCTGGAGAGCCGATCCGGACGGACTGCCAGCAAGACGCCTGATCCAGAGGTTTACTTGGCTTGGTTTTCGTCTGTGGATCCTCTCCTCCGGGAAGCATCCCTTGGTCCGAATTCCTGAAGTGAGCAAAACAAGAAGGTAAGTCAAAATCTCTGATCCAAAGGACGCTAGAGTCTTTTAGACAAGAATCTGGCCAGATAATTTGTACCGCAGTGGGCAAAACACTCAGGCAAAGAAGTGCTGGCAATCCACCCTCATATAGCTCTCCAGCTGATGATGGAAACGAGCCACACCTGTCGCAACCCTCGATTCTCTAACTCCTGCGGCACCTGGTGATGGAACAAGGTTAGCAGCAAACACAGCAAACACCCCCAGACTCTGACAGCGACATGTGCTTTGGTCACCCCAGTGCTGGGAGCAGGGTGCACCAATGGTGCAAAAGTGTCGTTATTCACCGTCACGTATTAATAATTTTACTTATTATTTAATTTCATAAAAGAAATTACATGACAACGCCCCCAGTCACCTTTGGCCTTTTACCCCTTGGGCATGCTCAATAACTGACCCTCGTGCCATGAGATCGAGAAGCAGACTGTAGAGCTCAGAATATGTCCCTTTTCTTCCAAGTTCCAGGACAGTGGTGAATCTGATTATTCCGGTTTTATGACTCAGACAGTAATTTGTTCTTATTACTATAATGTTGGTAGAATAGTTACTTTAAAGAGATGTGTGATGATGAGATGCATTGGTGCTGCAGTTTACATTTAACCTTTATAGGGAAAATACAGTTTTTCTATCAGTCAGCTGTTTTAAAGGTTAGGATGAAGTAAATAGCCTTTCTGTTACAAATCATCATGTAGATTATTACACATTTCTTCGTCAAAATTTCTCTCCTCAACTAATAATGTAGGTTTTAACGTTTCAATTTAACAAGATATAGTTTTAAAAAATATGTTTACTTTTTTTCATTCTTTTAATGTTAGGACTTGCGAGATAGAGGACCCCAGAATGCAGACTAGCAGGCAGCATGACGGTAAGTGGAAAAAAAAGCATTTAATGAATAAAAAACAAAAACTCACTCACGGAGGAGGCAGGAACAAAATAGAAACAATAAACGGGCAGGCAAGACAGGCAAAAGCAGACATGGGCAGAGTGGCAAGACATGGTTTGAAAAATGTTTCCGCGATGAATAACTGAACAGGAGTGTATATATGGAGAGTAAACCAGGTGGAGCAAGGAGACAGATTAGCTTGGAGCAGGTGAACCAGATACAGATAATTAACAGTCAGAACACAACATGACAGGGGCAAAACAGAACTTCAAGGATACAAACAAACAGAAATCTAACTAGAAAAACATGAAACCAAAGCATAACCAGATGCCCAATCCAAGTACACAACTAAGCAAAACATGAATACAAAAACTAAAGAATGACCAGGAAAGCAAATAGAAACATAATTCAAAATCTAAGAAGAATTATAATAAATAATAAACAAAAAAACGATTTGGTCCGCATTGCCGGCACTAAGTCAGACCTGTTACCGGTGCATGCTGGACTCCGGCAGGGCTGCCCTTTATCACCGGTCCTGTTCATAACTTTTATGGACAGGATTTCTAGACACAGCCAAGGGCCGGAGGGGTCTGGTTTGGGGACCAGTGGATTTCGTCTCTTCTTTTTGCAGATGACGTGGTCCTGCTGGCCCCCTCTAGCCAAGACCTACAGCAGGTGCTGGGGCGGTTCGCAGCCGAGTGTGAAGCGGCTGGGATGAAGATCAGCTCCTCCAAGTCAGAGGCCATGGTACTCGACCGGAAAAGGGTGGCTTGTCCTCTTCAGGTTGGAGGGGAGTTCCTGCCTCAAGTGGAGGAGTTCAAGTATCTCGGGGTCTTGTTCATGAGTGAGGGAAGAATGGAGCGGGAGATCGACAGACGGATCGGTGCGGCTGCCGCAGTAACGAGGGCACTGTGCCGGTCGGTTGTGGTGAAGAGAGAGCTGAGCCGAAAAGCGAAGCTCTCGATTTACCGGTCGGTCTACGTTCCTACCCTCACCTATGGCCATGAACTTTGGGTCATGACCGAAAGAACGAGATCCCGGGATACAAGCGGCTGAAATGAGCTTCCTCCGTAGGTGGCCGGGCACTCCCTTAGAGATAGGGTGAGGAGCTCGGCCATTCGGGAGGGGCTTGGAGTAGAGCCGCTGCTCCTCCACATCGAGAGGAGCCAGTTGAGGTGGCTCGGGCATCTATACCGGATGCCTCCTGGACGCCTTCCTCGGGAGGTGTTCCAGGCACGTCCCACCGGGAGGAGGCCCAGGGGAAGGCCCAGGACACGCTGGAGGGACTATGTCTCTCGGCTGGCCTGGGAACGGCTTGGGCTCCCCCCGGAGGAGCTGGAATTGGTATCTGGGGAGAGGGATCTCTGGGTGTCTCTGCTGAGTCTGCTGCCCCCGCGACCCGGTCCCGGATAAAGCGGAAGACGACGAGTACGAGTACGAGAACGATTCAAAACCTTAACTGTGAAAAACATATAAAGAAAAAACCAGAAACCAAAAACCAAACAACCCCAAATCATAATATTTAAGACAATTTATAATAAGTGATTTGTAGGAACTCTATGAGATAGTAGTGGGTGAATTTTAAAAATCTTGTCTTGTCAGGACATTAAGTAATGTATGTCTGTGTCTCTGAATACATTTATATATTAAAGCTGCACTACCTGATTTTGTAAAACTGTTTAAAAAAGGTACAAGTTTAAAGGATGTGCGGACACTTAATCACTGTCTCAGACATGGAGGCTGATGGAGCACACACTGCTTTGTAAATACACAACTAGAAAGTACGAGAATAACAAGCAGGTCTGGAGTTGGCTTTTAATTATTTGGACTGGAAAATAAAATTGTTGTAAATTGATGAATTTTAAAACAAACATTAGCTCCCTCACATTATTTCTGAAAGACTATAGTTCTGGATAGAGAATGTAGGTATATATGTATTGACCAATCAAATTGCTCCTGTCCAGTGGAAATGTGTGATTAATAAAAAAAACAATTCGACCTAGACTTTAAAACAAAAATCCTTATAATACAGCATGTAGAGGCTCTCAGTGTCTAATCTCTCATATAAATGACCTCTGTTATGATAAGCTATTGACCTAATAATTATTTTTGTTTAAATGCAAAGAAATTTCAAAGATGCCTTTTAAAGAAAGACACCTGAAACAAACAAGGAATGTTGCTTGAACCAGCCAAAGGCAGTGGATAGTTAACCAACTGGATTAGAAAGAATGCAACAGGTACGAACAAAAATACTAAGACTTTATATAGCCAACATAGTGCTGTTTAATGCAATTCAATTCAGTTTATTTATAAAGCGCCAATTCACGACACGTCGTTTACAGGCACTTTACAAAGTCAATTCAATCGAATGATACAGATTTCAAGTCAGGTACATTCATTCCACATGTTACGTGGCCACTTATGTGGAATTTTACAAGCAACCAGTTTAAGAGTTATTAATGATGTTGGCATGTACTGCAGTTAAATGCAGAGTAGTTGATAGCTAATTTCTTGCCTGTAGAAGGAAAGCGTTAGATCAGAAATTACAAGAGGCACTGAGCTACAGTAAACGCAGGGAGGATGAGACAGGAAAAAGAGCGAATAGAGAAGTAAAAAGAAGAGGAGAAGACGTAACTGTATGTAAGTAATCACAAAACACAAACACACAAATAGAAGAGGTTTAACCTAAAGTTTGGTGGTCAGATAGCAGTGTCAGTAGGCTTTAGGTTTTCCCATGATGACATCTAACACTAAGGTAATAAGTGTCAACTCCTCATTTTCGTTTTATTTAAAGTTTGAAGCAAATGTGCTGTTCTGAATGGGCCATCTTTGCCTCCACTGTGGGTGCAGAACATCCATGCTGCTTTATGTATTATTAGGGCCTTTATTGCAGTGTATTAAAAGGTTGTTTTGTGTCCCTCTGTTTATAGTTTTTAAAAGTGTAATTGTGTAAAAACAAAATACGTTTGATGAGCTAGCTCTCTATTTACATATTTTGCCCATATGCAGGTTTCAATATTTTTACTTCCCTGTCATTAAAGGAGTCCTGCAGAGTGAAATTATGATCACAATAGAATATTTAATACACACATGCATGGTGTTGTGTTTTATATTATAGTTTTCCCTAGATTTGATTCAGTTGTATATCTCAGTCTTTCCTATTTTGTAGAAAAGCATAGTACATTGAACTGCAAAAGCTCTGGGTGATTCCTGCTAATCCCTAGAATCCAGTTATATGAGCCCATTTTTTTACTTTGAGCATCTCAGTTCTATTGCAGTCAGATTCATGGCTTTGAAGAAAGGCAAAGATGACTTGGACAACTTCTCTCTGTTAAAGCGCATGTTTTAATGCTGTGCTGAAGTGGATACAACACAAACCGGACTGATCTGGTGGCTTCGCTGGAAGAGTCTGACTGTTCAGGAACCAGCCTCTCATTCTGACACCAGCCTCCCTACAATGCAAAAAACACAAAGCAGTGGTGTCCATGTGATGTATAAATGGCATCTGAGAGTTGTGACACTTATGTGTTGGATTTGTTGGCATGTACAAAAAGTCCATGACAGCTTGACTTCAGCACTAATGTTTGTTGTGCTTATTATATTTGGTAAATTTAAGATTGTTGACTTTTTGGCTCAGGAGAGCATCATTTTCAGTTTGTCAACAAGTATAATCTGCATTAACATCCCTCTTCTGATTTAGTTAATGGAAACATATGTGGAAGGGAAACAGTAAGCCAATACCTAACAGGCTGTGCTTGGATGTTTTTGTAAAGATAAAGATTTCAGATATTCAAATGCTATTCCAGCACTGCAGCATCTACTATTTTATTGACTGTTGGGACATTTCCTCTCAGATGTAAGCAGTGATAGTTCTGATCAAAAACACTTTGACCACCTGCTGTTCATGCAGGAATCAGTGCTGGTGTCCCACAAGCCCCACCGACAACATGTTCATTATGTTGGCTGCCTGAAAACAGGGCAGAGATCGAAGTCCTCAGTGCTGTGGCTGAGTGAGTTACCACGCAAGCTAATTCAAACTATCTGAAGACAGATACACGGGAACCATTGTCTATTTATACATGGAGACAAAGTCACATCAAAGCAGACACCCCTGCATCTGCACTCAAATGCAACACAAACACACTCTTACACGCTCCAACACTTCACCAATCTGCGCGGGTAGTGGCGCAGCCAGTGTCGACGAGAGGCGGTGAACTGCGTTTGAACCACTGACCTCTGTAACTCACCCATATTGATGGCAGGGAGCAAACTCGTTCACAACACAGCGCTTCAGCAAGCATAGCACTGCCCCAGGGACTGCAGGCGTCAGAGAGGGAATGGAGGATGGGGTGGATGGATGGATGGATGGATCAGGAGGGATGACAGATGTGAAAAAAAAAATCTAGTCAAGTATCTGTAAAGGTGTTACAGTGAGATCACAAAGGGATGAAGAGTAAAGATCAAAGACATTAATTCTGCAAGATATGTTTTCAGAATTTTGCAAAAGAGATAATGCTATGTTTTCTTTTTAAATGTTGCTACTATTTATCAACTGAACAGTAATAATCTCTTCATACAAAATGCCTCACATTTGGCCACATAAACATTCATAATGTGTTGTAGCCACTTTAGCTACAGATGTGACTTGCTGACAATATTATTTAATATTTAATATTAATATTTTATCAAATAATATTTAGGTCTGTTAAGGGTTGTCCTGTGAATACCAGCCCAGTAAGGCGATGGTATTAGGACAAAGTTGAAAGGTGTGAGCCAAGCTCTGACATTATTGAACAGCATAAACTCTGCACACACATGGAATGAATTCACACAATTTCTTAAAATACAAGAATTTATTAACAAAAATAAGTCAACTCAAAGTCAAACATATTTCAATCAACAAACTCTTTGCTATGCTAAAACAATCCAACTAAACTACCAAGCAGAATGAAAGAATAAGGAAGACTAATGGGCTATGTACAATATAAACAAGTTGATTTAAGATGGTTGAAAATCATGACCAAAAGAGTGATGCAACATTACCATGCAATGTTATTTATGTTTGAGAACCAAGGATTATCTTGAAGAATCTGGAAGTGAAGTTAAGTTAGTCTTGGAACCAACTTAGACAATATTTAGCAAACGTTTAGACAACCATTCACAATGCAAGATCAGATAAAATATTATTTTATCAAAATAATGTTTTCAAGAATGATCTGCTGAATAAAACCAACCTTCTTGATGAATAATTTCTCAGTGGTGTCTAATTAGTTGCCTTTATTTATTAAAATAATATTTGAAGAAATATTATTAAGGGAATATTTGGAAAAGAGCCAAATCTTTCTGGAGAAATGGGGCTTAATGGTGTTTACTTAGTTATCAGATTTAGTAAAATAGTGAATAATAATCTCTAAACATTAACTTGAAAACACATACCTTTAAAATACCAGGGTCAATAAAAGGGTTAAAATGCATAAGTGCAGACAGCGCGTTATGAGCAACCTTCTGTGTTTAAAATCACCCTTTAACTAAAGTTTGTCTTAACTTTAAAAACACAAACACAGAACACAAAGCTGATCACGTGTGCAGCCTACTAGCACTAAGATAGCAGTTTCACACAACAAAACCAAACTTCATAAAAATGAAAAACGTTTAGATCATTTCATCCTAAATCTTTCTATTATTCACCCTGCCCAAACCTAACCTCTGACCATGCTGAGGAAAAGATGTTCGGGGCGGCGAAGTTTGAAGAAACGTCCACAGTCAACAAGCAGTTAGCCTTTGGCTAACCTAACGAAGCTGTGGGTGGGCGGCCCGTTCTGTCGGCCGGCCAAAACTGCACGTTACCGGTGATGCGGCTACTCGTCGTCCTCTCTCAGGCAAGGAAAACCGCTTCACTCGGGTTGTAGAGACAGTGTCTCTGCTGGGGACTTTTCTGGGACACCGTTGCTTCAGCAGGCCTCGGAGAGAAAGTCAAGCCAGGCGTGTACCTTAATTCCCGTTTTCTGAATGAATACTGGGTACACAAATAGTTATTCACTCATACTTATGAGTGAATAACTACATACATCATATGTATGATCACTGATCATACATATGATCAGTGATCGTATGACACTCTTGGATCCAGTTTGAAGAGATTATGTCTTTTTGCCAGCAAAAAGACCTCAGCGCGCTGTGCCCCTCCGTCCAGTTCCTCTCGGGAGCTGCTTGGAAGAGATCGGGGCATTGGAAAGGGGGTGCTTTAATACAGCCAGTGGCATAATGGGATATCCGCTGATACCCCCCTTTCCTAAGTTGTGCCGCCTTTTCCTAAGTTGTGCCGGAAGTAGGTTAATGCAATTTGTTTTGAAAATTCCAGAAGAGTCCGTACCGGAGTTTAATGTTGAAATCCATGGCTTAGGGTTCCAACACTATTTATCAACTGAACAGTAATAATCTCTTCATACAAAATGCCTCACATTTGGCCACATAAACATTCATAATGTGTTGTAGCCACTATAGCTACAGATGTGACTTGAGGTCCAGTCAGGGTTTGGAGGAGGACATAAATACAGTCTAGACAAGTGACGATGGGAAAAAACCTTTTTAACTTAGAAATAAATCCAAATGTTCAGCGTAGATGACCAATCAAACCTTTTAAAGTCAAAACTGGTGTTGTGAAACAAAACCAGGAAATCCGGAGCAAAAAGCAACAACATCTTACAAAAATGCAACAGGAATCCTTAGATCCTTAGATTGTTGGTGTGTTCCATTCAAAAGTTCCAAACACATAATTCAGAGTACTCAACAAACACACTGCAGGAAAATAAATGGGGCTCTAGGCCAATTCGCCAATTCATACCCACATTTCATACCTATGCCTTCGCCATTTTGTGCTCTCCTATTTTCATACCTTCCTACTTGCAAAGGCATACCTTCCTGTGCACGTGGCATAGGAAGTAGCCACTTAAGTAGCTACTTAAATTCCAAAACTTTGACCATGACGTATTTGTTTGATTTCCATTGAAGGTAAGGATTTCCAAAAATTGTTAACATAAACGTTTATAAAATTGCTTAAATGTCATGTATAATTTAATTCACCTGTATTATCAAAAAACTGTGTTTTACAATGTATTCTCGTCCATTTTTGTTGGGATCCCTCTTTGCGCAAATTGATCCTCCTTGTAGATATTGCTAATAGAGGGAAAAAAAACACTTCCCACAAAAGACTGAGTTGAACATAGAAAATTGCTTTAAATCATCGATTGTCAAAGTACTAAACGTCCCCATTGTTTATATGAACTGATACATGGTCAATATGAAACATCATGCTCTCTGTAACATTTTGTATCCCAAAAAAGCCAAGTGAAAGTCAGCAAACTAAATTTGGATAGGTGGGAAGTGGCAAAGTAGTGAAATGACTAGAAACCTTCAATCTGTTTCCACAGTCATAATCCCACAATTTTTAAAGCAATGGCTGGCATAACAGTTTAAAATATACATTTTAAACTGCAGTTTTAACCTTCTTTAGTGTCTAGCTTTGCTGATGTGCTAACATTAACTTGCACGTTAATAAAAACAAGGATAGATATGTTATCCAAAAGGTTATAATTATAACCAACAAAGGAATTGGAAAACATTTTTTAAACCAATGGTTTTTTAAAATTTTGAACAGCTACTGTTCTAGCTTCCTATAGTGGTTAGTTATGCAGCAATGCTAATACTGGGTTGGAACAGGAAAATAGGTATGTGGTTTCACCTATTTATTTGTTCCTTTCTCAACAGTGCTATGGCTCAAAACTATTTTGTTGGTAGCTTTGCTTAAAACTAATTTGAATTGCGGCTACCACTTTTGTCGAGTTTAGCTGCAATATCCTTTACCCACCACAAGGTGGCTGAAGGACAATAAAAACATTTTTAAAATGTTACATAGAGACTGTATTGCATTAGCTTGATCAGCTTCCAACTCTTTGCTTCTCTGTTGACTGGAATGGTAATACCCCTTGGCATGGTCAGGTTTTGCCTTTTCTATGTTTAGCTGACACTTGTAAGTAATTTTACGAGGCAAAAAAATTAACTGGTAATAAAAACATAACTTTTTGGATACTGTTGGACATGTAATGACTTTTACCCCCCAGTATTATCTGGTTGCTTTGGGCTACACACTGCATAAATATTTTATTAGAAACGCTTAAAAAATAGTAACCTTTCTCTTATTTCCACCTCTCCGAGTATATCATACAAAGTTTATTTATTCACAGAATTCTTTTTTTTTCCGAAAAAGCCGTTCTTGTATATGATTTGCACGTATATGGTACAGAGAAAGATTTAGTGACCATCTTGGACCACAGATTGGCCCTGACTCAAGCATGAGGGGTGACACAGGGGTGAGCCACCATCTCCATTAATCATTTACTTCATTTTCATAATTTGACATTAACATTTTAGTTTTAAACTTTGCGTGTCCCACAAAATCCAATATCAAACATTTAACTTCATTCAGTGTCTTAATATGTGCACGCCTTTGTGTTAGCATGTTCTAACTCGTAACACATTATCAAAATTGGATGTCAGAAGGTAACTACAGTCTGTATTAGAAATGAGCTGTTTTATAAGGTACAAGCTCTCAAAGCCAACTTTGGCTTTGACTTTAATATTTAATCAAGAGCAGACAGCCACTGACATATTACAAGGGTCTTCACTAGAGTATCTTCCTAGATGCCAAACACACAGTACTAGGGAGTTCATCTTTGGCCCACTGACATGGAAGAAATGACCTTTTTAGAGGCAGACAGAGCATGTATGATACCTGCTGAGATCACTCCAACAACCAAAAAAGAAGGTTGTAAAGGTTACCCAAAGGTTTGCAAGCAGAGCACTCAAACAGTAACCCCTTGTGTTTTCTTTGTTTTTGGAACAGCTTATGTCTAATTTCTGATCTGCTGCTTTAAGGCTAGAGGACAAATTGAATCAGCAGAAACTGACATATATGTCATGATGTCACATGTTATTATTTTTTTCTATCAGCCCAATAACTTTGTGTCGTTGGCATTAGAGCAATCTTTTATGATTTCTGTACTCATCACACTGATTTTCTCCTTCATTTCCTGTTGTTTGTTTGGCCGTTTACAGTGCCATGTAAAAGTATTAATACCTCTTGAACTCTTTTCTACTATTTGTGTCGCACTATCTAACACAAACTTAATGCTGTTTTGTACTAATCATAATGTGGAAGGCGTTTTCAAATCTTAAGGTATTTTTCTGGTTAAATGTGCCAACACACAATAAGATGCGACCTGAAGTGTCTACATCATTTCCCAACAGCTGTCAATAATTGACACTTATTTTGAAAATGGCTTCAATTCAAGCAGAAAAGTGAGCTCGGTTCTGCTAACCCTAACCCTAACCCTAACAATACCAAAGTGTTTCAGAGGCAAACAAATGTAAGCAGGTGCTGAAGGGTCTGCCAGATCCTCCATATGTCCCCTCCCGCAGGTGGGAGTGACAAGAAGCACTGGTTTTTAGCTGAACAGACTGCTCTCAAGCTGTGGGGTTTTGGTAACAAAAGCAACAGAGGTGTTGTTGCCGGTAGCGGTCCTATTGACCCTGGCTGCTTTGGGTGAGAATGCAAACATCTTCTTTAAAAAGTGTTGATCCCATTTCAACACTTGAAGGTTTATTGTCAGTTGCAATATGGACTTCAGAAGCACTGCTGAAGAGCGAGTCTCTAAAACTCTGAGACATCAGGGAGTCTGAGATACATCTGCCTGCAGAGGTTTCTGCTCGGTTATTGGTGGGCACATTGCTCAACTTGGGGACTTTTCATCATTAGGCTGCGCTGCGTGGCAATTGGGTGGTGTGACCCCTTTTTTTTTTCTCACAGGCAGCAGTATCACAGCTCTGATCTGTCACCCTCCGCTTGCCTTAATGTGTGAAAGCAAGACGTGTTGCGCCTATTAGCACTTCTTGGCAAGGCTGGCATGCTGATCCCTCATCCCCGGGGAGCCCGGCAATATGGTGCCGTGTGGTGACCGCCCGCCAGCCCTGGCTCCCACTGTCACAACACATCATGCATCCTCGGCAACCACCGCCAGCGCCTCCTCTTCCATCACACCTCCATCACTGCGTTGGGATGAATGACAGGAGTGCCTACCAGGAAGAGCTGGAGGTCCTCTGGGTAGATTAAAAACTTTTAAAAAGAGAGAGTAGCTTAAGTGTACTATTATCTTAATCGTGATGAACAGTTGTGTATGGTTTGATGGACTGCATCCAATCTCTTTCAAATTATTTTCGGCTCTTACCCAACTTCTATACTAAACAGTTGACTTTTACTAATTTTTGGAGCTCATTTGTGTCGTTTTTAGCTGACATTAAATGAAATGATTAATGTCTAAGTCGGTTTAATATGTTTTTACAACTTTTGTATATTTTTAGTTTTGTTTCATCTTATTTTAGCTTTACATCTACCTTTTATCAGATTTTTTTTCTTATTGTTTTAGTGTCTTGTATGTTTCTTGCTTCACCTTAGTGTACATAACATTGATCCAACTACCTTGGTAAATGTCCTTTACAAATAAAATGACACTGTCATCAGTCATCAGGGTGTCTTTTGGTATAATTATTGTTATTGTGAGGTTTTATTAATATATTACATAACATCAAGAGTTTTGTCAGATGGGAGATAAAAAGGACACCTGAGGTCGCAGAGCTTTATGAAATGCACCAAGAAATCAGCTGGTGGCCAGAATGACGAGCTTCAGTTTGATTGGCCCTGACTGGTCAGATCTGTTCCTTTTTCAAGTACTATGTTTAGGTTCATTGCATTGATGCATAAACAGATGAGAAGTCTATGTATGTGTATATACAGTGCCCCCAAAAATATTTGTCCTCTTACAGATGTTTTGGTTTTTATATTTGTAACACTTAAATGTTTTGTATCATCCAATTAATTTTAAAATCAGGTAAAGATAAACTGAGTAAATGATGATGATTTTATTTATTAATGAATGAAAAAAGCTACCCAAACCAACCTGGCCCTATCTGAGAAAGAAAATGCCCCCTTGTCCTAATAAGTAACCGTGCCAACCCTTGCAGCAACGACGGCCCTTACGTGTTGGTGATACTTGGTAATGATTCTTTCACGTGGCAGTGGAGGAACTTTGGATCCTTGCAGAATTATTATGCCACATTGACTGCTTTTTAAGCATAAACATTCTATTTAAGGACATGCTGCAGCATATCTGTCAGATTTAAGTCCAGACTTTGGCTAGGCCATTTACAAAAGTTGTGTGTCACAGTTATTTCAATATTCAACAGTGGGAGGGGTTATGTATTTGCAGAGGTTGGTTGGGGGGTAGTTATTTCGCTTAATTGAAATCCTCCTTTAAAACATTTGAAAACTGACTTTTCTGCATATAAAATTTATGTGTATGAAAAAAAGTAAATGTTTACATGAGTTAATATGTAGGAACATCTATTGTAACTGAATGTTTTGAATTGGCCTGGCCAAATTGAAAACATTCTTTAAGTAAACACATGCAGTGGCATAATTTCTCCATCAGTGATACAAAAGGCTGTGGCGGAGTGAGTGACTGTGCTGCCTGGATGCAGATCTGATAAAACAGTGGTCTGCGCCTCTTAGTCTGCACGGATACCATAGCCTCTGACTCACTATGCTTCCACTGACTAAGTTTGAGTGTCGACGACCATGAGCGAGCGTAGCAGCCATGCGTGTGGGTGGCATCAACCCACAATGTCTGTTTTTGTGGCTCAGAGGATAATTTACAGTAAGAGGAAATCACATGTGTATAATTTGACAAAGGCACAAACCTATTGGATGAGAGACTTTCTTGTGATCAGGGTCTTTATTAACAGTTCACCAGACTTTTTGGAGGCCTTTAATGGTTATTCTTGGATTTAAAATGCCCTTTCACTTATTTTTCAAAAGACTATTCAAAAGTTTCCTTTTGATTTGTGTTAAAATATGCATGTTTAGGGACATGATGGGACATTGCACCTGAATACAAACACGAAGATATTTCCAGATTTCCACAACTGATCAAATGAACAAATTGTTTGATATATTTAATTGAAGCAGAATGTGATGAATCACATACAAGATATCATATCATGGTGGAATCTGAGGTAGACATCTACTCCGTCGTTTAAACATTTCCACATTTCAGAGGCACTTGAGTCCTAGCCACAAAGCCGTGATGTTTGTTGTGTACGTGGCTCTCTGCACACAACAGTGTGTTTGAAAAGGTCAGGTTATTAGAGTATCTTCCTACACTGTGCGACAGATTTAGTACCTGCCTGTCCCTACCATAAGTGTCCATTCTGCATGTATACCTGCCATATATGTGCCCATGTAAGAGTTATCGCCACAGGTTTATGCTGTGACAGTATGACTGGGATGCCTGTGAGGTGCCTGGTGTCAGCGCTGATCCCATGTGCCACCCCAGCAGTGCCCACCGGCCGTCTTTCGGCCAGCAGTGATGTATCGTGGCCCGAGCACCACAGACATCCAGGTTCTGACCTGAAATTAAATAAAAATCTGATGCGCCAGAGGTGATGCCTGGACAGTTAAAGGATATTTAATCGCCGTGCTGAAGGCACGGAGCCTGGTGGGGAAGGATGTTGTGGGGGTTTGTCTGCTGATCTGTCACGACTCCACGCCTGGCTGCCCCTGCTCACATCCTGACCGCCAGCGGCGCCCCTTCGCTCCGGGGTTCTGGGCATGCTCAGGAACATTCTGCCATTTATTCAGATTCCAATGGGCAATTACACAGGAGCAGAAAAAGTGTGTATCAGTGTAAATGGAAATTATAGTTTTAATGTTTTCTTTCTAAGAAACCAGACTTTTTGTACGCTTAATCTTTTTAGTAGTCCTGGTTTCTGCTCTGGTACTACACACTTTACTTGTTCACGTCCTCTTTCTACCGCCTTTTTCTCCTCCGTCCTCAACGTCTGACGTCAATATGTTTCTTCTTTCATTGTGTGTCTGAGGCCCCGTTGACCTTATAGTGTTACTAACCGCCACAGGTGACCCGAACATGAGCCAATACTCCTTCGTATCATTGAACGCTTATGAGCACGACTTTCAACATTTTGTGTATGTAACACTTCGTGTTTCGTTTTCAGATGTATTTTGATCTAGTGTCTTATGAGGGTGTTGATGACATTAGTCGTTTCTAATACCACAAAAGTGTATGTGGTGTTTGGGGGCCACAGTGCACAACCTATGTACTAGCACCCAGCTCTCTTTTACCGCGCGAGTGGGGTTACGCTTACAAATGTTGTGCTCGCACTTGTAGGAGTGGGCTATTCGAGGCTATGCATAGGGGTCTATGGCACAGCGTAACTTGACTGTATAGTATGTACATGTCACTACGCCCTGCGATGCACCGTCAGTTTGGTACTTAGCTGTACTGCGCAGGGTGTGTGTGTCGTTGGCTGTTTCATGACACCTTTTTGTGTATGGTACAACTTAGAAACCATGCACGAGCGCGCTGGCTCGTTATATGACAATTTCTGTGAGAACATGTAGTGCGCAGCACCCTCACAGATGCAGTCAGGCGCACAGATGTAGAACGAACGGTTTCACTGGTATATACGGTGTGTCACAGTTTGTGTCTTATTAAACATATAGGACAAAGCCAGTGCACGACATGTCATAGATAAAGCTACTAATATTTTTTAATTCAAATAAATGATCAAAATTGGGTTTAAAGTGAAGTTGTCAACTTTTTAAATACATTATACAAACCTATGATTATTGAAGAATATAACATTAATTTGTGTTTTATACATGATATTCTAAGTATTTAATTTTAGTACATTTGTAAAAATATTTGTCTGGAATAAATTATAATCAAATAAACTTTTGTTTCACTGAATGCTTTTTATCTTCAAATGAATGGAGGAATGCATCCTTATAAAGTCCTTTCTCACAGTCTGCAGCATCACTTATTGGTTTACACATGATTTTCCATGCAGAATTTGTTCTTTAACATTTGGAGAGTGCCTTATTAGGTGAGTTCTCTAAAATAATATTTAAAAAAATGTTAATATTCAATCAATTTTGTATCTGCTGTGTTTGCAGCATAAAGAAGGAAAACTGCAAAGTGATGAAAAATAGATGCAATTTGCTCCTATCTTGCTGGACTTAATGGGTGTGTTTGGGTCTGTATGTATTTAGCACAATCTGCTTCATCAATCCAGTGGTGAAAATAATCAACTTGTAGGAACAAAATAGCCACAAAAATGCAGAACATTAGTCTTCTTCATGAACTTCTCCTTGGTGTTTTCTGTTATCTTCTCCACTTATTTCCGCTGCTCTTCTTTCAAATGTTTTCCAAGATGTGACAATCAGTCATTCTTAGTCTCCTCCAGTCGGCTGCAGTGCATTTCGTTATTAGACTGAGCTGTGCTCCCCAGCATTTAAACCTCTCATTTAAGTAATTCCTTTGTCAGATCCTCCCTTTTATCCTACCATTTGTGCGCCTGTTGTTAACAGTTCCATTTATCCACTCTACTGTATAAATATACTATCATGATCAGGTACAAGTAGTGGATGGAAAAAGAGTTTCAGAAAGAAACTGCTCACCAAGAAAACGTTGAATGATTCCGAGATTATTTGACTCCTTGGAGGAAACATTTAGAGAAATCATTTTTGCACAGTGTTGCAGAGCTGCATGTTTCTCAGTATAAAATAATTTGTATTTATTTGATCTTTCTTCATCCTAACTTAACATAATTTGGAAAACCTGCTGTGTTCTTGGTACTTGGCATACCTGGTTGCTATCTTTGGCATCTTATGACAGTATGACACAGGTGCCACAAGCACAATTTTCATAATCTGAGGAATATTGAAGGTTTCTGCACCTCAAACACAAGTTTTGGCTTTGATGTGGAAGAGGTACACCATCAGTTTTTGCAGCTTTAAATGATAAATGGTTTAGGTAGAAGCCAAGTTGCTTAAAAGCAGCATTAATATGATTAAACGGTGCATTGCTGGTGGTAGCAGCAATACTGCGACAGCAGCCATTAATCTGCACTATTTTCCTGAAGTAAAAAGGATCAGAGTTGGAAAAATGACGAGGGACAGATGGGCTGGTCCGACCAAGTAGAGCCAGTTGTGATCAGAGGACTTCTAGCAAACTGCTTCGAGCAAGAAACCTCTGAATTAGCAAGATAAATTATGTCAGAGATTGGGATACCTTACAGACGAAGAAGAATGTGGAAGCAGTCTATAGCTACGCTGTTCAGTGCATCTAATGGAAAAGATTGCCAAAGTAAAGGTTGTTGTTGCTGTTGTTAAACGGATCTAGGCTCAGCAGGTAAGAACACTTCCTTGTCACAAAAGTACATTTAGATATAGGCAGTTATTGTTAATAATTAAAAATCACTAATTATTATTATTATTATAAGTAATAATAATAACAATAATTATTATTAAAATAGGATAAATTACACACACCCTCAATATATTTAAATACATGTTTCTCTGAATATTTTTATATAAATAAATAAAAAAATCTCACAGCAGATAGTGTCTTCAAATCTTAAAACATCTGCTCTCTCTGCTGCTACTGATACATGCTGCTCAGCTTAGCCCCCAGCTGTTTCACTGCTGTGTGGCTCTGTCAGCTCACCTAGCGGCTCCAACATATAAGGAACTGTGCCGAAAACTTGTGCTCTGCCATCTGATGAAAGCTGACTTTCTTCTCCTGACTCTGTGATAGTGACTGAAATATATCTAAAGTTGCTGGCCATTATAGCAGGATTCGGTTTATGTGTGGGGGTTCCCGTTTCACGTCATAAAAGAGCGCCACAAAATCGCGAAGGAGTAGTCTGGAAGTGCCTTTCAGTGAAATTTATGACTATATATTTCAACAACTGTTAATTTCAGCAGCATGAATTTACTTCTTATAATATTTTATCAATGTTTCCCTTCCATAAATGAAATTGGATTTATCATAAAAATTAGATGTCACAGGCACTTTAAAGTCTATTTAAAAACACTTTAACCAGAGAATCTCATAAATAGCACTTGCAGCTAATTAACATATTAACATGTTTATATGCCTGTTACATGGACATGTTAGCATCCATTATTACAGTTTTAATACATTCTAAATGGTTTAAGTAGAAACAGATTCTGCAGATTTTTATGATAGAAATTAGCTAGTTCAGTTTTATCATACGTGACAATTACTACATTGAGAATATTTAGGCTTTTTATTTTTAAATACACAAATATTAAGGTCCTTATTTTTTTAATCTTCTCAAACCTGAAATTGACACTTTATTGTTAGGCTATTTTGTTCTTTGAATGTGTCTTTCTCGTGGCATGCAAAACATGACACATTTTGGTTTTAAAAAATGTATCTTGAGTTATAGAGGTTTTTCAGCTTCACACACGTTAAAAAATGCTGGGTTCTTTTCATAGCTCAACTGCTGGGTAGAAGCTGTCGGGTTGTATGTTGGATCACTTTGACCAAATGGTCAAAATTTTACCCAATTGGTTGGGTTGAAGACAAGCCTCAGAAGAAGCCAGAACATTCTTAACAAACTGCCATTTTTAACCACACTGTGACCTGGCCAGATGTCACTGGATTCTCTTCTATTCTGAAAGTAAACAGTGATTATTTTTTTTCTTAGATTAATCATGTAATCAAAACAATTTGCTGTTTAAATGAAACAAAAATGTGTTGTTTAGAGTCATTAATCATAAAATATTGTTTAATTTATTCAGGTACTCAAGTAAATGTTGTTTCACTTAACTAACCAAAAATATGTTTTTTATAAAAGCTGATAATACAAAAAAGATTTTTCAGATTTATTGAGTAGTAGAAATAAATCGTTGATGGTATTAATTAATCAAAAGAGTTACATTATCAGCATACTCAAAACTTGTTTAGATTAATTGAACATGTTTATTGTTCAAATGAATCAATGAATAATAAAAACAGGCTGACGTGACTTTCACTGACTTTCATTGGCTACTCAAATATTGTTTAGATAAAATATTTCTTAGAAGCAGCCCTAGTGTTAGCATCATCATGTTTTTTTGGTGTTTTTTTTATATTGTCACTGTATATTCCTGAGAAAGTTCCCTGATTTGTCTCAGTCAGTTTTGCTTTCTGATCCCTAATAACAACGCCTGCACTGTGTCAATAGTTATTGTCCCTGAGTTAAATGCTCCCTGGTTAGAGTATCATTATTTGGAGGCATGATGCCATGAAATAAGACTCAATGATTATCATTAATATAAAAAAGAAAATATTTTAAATTTAGGAACTCATGAAGTAAAGTGAAGTATATCCTTGCTCATAAATGAATTATCTGACTGATGAGGGGTGGCAGAAAGCGAATCCAGAGCAGAATGAACTTTGAGACATCTCCACTTTAAACAGCTTAAACAAGCAGAGGGCAAGTCGCGGTCATCGGGGGTAAGGCTTTGCTCAATGGGGGCCACCACAACATCCTTAGGAGGTGAGGAGGGTGAGGATGATGGGGAGAGGGCCCGGGGTGGGGAGGAGCATTGCGGTGTCACCATAATGTCAACCTTTGTCAAGTGAAATCATCGTTAGCCATAATTTTCTGAGCAATTAGAGAGCTTATATTGAGAATGCCTGCCAGATGACAAACACAGAGATTGGTTGAAGTAGGTCCTTGCAGCTACAACGGACACACACACACATACTCAAAATGCGCACACACTGAACAACAGCCAGCATTTAACAAGTTCCCGTGCATCTTTTCGTTTTCCACCATATCATCGCAACTCATACAACTATTAGGATTTTCTAATAATCATTAGACTAATTTAAATAATATTCAACCAAAGGTTTAAAATATTAAAACAGCTAAAATATTAAGTAATACGTATGAAGAAAGGATATCATAAGTTGATGTGTAATGAAAAGGACAAAACTGTGACACAGTCAGGAGATGGACACCAAGTCCCAGTCCCTTTACTCACAAAGTGGGGACTGAGCGATCCGACTTAACACCTCTAATGCAAGTTTAACACTTTCAAAAACATAAATAGAGGCCCATATTGTAGGCCAGAATCAATGTTATGTGGCATACCACAGTGTATAGTATTACCATCTGCCTAAAAGGTTTTGTTATTTTCCCTGTTATCACTACAGCATGTATAATTTTAAGAATATGATATATTTTTTTAATTTCTTATATTATTATTATTATTATATTTTGTCATTCAAACTGGATTTGTGCAATGAGTTTTACAGTGCCTCGCAAAAGTATTCAAACCCCTTGAACTTTTCACATTTTGTCACAATACAACCATTAACCTTTATTCTATCTGGATTTTTCTGCAACACAAGTAAAGCATATCTGTGAATGGAAGGAAAATTATACGATAATAAAAATCAGCATTTATGGGCGTAACGGTAGAACCCCAACCCGTAAAAAGAGGCCTCAGTCCTGAGCTTGCAGCTGTCCCGGGTTATGCTGCATGTCCTCCCCCTCTCTCCACTCCACTTCTGTCTGCCTATTTTGAAAAACTAACCAAAATAAAGGCCACTAGTGCCACACAAAAAATGCAAAGGAGCTGCAGAACACACAGCCCAGGTAGGAGAATCTTTCAACAGGAAACAGTAAACCCAAGTCATCACAACCCCAGCACTGTGCTTCACAGTTGTCATGAGGTGTACGCATGCTCATGTGCAAATCTCTTTGGTTTCATCTGTCCCCAAAACATTGTTCCATAAGTTTGGTGGTTTATTCAGATACAACCAATCCTGCTATGTGGTTTTTAGGGAGAAGAGAACATCTTCAAACCTTCCTGATAAGCCACATTAGTTCATTGTTTTTTTCGTTTTTTTTTGGGGTGGTGGGGGGTTGTTTTAAACCTTGATATTTATTTTGTTTGCTTCTAGACCTAGCGTCTCAATTTTTGTTCCTTCATGTAATTGTATTCTGTATAGGAGAAAGCTTCTTGGAGGAAATAGGGCAAAAAGAGAAAGGGAAGACATGCAGTAATTGGGAGGTGGGAGAATTTTGGCCTACACTGGTTTTAGACCCAATGTGTGTACTTTGGGTGCTCACCTACCAAAATGTTTTGACATTTGTCACATCAGTCCATAGAATATTTTAACAAAAGTCTTTGCATCATTAGGATTTTTTCATGGAGACGGGAGATGGAACTTTGTATTCTTTATGGTCAGCAGGGCTTTAGGCCTTGGAAATTTCCCATTGATTCCAATTTTGTGCATTCTCTTTCTTTTTGTTGAATCATGTTGTGGGTTATTTCGTGACCTCCTGGGTGAGATTTTGATGTGCTCTTGGAGTAGCTTGGGATGCTTCACCATGATTCCTCCATTTGTGGACAGCAGCCATCGCTGTGGAAAGCTGAAGTCCCAAAGCCAGGAAATGGCTTTGTAACCATTTCCGACTGGTTTCCTATCTTTTCTTAGATTTGTTTTGATCGGGGATGGTGTTTCGTTGTCGAGATCCTTAGGCCTACTTCATGTTGTCAGACAGATCCTGTCTGAGTGATTTCTTGACTGTAATCAGGATTTTGAAATAAAATCAAGCTTTTCCAAAAATGTGGTTAATTACAAGTATTCATGACTTACCAGTGGCGTAATTACTTTTTCAAACAGAGCCATGCAAACCATAGTTTGCATGGTAGCTTTTTTCTCTAAATAAAGAAAATTATCATTTCAGAGCTCTGCATTTTAATTACTCAGAATATCTTTGTCTGATGTTTATTTTTTGTTCATGATTTGAAACAAGTGTGGCAAAAAGCTACTACCGTTACACAGCACTGTATATGTCTGTTTTTGCATTTCTCTTGACTTTTCTGCAGACTTTCTGTGGATTGAAATAGACTCACTTTCTGTCTCCTTTATGCACACACTCACACACACACAATCTCTTTCTGATTCTTTCAGAAAGCTTTAACATCTCCCACCGCATAGGCATCTCCCGTGTCAACCACTGTTTTACTGACACACTTCTATCTGGGACGGACTGTTACCCACATCCTTTCTGCTCTCGTTGGCTGGTCCCTCATCAGCAGGTCCACCCAAGCACAAACAAATGTCTTCACTGAGCTCAGACAGAGAAGGAGGATCAGGATATGATACCAAAATGAAACCTAGGCGCAGATACAGCTCTGGTTTCTTAACAAGGGAAGCAGTGGAATTAATGGGCAGCTGCTCAGAGAGCAAATTACAGAGTCTGCAGAATGTCCCCAGACTATTTTTATAAGATTTTTGTGAAAACACTTAAACTTTATGAAAAGGGCAGAATATAGATGTCAACACCATAGAATTACAGACGTTATGATCACTACAAATATTTTATATTCTTCAAAAGAAAGTCAAAACCAATTTCTAAAAATTTCAACAAAGACCAATATTATGAAAATAATACGACCAGCTGCAGAGATCCACAGCTCAGGTGGGAAAATTTACTAATGCAATAAAACAACTAGTTGTGTACTCTCGTCTTTGTTGGAAGAGTGGCAATAAAAATGGTTGAAAGAAAGCTGTAAAAAAGCTCCAGTTAAAGTTTACAAGACAAAGAACACAGTAAACAAGTGGAAAAAGGTGCTCTGGTCAGACTAAACCAAAACAAAACATCTTGGCCTAGACTAAACTAACACTCCATTTCACCTTGAACACATCATCCACACGGTGAAACATGGTGGTGGCAGCATCATGCTGTGAAGATGCTTTTCTTCATTAGACACAAAAAAACCTGTTAGAAGCTGCAAAAGACCTGAGACTGGGGTGGAGGTTTACCTTCCAGCGGAACAACCATCGCAACAGTAATAGCTCAAATGGAATTTGTTGCTTCATTCAACTTTTATTAAAGATTTAGACAATCCAGTAAAGCAAATTTAACAATCATTTTAGGAATATTTATTTGCAAAAAAAATCCATAAAGTGCTCTGATCTGTGCTGCAGATCCTTGTCGACTCGTGTGTTCCTTGCTTCACTGAGACAATGGAGGTGAGAACAAGGTGGAAAGAGACTTGCCGGACAAAGACTGAAGAAGGTAAACAGAGAAAGAGAGAGGATGTGCTGGAGAAAGAGGGAGAGGAAAAGACTCAGGGCTGCTTGTCTCCTCCACCTCCCCTTCCATCATATGTAGGTATATAAATACACCGTTTTCCTCGAGGGCAACCCTCAGCCCAGCAGGACCCCCCCACCCCCCACCCCCATCCAGATTCTTCCTGTGCCCCCACCCTTACCCCCTTCACCTCCCCTTTTATATCGTCTAATTAGGATCTTGGGCCTCGTTGGGGCCAGCAGCCCCCCGAGGGCCCTGCAGATACAAAAAGCTGATTCTATCTGACGTAACAAGTCAATGCCATAGGGACAGATGCTAATTTTAATTAATTAAATGGAACGGTCAGCTCATGACAAACATCGGCCAGAGGGAGGGTCGGTGAGCTGGGACCAGCCAGACCCTCGCACCTCTGGAGGGTAAGCTCAGCCCTCAGTTGTTATGGCTGTTGTTGTTCATATCAAAATGTTTTCACCATGCATTCTTGGATGAGCCTGATCTCAGTCCAACTTTGCCTTTGGAAAAGGCAGAAAAGATATTCATAGTACAGTGCAAAAGTATTTAGCCATAGGGTATTTTTTATATATTTTTTTTGTTTTCCAGCAACCTGCATTTCTAAAACTTAAAAAAGAGTGTTAGTCTATATCTCTTTTTTTTAAGTTTCACAGTTTTTCCTTAAACATGGAACAAACTTTTCAGGGTTGTGGTGGTTCGCACATTTTTAAGTATTTGTGCCTTAAATAAACAGTCACTGTGCAAAAACTAGGAGTAGGATAAAAAAATTAACTGTAACTGGCAGAACCTTTTTTCAGATATAAATATGCTTATTGGTTGTATTTTATTTACTGTAGGAGATATGACTACAAAGGCCCAGCATGTGTAGTAACATTCTAATAGAAAAAGTAACACTAAGCTCTGGGGTGATTTGATTGAAAAGTGTAGTTCTATACAGAGAGATTAACTGAAAATAGACAAAAAAATACCTGCATTTTGTTATATACTGTATGTTCGACATTTTGAGATATAATTTTTGGGAAAAAGGAGAAAATCTTATGGGGTCAAAAGTAGTGTGACATTATTACACTGTACGCTGAACCCAATGGATCAGTACCAAACACCGGAGCATTTTATTGTGGATAAAGTTCACCATTATAATCTTCATTACTTTGTTTGTCTAAAAAACCTGTCTTTTGTGCTCAGATATCTGCAGTGTGAGGGAGAGTTGTGCAGGGAGCAGCTGCAGCTGCAGCACCAATAACATTTTTTTTTATGTTCAAAGTTGGTTTATTAGACAGTGAACAAATGTTTCTGTAGGTTTTGTAAGATGGAACTGAATCAGACAATTATTTTATTTGAATTGAAATCTGGACTAGATCTTGCTGTTCAAGTCATGTCGTTTTATCACATTACACTGTGGTAAAAATGATCAATTGTCTGGAAGTGTTCAGATTTTTGCTTTGTTTATGCGAGGTTGTATCTGGAAAGTAGCAAATGGGATGACTATTTTTTCTTTTTCCCTTCTTACCCTCAAATGGGGCAATTTTTTTCTTGCTAAAGGCAGCAAGAATATAGACACAGGAAATGGTGGACCACTTTCAAGATGACACTTTCCTTCAGATTTGTTGCTAGAAAATTTTGCCATAATACACCAAAACATGTTATATTTAACTAATGAAAGCAAGTATGGGTACCTATCAGTCTGAGTAGGTACCAAGTCCTGGTGGAAATTGAAATCAGCAACTTAATAAAGCTTGTCAGCAGAAGGAAGCACAAACTGCTCTAAAATTTCCAGATTAAAAATTCCTTAAGAATTACCTTAATAAAACCCAGTTGACCAACCCCAGCAGATGACATGGCTCCCCAGGTCATCAGTTATTTAGGAAACTTCACACTGGACCCAAATCAGCTTAAAATCTGTGACTCTACTCTTCCTCTAAACTCTAGGACCTCAGTTTCCAAATGAAATCCAAAATTGTTTTTGAATTGTTCTGAAAATATGAATTTGGACTGAGGAACAATCCAGTTCCTTTTCTCCCTAACCCAGGCAACATGATTCTGGTGTCTCTGGTGCAGAAATGGCTTCACACAAGGAAGGTGACAGTTTTAGTCCAAGTCCTGGATACACTGTGTGTTTACTGCTGAAGCTCTTACTCCAGCTGCAGTCCTCAGCCTCTGAATCTCCCTCAAACCAGTGAATGACCTTTCCATCATAATTCACTCAAGACTGCAGTTATCCATCTAAATTAACCAAAATAAAAACATCACTAGATGTATGATGAATCTATGGATTTCACTTTTGAACTTTTGAATTTATTTAGTTGCACCTGTATATGGAATTAAATTACCGTAATCCAATCCAACACAACTGTAAAAAAACAAACAAAAAAAGTTCAAATGCTTTTGCCCCTTAAGTGTTAATAACTGTAAAGTTGATTTGCTGCCTGGACCAGTACTGTTTGTTTGTGTGGAGAACCTGGGGTAACAACTACAGGTGTCTACTGAACAGTGGACCAAACCAACACTGACAACAAAACCACTAGACTTTAGTTCTCTACTGGCTCATGATGCATGTCTAATAAAACTCTCAGCTTTATCTTTGGCTGAAAGTTGTGGATGATAAGAGTTCTCTCCACACATTAAGGTGTTCAACACGTCTTAACAACAAAATCTCCCCACTTGCCTTTTATCTCCCTTTTTCTTTTCCCCCTGACCTAGTTTTGGCATTTGATCTTGACTGGAAGATCAACCCCTAGAGGGTGCACAGTGTCAGCCTGGTACCACATCAATTGCCCATACAAAGGGCACCCTTTGTCACTTCATATTTTCAAAGCTCCAAAACCCTGGATTTTTTTCATTGTTTCTGTTGCTGGGGTCACTTCCTGTTGGTGGCCCTGCCTTCTGTTTGATCCTTCCCATGGTGCACCTGCTGGCATTGTTGACCATCCCACAGCGAGGAGCCAAATGTCTCCGTTCACAGATTATACACGTGAACTTGATCCCAACCTTTAATGTCGGCGAAAAACAAACTTCACATGGCAAAAATATAAAAAAATAACATCACATAACAATCTGACCAGACTCAATGAAAAACAGGAACAGCAAAAAATGTATTGTTTTATCAGTGTAAAACACTTAATTTGTAATGTACAGAGCCAAAAAAACAGTTATTTCAATAGAACACACTAAAAATAAGATTAAATGCCATAATGTGTTTTTCAAGTTTAATTCCCATGAGAAGAAGAGGGTATCTTGAACGTTTAAATGGTTTAAACAGCAGCTGGGCCTACTTAGTAGTCAACAGGTGAGTAGCAGGGCACAGGTGCTAAGCTCTGACCTTCTGACACTTATTTATACATTACAACTAATACTTCTTTACTTTATTTGCCATCCTAAAATTAAAGTTTATAATAAAATAAAACGAGTATTTCTCAGAAGCAGTCCAACTTTACAGAGCTGTGTCTCTCTGCATCACTAAAACTCTCCTTATACAGTAAAATCATCCAGGTTTTGGGGCACAAATAACTAAATAAAATCCTACCAAAAAGAGTTACAGCATGTCCTTTACAGAATAGGTTATGGCTCACTAAGCTTAATTTTTTACACCATAAAATGTAATGTACACTATATCATAAGATTTTCTTTTTTTAACCAGATATATTCAAAATCAATAGTAAAAAGCCCTTTATTACTGTTAATGTATTAGAACTTGACTATTGGACAGGCATAAAAATGGGAAACATTGCCATAATACATTCAGCTTCCTGTTGACTGCTGACCTCTAACAGCCTTTTGAACAGGCAACATGCATCTATAGAAAATACATTTTACTAGGATATTCTTACAGCCTCTGTGCTTCCTCTACCTTCACATTGAAACACCTCAGTAATTTTCAGAACAGCTAACTTTAACTCCTCTTCAATCAATAACAACGTGTACACTGAAGAATGTTGCTTTTAGTGCAATCTGGTAGTGCTTATGTATGGTGTGTTTACTCAAAAACAGATGAGATATTTTGTTTCCAAGTTTTATTTTTCTGACTAGCCAATCACTGATCAGAGGCGGTCAATAACTGTCTGATCCCTGTCACCAATGGATTGGCCCTAAAGTACTTTCAGAGCTCTCTATGCTCATATTGTCTTGTTTCTGGAAAGATAATACAGTAAGAATGAAGACATTTACGCTCGTAGGAAAATATTTACATGAGATAAAAGCAAGAGCTTCTTGGCAGACCGGATTTAAAGTTTTCTAGCAGGTACTAACCCTAGTCCTCGTTTGGGGTTTCATTTCTGGTGGCATAGCAGAATTGGTTACTTTCAATGGGCAGTGAATTAAATTCTTTGTTTAGCTTCCAAAGTGTTTAAGCTGTAAAGCTGTAAAATCCCGCAACAGGTAAGCAGGCTGTCTGTATTTCTCCTAGCAATGAAACTACAACCCAAGTCTGGTGATCTCTGGAGTTAAGATAAAGTTCTGATTATATTATCCCATTTAAGGTGTAAAAGTTAATGCTCCCACATGGTTTTATCTGGATTTGCTCTGCAAGAGGGATTTAGCATGTAAGGATGTGTTGTGTCCCCCCCTTATTTTTTTGTCCCATTAAAGCTACAGGTGCCATAGCGTTTCATTGTTTAGCTGTGACACTTTCCTATAAGGGTTTTTGGCCAATAGCTTTATGTTCTCGCTCTATATGATGTTCCTATGTCTGTGTCTTCCTGTTTCTCTCGGGGGACAAAGCCACTGAAGGAGCTAATGCAGCCACTATTTGTTTTTTTCATCCCATAGATTTTACCAAACTCACAGAGTTTTTTTAAATATAATGTTTTATTAAATCATAAGCCGGGTGTGGCTGATGATTGCTCCCTCTGAGCCACGCTCTAATGGAGGTCTCTTCCAATTAAAAAGAAGTTGTTCCTTTCGACTGTTGTTACTGTGCAACTGAATTTGAATCTGCCAATATGATTGGATTGATTTGATCATATAGTTCTGTAAATAAGGTGGATCCATTTGTCTTGTAAAGTGCCTTTACCAAACATTTGCTGGGAATTGATGAAGTGGTCTGAAACTCATCTATGTCATTTATGTGAAACATCATGTTATAGGAATAACATGGATAATCACATGTACAAGCAATAAAAGACAAAAGTACAAATTAAAGAAATTTGATACATCTTTAAAAACACTGACAGCTGAAGGTACAAAAAATAGAAACAAATTGTAAGGTTCACAATTATTTCCAATTTTTGTCTTGAGAAAGTTGAAAAGGTTTATCTCAAAGTGCTCTCCAAGCTCTTTCTCTATCGCCTGCATGGTTCAGAGACACTGAGGCATTCTAACAAGGTGTCCTTGATGATGATTCCTATCCCAAATTAACCGACGTGCCATTTCTCCCATTGACAGCAGGAGAGTGAGTGGAGCTCCTGGGAGAAGGCAAGCCCAAAACCGGGTATCATTGGGTGCCCAACCGGCCAACTGACACAGCCAATGCTTTGCCGGGGGTCAGCAGCCATCACGCACGACGGCCTAATGCTGCTGATGAGAGAGAGCCTGCCTCCCGGCCCCACGCAACCCCAAGGTGTGGCCACTCGGCTGGGGGTTAAACCCTGGTGACAATTGTGGGCCCCCTCACACGGGCCCGGAAACGCCCTGACACATTCCCAGCATTAAACACACCACGGGAAACCACGGGAAAACGGAACCCGGGAAAAGTCATAAAAAAGCTACAGCCGCAGCAAACTGCATTCTGGCAAACACACACAGGCATCCAGTTAAATTATTAAATGTCTAAAACACAATGCACAACCAGATAATGTGATTACAAAAGAGTGTTACATACTTGTACATAAAGTATGAATTTTCTCAAATCCTACTTTT
Organism: Crenichthys baileyi; assembly: GCA_036173005.1. Taxonomy (NCBI): domain Eukaryota; kingdom Metazoa; phylum Chordata; class Actinopteri; order Cyprinodontiformes; family Goodeidae; genus Crenichthys; species Crenichthys baileyi. The sequence continues at coordinate 189,247 of JAHHUM010002960.1, read as the reverse complement.
ATTAATTGCCAGGACTGATTTACTGTAGGGGAAGGAATTTGTTTTTATTGACCCACATTATTAAATATATTAAATCAATTTAAATGTGGTGTAGTGAGATTTCTTTTTTTTTTGCTCATTTGTTTAAAAATTAACCCATATAAGATATTAAATTTTTAAAAACAAACAAAGATAAAATTGAGTAAATGGGAAAAAAAGTTTTTTTTAAATTAATAAATTTCCATTTAGCGGGAAAAAAGCTATTTAAACCAAGATGGCCATAAATGAAAAAGTAATTACATTCTAGACCTAATAAATGGCAGCAACAACTGCTGTTAAACATTTGCAACAGATGAGTAAGGAGTCATTCTTCTCCCACTCTTCTCTGCAAAATAGCTTTAATTTACCTAGGATGGTTTTAGGAGTTAGTAAGTTTTAATGTTAGCAGGATTTAATTTCAAACTTTGCTTAAAAATGATATTTACCATTATATTTACCATTGGCTGTTTACATTATGTGTTTTTACTTTACCCAAGTACCCTTCTAATCTAACCAGTACCACATTTAAAGACTTTTTTTCCCCCGGGGATAAAATGCTGAGCTGAGCGGGGTTTGGGGGATCCCTAAAAAATCACCAAGCGGGGCTTGTCAAAAAAGGTTTTACTCCCTTTTAAAAATCTGTCTGGAATAATGTGTCTGGAATGTGTTTTTGGGTTTTTTCCCCACAGGGTGGTTTTTGTTTTTTTTTTTTTTATTTGGGGGTAAAGTTTCAAGAAATTTTGTTTTATTTTTTTTTCAATTTGTATTTTGGAAAACTTCCTCGCTTAACTCCCGAATAGAAAGTGTTCCCCGCGGGGTCAAAGTGGAAATTTCTAATTTTAAAAAACCCTTTTTGGTCAGGGGGGCCTGGTCCTACCCGTAAAAAAAATGGAAAGGGTTGGGAAATGCCCCATAAAAGATTCCCAAATGAACAAAATAGTACTTAAAGTTCATGAATCAAGGGTGGTTCAATTTACTTCTTTCTTCCTACTCTTATATTTAAGTAGATATTACAACTCAGAACAAGATCAATGGGACAGAAAAACTCTAGATAGAGAATCTGTCCTAAAGATTAGGATGATGGCAAGAAAGCCTTCCAACCTCAAAGACTGGGCTTATTATCAAACACGAATTGTTAAAATACTATTGGCAACATCTGATCTTTGTTCTGTTCTTAGAGTCATTTCTAGTGCATGACAAAAAAATTTGGTTTTTTAAAAAATTTTTTGTTTTCTTTAAAAAAAAAAAAAAAAAAAAAAAAATTGAATGGGGGAAAAGGGGTATACAGGTTTTTTTAGTTTTTTTTTTTGGGCAGTGAGGTTCTTTAAAGGCTTTCCCAATACAAACTGAAATTTTTGCGGGAAAAAACACAAAGGAAAACAGTAAAAAATTTCCCTTTTTCAAAGTTGTTTGGGCAGTTCAATAGTTTGGGGGCTTTAACCCCATTTTGGGATTCACAAAAAAAACAAAATTTACCCCGGCATTAATTTCCCCCTCCCCATGGCTCACATGGCTTTGTCTACATACTGATTTATCTCACTGCATATTAAAATTCAATGCTTTGCTCGTAGGCCCTTGCAAGCACCAGGAAAGGGCTTAGGTGTAAGACTAAATGCATTGAGCTTAGTGTTTAAAAATCACTTCTGATATCGCCATTTGAGTCAATAGCAACCATCCATGTTCAACATGAAAAAAAAAACTAGTGTGAAACAAAAAATTTGGCACCGACATCTTTTGGTGCTTTTCTTATGTTGGTTTTCCACTTTTTCAGTTTTGAGCTTTTCTTTGCAAACCGGTCATTTCCCCAAAAAGAACAGCTTTAGTTTTTTTCATGAATGCCCTACTACAGTTAGGTGTGTTGTCACTCGTCTAAAAAAAAACAGTAAGATTAACAGACCAGCAAAATGTGATGAGACAGAGCTGTGAAATTTAGTAAGTGATAATGTGTGGGCTAAAGTGAACATAGTGTGCCAAACTCCTTTGAAGTTAAGAAAATCCACAATTAATGTGAAATCGTGCTCCTAATTCTTGAATTACAATGATTCTTTTTGTTGTATTATCATTCTACTGTGGAAAAAAAAAAAGGGTTCAAAGGGCCTTAGTTTAGTTTACTTTCCCTTTGTTAATCCCTTCCTTTAAACGCAGGGAGGATTTTTTTAGGGTCCTTGGGGGATAAAGGGTTTTTTTGAGGGGTTTTTTGTTTTGGGTTTACTGTTTTTTTTTTTAAAAATAAGAAGAAAATACCCAAAAATAAAGTCCAAACTTGATTCAAGAAAAAAGTCAAAATGTTGAGAAAAATAGTTAAAATTCAGTTTTGTGGTTAAATTCTAATATTGAGAATAAAGTGGAAATAATATTTTTTTTAATGGTGGAATCCTGAAGCTGCTGTTTTTTATGCTTTTCAAACAAGTTCAGGACATTAAATGCAAAATGGGAAAGACTTTCTGTGTTAATACAGCTTGTTCTAAAGTAAAATGTTACTAACTCATTTAATCATGATTGTCACAGGCCTTTGCAGCAATATTGGTTTGGTTTAATTGTAATACTTTAATCTCGACATGACAACTTTATTTGCAACATTTCAACTTTATTGTTGACATACTTTTTTACTTCTTATTATTTAAACTTTTTCTCATAATTTTACTTTTCAGCATTTCGACTTTAAACCAAAAATGAGAAAACAAAAAAAAATACATTATCTCAATTTTTTTTATTCCAAGTAGCCATGATACTTTGTTATACTACAGTGATGCATTGTGGGTGTCCCATCATGGTGTGGGGCTGTTTCTCAGTAGAGACATGAATGCTGGACAGTGTTGAGGGAATGATGGCTGGAGCTTAATACAGGGTAAACCTAAAAAAAATCCTGTTAAAAGACTGGGATAGAGGTTCACTTCCAGCAGGACAAGGAACCTAAAAATACAGCCAGAGCTCCAATAGCATAACTTAGATTAAAACATACGTGTGTTAGAATGGCCCAGTCAAAGTCCAGACCTAAATTCAATGGAGAATCTGTGGTGAGACCTGAACATTATTATTAATGCTCCCCATCCATTTTAATCGACCTTTTCTGGTCTTTCCACCTTTTACTGCTTACATATATTCTAATGAAATTTACTGAAGCTTGTGGTCGTAACGGGACAAAGTTATTCAATTAATGCGGTTAATGCGGTATATCAGTGCATTGTATATCAATCTTTTACATACAATCAGTGTTGCATAAATGATAACAGTCCTTTTATACTGATGTTTTTTGTTTAAATGGAAGGAGTGATGCAGACTACTTGGATTGGGAAGATCTAATTTCATGATAATAAACAAATGTGCTACACAGTTAAAGTAGATAAAATGAAAATTCATGAAAGTCTTCTAAGTCTCCTCAGCTAATGTCAGAGGCATTAATTATATAATCGTAATGATCTTTCCATTCATTCATCATTCATCTTCTATACCACTTTTTCCATAGTGGGTCACAGGGGAGCTGGTGCCTATCTCCAGCAGTCTACGGGCGAGAAGCAGAGTACACCCTGGACAGGTCGCCAATCCATCGCAGGCCAACACAGAGACATACAGGACAAACAACCTCAGTCACAACTAAGGGCAATTTAGACAGACCAATTTACCTATCATCATGTCATGTTTTGGACTGTGGGAGGAAGGCGGAGTACCCAGTGAGAACCCACGCATGCACGGGGAGAACATGCAAACTCCATGCAGAAAGACCCCCGGCCAGGAGTTGAACCCAGGACCTTCTTGCTGCAAGGCAACGGTGCTACCAACTGCACCACCGTACAGCCATGATCTTTCCATGAGATGGATTTAGATGAGTGAAAATCATCTGTTGATATACTGATATTAGATCCTCCTCTCTCAAGGAGCGTCTCACAATCCCCAAGCTGCTGGAGGCCAGTACAGTCAGGCCATGCCAGCATTGCTAACACATAACTGAAATATAACTAAAAAGGTGCTTAATGATTTAAGAGGGTTCACAGGAAGGCAGCATGAATTTGAGCAGCATACTGACTGAGTTTTGTTTGTAAAGTGATTTTGAGATTCTAGAGAACTTCCTGGCATCTTTATCAAGGTAAACCAGTTACACTGCATTTAGTCACAAAAGGAAAATGTACTTCTTCATATGTTTCAGTTACATTAAAATGTTAAAAGTAAAGGTTATGATAAAAAGCAGATGGATTGTACAAGATTAGTGATAAAGTATAACTGATAGAAATTTGGGAGAGTCACTTTTGTTTTACCTGCTTGTACATTTTAAACTATTGTGAACTTAATTTACATGCTTAATAGCAACTGTGCAGAGATTGAGCCCGGCTGCAGGATGGTGAATGCGGGTTGGAGGGGTGAAAGGAAACACCGTGGTGTTGATCTCCTGGAATGCAGCATGCCAGAGGGTTGGCTGGACTGGCACCAAACCAAATGCCTTCAACTCCCCCCACCTCACCATCCACCAACCAACCCACCCACCACCACCACCTCCCTCCATCCAAACTTTACCCCACTCCTCCCTCTCCTGCTTTTCTACTCCACTTTCCTCTCTCTGCTTATTTCCCACAACCCATGAAACAGGAGAGCCGCCATCTCCGCTTCCTCGGATCAGTGTTCACTCTGCCCAGGCCTCCTGACAGACAGCATTCCTTCCCCCTGCCGCTGCTGCTGCTGCTGTTGCTGGCCGGCTGTTGCGGTAGGCATCTAGAATAGATCTCTGACGTCCGCCTGGTTACTAGAATATGCCAGTGTCCTGAGAATCAAAAGAACATGCAGCACAGTTACATACACAGAAGCAAATTCATTTATAACAGCACCAGAAACAGAAATGCAGCTCCATGATGCTGTCATGACAAACTGCTGTGAATGCTTAAGCCATTATGGAAGTACATAGAATGGCAGCCTTTAAAAAGTCGTGTCAGGCCAAGCAAACTGAATGCTGGGGGAAGGGAGGGGTTATGACCTAAATTGTGACCCGACATTGACCCCATAGGCTAATTGTGCATATCAATGTGATCAATACAAATAACAACACTGTGAAACATGAACTTCTATAGCTGAGGTCACCCAAAGGTGTTAATGAGATAGTTATGATTTCTGACGTAAACATCTATACTATATATTTTATATATTAGGAGACAAGAAAGACTAGTTCTTTTTGTACCAAGGTCCAAAACAGTACTTGCCTCTTTACACAATTATTCTGTTTTGGCGTTTTTAAATGTTTCAGATCAAACTTTTTTTGTGACATCAGTTGCCTTTGTTGACAGTAGTTAGAAAGAAATTGGCAGAGAGAGAAAGTCTGGAAAGAGGAGGAGTTCCAATAAAGGCAAAAGGTCAGGAATCAAACCCCAGAGAGCTATATCAAGGACCAATGGCCACTGTATGTGGATCACCCGGTATACTGCTCTGCCACACACTGCCCCATCAAATACATTTAAATTTCAGACTAAGATAAGTAAATGCAAAAAGCAGTTTTCAAATGATGATTTCATTTATTAAAGCAAAAATGCTATCCAAACCAACCTGGCCCTTTGTGAAAAACTGTTGACTGTGATTAACCACAATTTCTAAAAAGATGAGTTAAATTTCACTAGCCACATCTAGGTCTAAAAAATCAAGAGATCATTTGAGTAAAGCCTGTTTGACCGCACAAAATAGGCTGAAAGGTTACAGGTCACAAACTGATGGCCCGACATTTTCCTTCAGGATTTGTTGGTTTTTAGAGCAGAATTGTTTGTTCTAGCAATTTCTGCAAGTTGTCCAGGTCATAAAGCGGCAGAGTGGCCCCAAACCCTTACACTACAACCATCATGTTTGACTGTCCCACTTGATCTTGTGTCTCTGAAAAGTGTTAGTATTAAGGCAGGTATAACAAGGCACACACTATCCAAAAAGTTCCACTAGTCTCTGATGAGACTAATGGAACTTCAGAGAATATTTTCTTGGATCATCGAGACGTTTTTAAGCAAATCTGAAACGGGCCTTTGTGTTCTTTGTGGTCAGCGGAGGTTTTCGCCTTGAAACTCTATCATCTAGATCCATTTTCCATAAATCACACAAATCCAAAATGATAAATCACTCATTTCTTTTTAATGGACACAGTTGTAAAGGGTTAGATAGAAATCAAGTGAGAGATCTGATGGTGGATTGCCTTACTGTCACTTTTGCTGGCATCCATTTGCATGATTCATGTTGACTGCAGCCCTGCATTTGTCAGGGGAGGTGTCTGCAGTAAAAGTGCCACAGCCCTCCAGATTGACACTCATTAATGAGGGGCTGTGAGGCAGAGGGACCCCACAGGGGGGCAAGAGGGCAGGGAGGAGGGTGAGAGGCCACTTCCCACCAAAAATAAATGATTTTTAATGATTGATACAGATAGCACTGGACTGATACGGGCAGATGAATCATAGGGCGGCAGTGGCGGGCAAGACCGCTGGTTGGCAAGCTGTTGTCAGTTGAAATGCTGCTTAAAGCCACCATGTCCAGCTAAATATGCACACATATATGTCACCTCTATACCCTCGTCCTCCTTCACTTGTGTTTGACCATGGCTAGCAGTGCCACTCTGCCTGCTGCCATTCAAACCATTGTCACGAAAACACACATTGCACACACCATACAAAATGTCATCGCGCACCCAGGAGCAACTGAAATAACCAGAGGCTAGACTCCATCTTTTCTCGTGCTCTGAGCCCTGCTGCACTTTCCATGGCTTCACATCCCCCAGATTAGTGTGTCCGTCACTGTGTTTGTGCAGCTCAGGTCATTCAGCGCACATGTCTCAAGCTGCCAATCATTCAATCAATCGCAGCTTCATTACAGTGATTGTAATATCAGAGCCGCCAGCATTAAGATCACATGATGTTAAGGAGCAAGAAGGCAAGTTTATTTTAAAACAGAGCTCAGATCAGATTTCCTTCAAAAGTAATTTACAGCTACACCTTTTCAGGCAGTGTTTTTTACAAAAGTTTCAAGATGGGTCAAAAGTTTTTTTCTGTAATACACATTTTGTTTGACCTGCTTCTAAACATAAACAGCAGCCCAGAAAAGTTTATTTTCACACACAATCATACGCAAAGTTATTCAAATTGCTTTGCAAAAAAATAAATAAAGGTAATAAAGGTACATTTCTTTAAAAACAAGAACTATATTCAAGGAGCCCCTCCTTGAACTGACATCTTATCGGAGCCTGAGTCCCACCCTGGAGCCAGGCCTGGGATTGGGTTACTCCTCCTGGGACCTGGCTGGGCTTAAGGTGGTGGGCCCCAGTGGGCCCACCACCTGCAGGGGGAACCATGGTGCATGGTGGGACCGGTGCAAAGAGGATTGGGCAGCGGAAGTTGGTGGAGACCTCAACGACCTGATCTCTGGATGCTTAAACTGGCTCTAGGAACGTGGAATGTCACCTCGCTGGGGGTGAAGGAGCCTGAGCTTGAGCAGGAGGTCAAGAGATATCGGCTAGAAATAATCGGGCTTATCTCCATGTACAGGGTGGGCTCTGGAACCCAGCTTCTCGAGAGAGATTGGAGTCTCTTCTACTCTGGAGGGGCACATAGGGAGAGGCGGTGGGCTGGAGTAGGTTTGCTTGTCACCTCCCCAGCTCAGCTGTCTTGTGTTGGGGTTTACCCCGGTGGATGAGAGGGTCGCATCCCTGTGCCTTCAGGTCAGACAGGTCTCTGACTGTCGTTTCGGCCTATGGGCCAAGTGATGGTGCAGAGTACCCGTCCTTCTTGGCGTCCTTGTCGGGGTTGCTGGATAGTGCCCCTCTTGGCTGTTTTTCATTCAGTTTGGACATATAAAAGTTAGTGAATGAGGCAAGAACTGCATGTTGTAATTATAGATTATTGATTAATTGAATATTTATCAAGAATTATAATTAAAATCATAATCCGATAAAATTAACTCCTTAACCAAAATCCTCGTTTATGAATTGAAACCAGAGCTGTCCTCTGGTGTTGTAATTATGGCTCAAGGCCTCTGATAATTACAATTATTAAATGTCACTGTTTAATCAACTGTTTCTGCCGAAACGTAGGGAACTTTGCCTTATTTTGACTGACCAATCACTCTTGCACAAAATAAACACAAAACGCCTTCTCTTTATCTACGTGAAAATTTATTAAATCAATCAGCCTGATACAATCAACTCTCCGATTCAATAATCTTCACCTACTCAAACATGCAAAGTTCTACACAAAAGGGTGAAATATCTAACTAACAAAATAAAGCAAAACAGCAGTGTGTGTGTATTGAATCAACCAGCACTTATGGCAAAAGTCGTGATATGACAAAGCAATGTGGTGTTGAACGGAGTTTGAAAACAGCCCGCCAGAAAGTGTAGCCCAGCGGGACACGGGCTGTCATAAAACCCCCAAAGCAGGTAGAGAGATAGGATTTTTTTTAGTGCGATCAGAATCGCTACTTATAGTCTGATGTTATGAAATTGTATTTGCATGCAACATTGTATTGAGTGCTGAGGCCGCCGTGTCTCTCGAGTTTGTGTCTTTACCGTTCGAACACCGGAGCGCCGGTAATACTGGACTACTACAGTAACCTAATGGTGAAATTCACCATTTTCTTTGTTCCAACTTCACTGCTTGCTAACTTGCTGCCAAAAGGTTTATGACTCTTTGTCTAAGCTGAGTTTACAACTTTGCTTGCCAGACTACTCCTAATAAAGAAATCAAAGAAAATAATAAAGGATGGTTTTACTTTGTGGAGCAATCCTTCAGGGCTGCCAGCGTGAGGGGGAGAGGAGGAGGGGGAAAGTTGGAAGTTAACGTGCGTCCACGGTTAACTTCGGGAAGAGCGGTCAATCTTCGTCCTTTGGCCTCCTTGGCGAAAGGGAAAAATATGATCTGACCGTCAGCAGTCGACTAGAACAAAAAACAAGGTGGCGATCCGTCTCTTTGAAACTCCGTGGTTTTTTGGTTACGTGTTAAACTAACACCTTCGATCGGTAAAGTTGAAATTTCTGGCCTTCTTATTCCAGGAATTTCTGCATGAACGTTCTTTTCGTTGGTCAACGGGAGAATGTAAGTCCACGCGGGATCTCGTCTCCAGAGTTGCTGCTCCAGTTGCGTGGTAATCGTGTCGAGGTCCCCAGCTGAAAGCAAGGTTTAAAGCGTCCGCCTTCCATATATAACCTCACGTGACGTCAGATGTCTTGTGACGTCATACTTGAGACGTCCCCGTCCTACCAGCCGCAGTGCCCACTGGGATTTGTAGTGGCGGACAATACTGGAAACAAAATGGCCGATGGTGTCGGAAGGCCTGGTGGTGTCCAGCAATGTGTAAATGGTCCAATATTCAGCAAACAAGAGGTCCAACAGCATGAACTAGGAACGATGAGGAAGGAGAGAATCACCTGGTGAAATGTGCATTTCTTCTGTTGCAATAGCCTGTAGCTCCAAGTAAAAATCTTTGGCTTTTTGTTTTGCTAAATATAGCAATTTTGCTATTTCATCAGCTGAGGAAAATAGTTAAATAGTTAAGAAAAGTTAATACTCATAGGATTATATTAGGATTACCTTAGTTTCCAATCTAAAAATGACCAACTTCTAAAGGGTATCTGAAATATTTTTTAAGTTGTAATTATTCAGTACGTTACACGTTCCAATTTTTTTGGAGAGGATTCTGGTTATTTTATGTCTCTGTTTTAGAATACAAACCGGACTCCAAAAAAGTTGGGACACTAAACAAATTGTGAATAAAAACTGAATGCAATGATGTGGAGGTGCCAACATCAAATATGTTATTCAGAATAGAACACAAATCACAGATCAAAAGTTTAAACTGAGAGAATGTATCATTTTAAGGGAAAAATATGTTGTTTCAAAATTACATGGCATCAAAAAATCCCAAAAAAGTTGGGACAAGTAGCAATGAGTGGCTGGAAAAAGGAAATTGAGCATATAACGAACAGCTGGAAGATCAATGAACACTAATTAGGTCAATTGACAACATGATTGGGTATAAAAAGAGCTTCTCAGAGTGTCAGTGTCTCTCTGAAGCCAAGATGGTAAGAGGATCACCAATTCCACCATTGTTGCCCAGAAAGATAGTGCAGCAATACCAGAATGGTGTTACCCAGCGTAAAATAGCAAAGACTTTCAAGTTATCATCATCATCCGCGCATAACATCATCAAAAGATTCCGAGAATCTGGAACAATCGCTGTGCGTAAGGGTCAAGGCCGTAAAACTCTACTGGATGCTCGTGATCTCCGGGCCCTTAAACATCACTGCACCTCAAACAGGAATGCCACTGTCAAGGAAATAACAGAATGGGCTCAGGAATACTTCCAGAAAGCATTGTCAGTGAACACAATCCACCGTGCCATCCACCGTTGCCAGCTGAAACTCTACAGTGCAAAGAGGAAGCCATTTCTAAGCAAGCTCTACAAGCTCAGACGTTTGCACTGGGCCAGGGGTCTTTTAAAATGTGTGGCAAAATGGAAGACTGTTCTGTGGTCAGATTTGAAGTTCTTTATGGAACACTGGGACGCCATGTCATCCGGACCAGAGAGGACAAGGATAACCCAAGTTGTTATCAACGCTCTGTTCAGAAGCCTGCATCACTGACGGTATGGGGTTGCATGAGTGCTTGTGGCATGGGCAGCTTGCATGTCTGGAAAGGCACCATTAATGCAGAGAACTATATTCAGGTTCTAGAACAACATATGCTCCCATCTAGACGTCATCTCTTTCAGGGTAGACCCTGCATTTTTCAACAAGATAATGCCAGACCACATTCTGCAGCAATCACAACATCATGGCTACGTAGGAGAAGGATCTGGGTACTGAAATGGCCAGCCTGCAGTCCAGATCTTTCACCTATAGAGAACATCTCTGAGCTGGAAATGTCCCGGACTTGATTTCAGAAAAAAGACTAAAACTATAACTGAAACTAATAAAAACTGAACTGAAACTAAGAATTTTCAAAAAAATTAAAAAATTAATAACTGAAGCTGCATCCAGTCATAAAATGGTTCAAATTCTCTAGGGCTTCTCAGTAAAAAAGAAAGCTGTCTGTGTGAGTAACAGAGAAACTCTAGCCATCAGCCGGGAACAATCTAAAGTCTTAGGTTCTCAAACTGTAAATACAATAAAACATTCTGGTTCACATTGCACATCTGTGCATGAAACTATGTGCCTCGCCTGATGAGAAAATAAAATTATAATGTCACACCTTGAGGGTCACATATGGTACATTTGCTTCATCATAACACAGATGTTCTGCTCTGTAGGAAAGTAAAAAGAAATGAAAACCTGTCACCTAGGTTATAAAAGAAATCAAGCTATAGAGGAGGTTCAGACTCTATCACATGGATCACTCTCAAATCCCTCAGAGCCATGCTCATTTGTAAGTCATTCAAAGTGGCTGCATAGGTTAAAAAAGCATTGCCACTTGCCACTTCATTGGCAATGTGCGAAGCAATGTTTTCCAATGGTGCTCCACATTCCCTGACCTTGTATGATGGCTGATTATAATTTTAAAATAAACACACTGTACCTTTGTGTGGAGAGTTAACACAGACCCATGGAAAGTCTTCACTGAGTTGACAGCACCTGACTCCTCTTTCAGAAGGATTTATGGCTTCGTACTTGGACATTTGAAGGAGAGCTTGTCCAAGGAGGCAGCTGATGTACAACTGACACTGTATAAACGGAAATAAGCTCGCCACTAAAGGAAAATTGGTGTGTGTGTCCTAAATAGCTTCATTAATTTATCCAGGCATGTCAAAAGAAAACCAACACTCCTACAAACAAGAACCTAAAGTTGATTAATCATTTTTGTAAATGTAAAGGTGTTTTGTCATGACTGAGTTAAATATAATCAAACTATGAAGAGATACTAATTTACACAGCTCTTCTGACACTCAAACAAGTACCATGCTTATACACTTTAATCACATGTTACCTAAATGTTTTATTAATGGTAAGACTGGTTTGCAAACAGAAATTAAACAAAAATTTATTTTTGAGCCAAAGTTGTAGATATGTAGCTTACAGAATCAATTTGTGTGCTGCATTGAGCAGAAATTCATGAACGTTCAGTCAGATTTTTTTTTTTTACATTCTTCCGGTTGCTTATCATAAAACATACTATAGAAATGTCAGGAGCCATCTGCCACTAGACCCTAAACCACACAACCATAACCAAGCACATTGTAGTTTTCATCACTTAGGCTTTTCAAAGAATGTCTTGGTGAGGAAATTTAACTCTGTAATCTGAAGTAGCTGTGTGTATTTACACTCATTCCATCGACATATTTGTGCTCAGTCTTTAATTAACATTAGCTGACCTCAGAACCTTCTGACCTGTAAAGTTGTATCTAGTATAGCTTTGATTTGACAAGGGTGATGATTTCTTAATGTGGAGGTTGAGGTGCAGAGTCTGTGTAAGGGTGGGAAAGGGGTGAGGGAAGCCTAGCATTGGTCTTTGGGAAGTGAATGTGATCGTGAAGCGGGCCTAAGGAATGTGAGGAAATGCACAGCTGCCCTGTTTTATCATGTCTGTGCACAGGGCTGTCTGTCTGAGTACCATAAAGCTTGCAGCGTTTGAGCCTCCAAAGAGTCTGCAGCCCTCAGATGCTCAACTTAGCATGAGCCTACTATCCTGTGTAAAGGTGTCAAACCACCTTTACTTCCTTTACATGGGAGAGACTTTGCATACAACAACTGCAATCAGGGTTCTTTACCAGTCATAGCTGTATGGGGTGGGGGGCTCGTATAAATTTAGGGAAACATCCGCATGAAGCAATATGTAGGCACATGTCCTGTTTGGACTGGACACAAATTCTGTATGACACAGACAGTCATTACAGCTAGAAATTGCTTTTTGAAAGTGCTTTTTGTGGACAAAAAACCTGAATCATTATCAGAAATGAGCTACAGTCATGTTCTATGGTTCTACACAACATTGGTAGGACTGGTCCTCCACCCCTGGCACCAACATACTCATGTACAATGATCGTCTGTTATAATGCAGAGCAGAGATTCCTCACTGAGCATGTTATGACACCCGTTATAATAAGTCCCAAACTCATGGCTGCCCCAGCATTGGACAACAAACTCACAGTGCAGCTGATGACAGTTGTCAAGATACAGTGCTGGATGTCATGGGGTGTTGTAGTAAGTCCATACATGTGTCTAGATAGCAGTATAGAGTGTCATGTGTTTCTGAAATGCTTGGCACAAAATGCAACAATCCTACCTTGAGGTGGTCTGTCTTAGGTGACTGGAGCATTAATGTGTGTGTCCTCAACTATCCATTGGTTCCAGCATCAGGCCAATGCGACTTTGGGAAATTTATGCTCCTAACAAGAACTTTCAGGAGGTTGCTGGTATCAATCAAGCCCCAGCAAAAGAAGACCAGTGGGACTTCATAGCTGTGCCAGATTCACAGCTTGTATGTCTTGGTTGACATACACCATGAGCGAACTCATCTCAAGTCTACACTGGAACCTCAAGTAATTTCCTCCCCTATATATCTGATTTCTCTGTCTTTGAAAAAGCCGTGACACTTTTTCGTGACTCATGCTCCCCTGGTTCTCAAATAATTAAGAGTAACACAACTAAATCATCCTGGTGCTGATATGGACTAAACCTTTTTGCAGCCTTTTAAAGGAGCAACAGGGGCCTCATTAAACATCCCATGTTATTGTTGCAATGTAATGTAAAATCCAGTCTGGGAGTGATAATTCTGGCCTTCCAGCAGACATGCTGGTTGTGTGTAGAAGCCGTGTGGTGAACTGCTGAGACTGAGTTTTGCGGTTACATCAATTCGTTTGTTCATTTTCTGATTCAGTTGCCTTTAGTTTTTGAATGTGGAGTCGCCGGCATTTGGATTAGCAGGGCAATGACGGTTTAGTTGAGCTGGTTGGTGGTACTCCCTGGGCTAGCGTTGCAGTGGCAGTGATGTGTGTTTGCGGGGACATGTTGGGGCTGTTGGCCCTGGGTGCAGTCCACCGAGGACTGCTTGCCATGCAAGCTGATCCCCTCTTGGTGTCGGGTTGGGGGTTCAGTGTTGGTATGTTTCTCGGTAGTGTCTGATCATTCTGCAAGTGCAGAAGCAGACGTCTAGGGTGTTATCTTGTATTCTCTTTATCCTTCTTTCTATCCTCTGTTCTTATCTCCTATATATCTCCTATATATATATATATATATATATATATATATCTATATATATATATCTATATATAGATATATATATATACCAACCACATTTCCTAAAGCCTGTCTGCGTTTGTCACCACAGATAACCACCTTGAAAGGCAGCCATGTAAATTTAATTCTAGATCTATTAGTTCCTTGAAAATCTTCATACCCGCCCGTGAATGATCTGCACTTTTTGCTAATTACGTCCAAAAGTTGGTGCTCGAATTTTTTGAATGCTCTTTTGGTTAAATGAGTATATTTACTGCCTACCTTGTCTGGTATTCTTTCTCAGTTACTTGTTAACACAAACAGTAAAAAGACAGTCATCTGGCAGCAACTCTGTGAATCTAAAAATGGTGAAGAACACTTTCTTACTTTTCAATTAAACATCAAAATGGGGAAGAAAGGAGATTTAAGTAACTCAGCTGTTGGTCAGGTATTGTAGAGAATGGTCCAAAAAGAGAAACTATCCCATGAAATTAGAGGTCAAAGGAGAATGGGTTGACTGGTTTTAGATAATAGAAAGGAAACAATAGCTCAACTGATCACTTGTAACAACCAAGGTTGTTGAGTGCTGAATACCATCTCTAAATGTACAACACATTAATACTTGAATATGACCTCACAGGGTGCCACTCCTGTCAGCTCAGAACAGAAAACTGAGGCATCTAATCCCACAGGCTCAACAAAATTGGACAAAAGGAGATTGCACAAAAGTTGCCTGGTCTGATGAGTCAGACTTTTAGCAATGACATTCAGACGGTAGGATCAGTAGTTGGTGTTAACAACATGAAAGCATGGACCTATCTTGCCTTGTATCAGCATTCAGGCTGCTGGTGTGGGAGTAATAGTCTGGGAAATATTTTCTTGGCACACTTTAAGTTAATTGACTACACATTGTTTCAACTCCCCTGCTTACCTGAGCATGACCGGATGCTGTCTTCCGATGGGTACTTCCAGCAGGATGAAACAAAATGTAAAAAATCCATGTAAAAACAACTACCAACATACCCAGGTCTGGTTGTCTAAGATCACTTTGAGAGCATACCTCAAGATGATAAAATAAGTCGCCAAAATCCCTAAAATGTCATAAAATGGCACCTACAACAGGTTCTTTCTACTGTTTATATTAAATTGTAGGCCTAAACAATCAGAGAGAGACTGCACAAATGAAACTTTCAGTGGAGGCGTGCAAGGAGCAAACTTTGCTCTGTAAGAAAAACATGGAGGCCAGTTTGAAGTTTGCCATAGAGAATGTTTACAAAGACCAGGACTTCAAGGACGTTTGGACAGATGAGTCTCAAACTGGACACCAGTACAAAGAACATGTTTGGCATAAATGTAATACAAATTCAGCACTCCAGGAAAAAAAAAAACATACCAAATGCAAAGCATAGATGGAAGAGTAATGGTTTGGGGAAAAGTTGCTGCTGGGCTCAGAAAGGAAAGACCTGGGCCAAGTCAGAGGCAAAAAAAATTGATCTTATTGAGATTGGACCCATCTTCTGCAGGCTACTTCCAGCAGGATAATGCACCATGTCACCAAGCTCAGATCATCTCAAACCGTTTTCTGGAACATAGCAATGTGGACTTTACAGTCACCTTTGGGATGTGTTGGAATGGTAGATTTGCATCATGGATGTGCAGCCAACAGATCTGTGGCAACTGTGTGATGCTATTGTGTCAATATGAGCCACAATCTCTAAGGAATGTTTCCAAAACCTTGTTGAAACTTTGCCATGAAGTGTTAAGACAGTTCTGAAGGCAAAAGGATGTCCCAATAAGTACTAGCAAAATGTACCTAACAAAGTGGCCAGTGAGTGTATTTAGATCACTTCCTGCTCCAAAACACCTGATTCAAATGGCTGAAGAAGCTTCACAACATGTGATCAGGCTCTGTAGAGGCACTTACTAGGGGTCCGAGGGGGGGCAACTGAAAGTGGACACCGCTGATTTAGTCAAAATAAAAATATTGTCCTTATGCCCGTCATACTAATTCAAACACTGACAAACTGTTGCAACTTGTTATGCATCATAAAGATATCTTTTCAGACACAACCATCACGTTTATTTGGTGAATAAGATACATTTATGATACAACAATCACTGATGTCCAAGAGTAACCAAGCTGCAAACTTAAAGTTAGAAGGACTGTTTAAAATCACTGAGATGTTCATCAGTGATGCCATAACTAAGATGCGGCTGTGTGGATTTACAGATAACCTTTCTGTGTTCATAGGGGTTAGTTAAAGTTTGAGAGGTCAAGCACAGAGTGCCAACTGTCCCATTGCTCACACATAACACAACACTCCCCATCTCAAACAAGCACTTCGTAGATGTGGTAAGTGAAGACATCAGACGACCACATGTGTGGAGATGTCCATGTACT
Source organism: Crenichthys baileyi (assembly GCA_036173005.1). Lineage (NCBI taxonomy): Eukaryota > Metazoa > Chordata > Actinopteri > Cyprinodontiformes > Goodeidae > Crenichthys > Crenichthys baileyi. The sequence goes on along the minus strand of JAHHUM010002960.1, from coordinate 172,676 downwards.
CCCCTGGGGAAGTGACGTCACATAAAAGGTTTTTGTAAAATATCCTCAAAAGGTCACCTAGGAGAATAAAGATCCACATCCTGAAGTAGACTTTTAGCAGGATTAGAGAATGTCCATGCAAACAGCATTGACAGTCTCTAATCCTGCTAAAAGTCTACTTCAGCCCTGTTGCCCAGCCCTGATCTGCGATAAAATGTACCTCTGTGTGTGGGACTGCACTGCAGTTTACCTGTTTGACCTCTTAACTGTGAGGAGTTTTAACTGTATGCCTTTGAACAAGTCTTTTGCTCAACTCACCCTGTGACACTATAATCAGGGGCATCTCAATAAATTTGAAGGTTACTTATTCAAGTAATCTAGTTTAAGAAGTGAAAGTCGTTACACACAAAGTAAAATATTTCATTTATTTCTGTTCATTCTGACAATTATAGCTTAAAGCTAACGGAAATTCAAAATATATTTTCTTATAAAATGTAATACTACATTAACTCAACAAAAAAAGATTGTCAACCCAGATAAGGGTAAAATAAGGATGGAGATGACTGTTGTCTTGGCAGTTGTCTGGATGGCAGGATACACCCTTCAGAATGTATCTTTGGAGGGTAAGCCACCTCTATCCAAGCATGTTAATGGAAAGTTGGGTGGAAGAAAAAAACAGTTAAAAAAGGGCACAAGCAACAGGGATAGCTGCAGCCTTAAGAGGATTGAGAAACAAAGCCAATTCACAGAGATTCACAAGGTGTGGACTGTAGCCGGGGTCCAAGCGGATCCAGGAAAAGAACTACAACTCTCGCATTCCTTGTGTTCAGAAACATCTTACCAGTCCTAATAAGAAAAAAAAGGACTAAATTGTTGCTGAGTGGTCCAAAGTCTTCTTTTCAGATAAAAGAAATGTAGCATTTTTTTTTAAACCAAGAGTCTGGAGGCATAAAATCCAACTTGCATTGGGGCTCATTTCCTCAGTCAAAATTTGTTTACTAAGAAAAGACTTAATTCTGTTTTAGACCTTTATTAGAGGTCTAAACATAGACCAGATTTATCAGACATTGACAAGCACTAAAAAGAGGAATGGAATAAGGTGGGCTCAGTCTTAGCCCCTCTCGGTTACCAATGCAAGGTCTTAATTAGTCATTTCTGTCAGCACTCCGTTATCTCTGTGTTACGCGCATCTTGGTCACAGAGTTGCTGTTACCAGATGAGTAGTTCTGATTGGAAACCATGATTCATGCTGAACAACTGATAATTTTTTTTAAATCCAACATCATCTTTCGTGTAATTGACAAACCGCTTTGTCGACAGCACAGCTTCAATGTTGAATGACACATTAGATAAAAATGTGTTGTTTCCGTCCACCAGTGCAACAAAAAATATATAAATATGTCATCCTATTCTCCATTATTAGCTCTGTATTTTATTTATAGCTTAAATTGAAAAAATATATATATTGAAACTACTATGATAAGCTACCTCAAAGAATATTTCTTAAAAATGGCAAATTATAGTCAAGATTGAAAACAAAACTGTACTTAAGGGTTGGTAAACGAAATCACAGATGTGCAATCCAAACTGTTACTTGGAACCAGGAAAGTTCTTCTTTTGCTTTTTTAACATTGAAGGTCTAATATACCTCAGAGTTTGGGAGTGTTTTTTCTGTTGTGCAGTATACCATTTTTAACAATCCTTTGGAGTATCAGTAATTTGTCCTGACCTGGTCATTCCAGATCAACATTGAGCATTCTCCAACATCACTGTTTAATGCTCCTCATGGTGGATTGTCATAAGATATTGGGCGCATATTCCGTTAAGCTCTAAAGTGTTTTCTGTTCCGATCTAACTTTGTTTCTGAAGCCCACAAGATCTCTCCATTTACTCCTTTCTCACTTAATTCCACCACCCTCTGCTTTCACAGCCTCTGTGGATGGTGCCTTATTGAGCCCTCTTTCACACCCTTTCACAGATTTGAATAAACATATGTTACGCTAATTATAACCCTGCCTCAGACAAGAGGAGGCTTTTCAGGGGCTACGTCTGAGTCTCAGCTCCAGGCAAAAAGATGTGTAGACAAACCTATACATGGTGATTGTCAGAGGCCCCCTCACAAACCTGCAACTAACAGCTCTTTAACACCTGCTTTAATTACAGTTTTGCCTTTCTTTGCGATTTGAATAAATTTCAAAGACCCCTTTACTCAATGTATGGATGGACAGATGGAAGGATGCATGGATGGCTGCCACCACAGCTTGGTAGGTTGGCAGTTGTGTTATATTTTTTTCCATTGTCAGATAAGGACTGAACACCGTTATTTGAAATGTTCAAAGCTTAGGACATTATTTCAGAGCCCAACTCTGCTTTAAACTTTTTAACAGCTTTATCCCTGACCTGTCTGTTGTTTCACTAATGTTATCTGACAAACCTCTGAGGCCCCAAATGAAAAGCTGTACTTATACTGAGATTACTGCTATTTGAAAGGGTTAAGATTTGCCACAAATGTGGATAAAACACAAGACACAAAAAGTGAAGATTAATATAAATGGCTGAATTAATACTTTTGTCATTGTCATGTGATTTTCTTTAGTATGTAAATTGTAATTATTAGTTTTTAATAATTCATTTGCGGCATTAGACTTTTATATTACTTTTACCATGTTTTTAAATGTATTTTTAGCATTGTTAAAATATAATGTCATTTAGATGTTATAGTCATCAAAGTACTGAAGTAATTGTTGCCAAAACACTTTCTCTTGTGATAAATCTGCTGTGCATGTTACTATGTGATAACATTACAGTTTTCAATATTTCTGGCTGCAGCAAGCGCCAAACTGGTGCTCCAGTGAAATGAACGCCACTGCTGGACTTGTAGACTGGTTTTGATTTGCAGCTCTGTGACAGGCCCACCATGCCCACCCACATCGCTGCGATGTCAGGAACGGATATTTAAGGCTGTGGGGTTAAGCACCCAAAATGCAGTTGACCGCAAACATGAGCAGAGTTGGGGACAAAGACAATGACACAGTTACTCAACTATTAATTTTATTGTGATGTAAGGAAAATTGTGAAAATTTTACTGAAAGGAAGCAGATATTAATGAAACTATATGTGGTTAACATAGCGAACATTTTGGTCATGAGTTTGCCGCCTCAGATTTCCAATAGAGGTCGGAGGGACTTCCCTGTGCCGATTCAGCAGAAACAAGTAGTAAACTAAGTAGTGTCAACTTCAAAACTTAACCTGTACCTAATTTCAGGGTTGAATGATTCCAGTGTCATTCAAGGACATCATGCATAGATAATCTTGAAGTTCACACTCATCTGAAGAGGCTAGAGGGATGAAGTGTGGGAACATTGCTCAGAAAGCCCAAATGGTACAAAACGGCAGGACATTAGGATGGAAAAAATTCAGTTTTTACAGGGGTGAACCTACTCTTTACCACCAAGAATCAGCTGAAAGTCATATGGAGCTCTGAAGCCTTTAGCCAGACACTCACCTATGTGCCAATGGTCACAACACCATTAAACCTAAATGGACCAACTAGTGCCAATTATTGACACAAAATATGAATTAAGGTTTGAATTCAAGCGATAAACACATAGGTCGCTCTAGCTGGGGGACACGGCTCACGGTCAGAAATGGAGTGAGGGCAATGTAAAACCTCCAATATAAATACTGCCAGATGAAAATATGAGAGCATTTTCAGTGCCACCACGGCTGAAGAGGGAAATACGTCATTCAAAATATCCGGCAAGTTTGACAACACTTTTATTACGAACTCGGTCGAGCAGAATGTGACAACCCCAGTCTGAGTCACCAATCAAACTGGGTCTACCGGACTATTTAGTGTGAAAACAAGCTGAATCTCTCTTGGGATCAAGTTTTACAACATGAGAAAAGAAATGCTAATTAGTGTTTCGGATGTCCTGTCCAGGGTGTACCCCGCCTCTCGCCCATAGACTGCTGGAGATAGGCACCAGCTTCCCCGCGACCCACTATGGAATAAGCGGTAGAAAATGACTGACTGACTGACTGACTGTTTTGGATGTGCCAGGTTTGACAAAGGAGGGGTAGTGACCATGAAAGACGGCATTTAAAGCAAACTAAAACCATTTAATAAACAGAGTAATTTCAAACAAAACCTGTTAAATGTGAATTCAGGATGTTTACCAGTCTTATGCTTAGCCATAACACTAATGCCCATTTACTTTCTACCTTCCGATAGTCTGGAGGATATGTTTTTCCTGGTGCATTTCCAGTGTGGTTCTCCACAAGTAGTTATCTTATACTCCTTTTCCACTGGCTCTATTTAGGCCAGCTCCACTCCACCTAGCCTGTTTTGCAAGCCATTACTGTTTTTTCAATATGGGTACCTACTTTTTCGGTGCTGAGTTGGGACTGCATGTGACTTGAACAGACTGCTGTTCACTGATTGGCCATGGGACCAGGAGAACTGAGGTTTTAGAAGAGGTAGTACAGGGAAAAGTTAATAAAACTCAGGAGCAACTACAATAATAAGGCCTACAAAGGCCAGAACAAGTTAAATTGAAATATAATTGTACTATTAACAAATTATAAACCATGCCTGAAGGCTGAAAGAAAAGAATAAGGATACATCAGTTTTCTCAAGGGGCTGCACGGTGGCGCAGTTGATAGCACTGTTGCCTTGCAGCAAGAAGGTCCTGGGTTAAATTCCCAGCCAAGGGTCTTTCTGCATGGAGTTTGCATGTTCTCCCCGTGCATGCGTGGGTTCTTACCGGGTACTCCGGCTTCCTCCCACAGTCCAAAGACATGCCTGTTAGGTTAATTGGTCTCTCTAAAATTGCCCTTATGTGTATGAATGAGTGTGTGCATGGTTGTTTGTGTGTTGCCGTGCGATGGACTGGCGACCTGTCCAGGGTGTGCCCCGCCTCTCGCCCATAGACTGCTGGAGATAGGCACCAGCTCCCCCGCGACCCACTATGGAATAAGCGGTAGAAAATGACTGACTGACTGACAGTTTTCTCAATTACACACAGGCAGGCGCTGTATTTAATAACTACTTAAATCACCTGACACAGCTCACATGAAATCAGTTGTTCAGACGCACATACATTTCCCCAAAAACACACAAAACAATACCGCCATAAAACAGAGGGTTTGGTTTAGAAATTTAATAACGGTCCTTAAGCAAACCAGCATTTGCAGGAAGAGATAGCAAGCAGAAAACCCGATGAATCTGCAGAGCACCAATAGCCAATATCCGACCTAAAACTAACTTCACCGTGATCAAAGTCTTTACCTCGTCATTGCCATGACTGAGACTAAAACGTCCGTATAAAGCTAAATATTTGAAGCTTCACCAGTCCAGTCAGTGTCATCTCTCCTCTCTACAACCACATCCCCCTCACATCAAAAGCCCTCTGCCTTATTTTATTAGTTCTGGCTGAGCTGTGTTTCAGATTATTATCCCAGTGGATAATTTTATACATTATTTGTATTTTGTTTATGTTTTTTCTATTAATTTATTTATTTTTTTTGTTTTCACACAGATTACTTGAAGGTGACAATGTCACACGGTAACGTTAGCAGTGGCACACGCCCTACACTGACGGCTGGAGGCGGGGCTTTAAGCAATAGTTCCAGCTCTCAGTAGAGAATGGAAACACAACAGGTTCAGTGCAGAGAAGAGAGAAACCTAGAGTTCTGATTAAATTAAAAGGAAAGATCATATTTCTTCTATTTTAGCTTCCCTTCATCAGCTCCCTGGTAAATCCAGAATACAATTTAAAATGTTCCTTCTCACATACTGTATAATGATCAAGCTCCTTTGTACATCAGAGCTCTGATTGTTCCATATATTCCTAATAGAGCACTTCGTTCTCAGACTGCAGGTTTACTGGTGGTTCCTGGAGTCTCTAGAAGTAGAATGGGAGGCAGATCCTTTCGTTATCAGGCTCCTCTCCTGTGGAACCAGCTCCCAGTTTTAGTCCATGAGGCGGACACCCTGTCTACTTTTAAGGCTAGTCTTAAAACTTTCCTTTTCAATAAAGCTGTTGATTTGAGTGGCTTAGGTTATCCTGAGCTATCTCTGTAGTTATGCTGCTATAGGCTTAGACTGCTGGAGGACATAATGACCACTTTCCGTCTCTTTGCTACATTTCTCATATTTGCTATTACTTCAGCTTTTAATTTTATGTTCTCTCTCTGTTTTTTTCCCTTCCTAGAAGCTACACCTGGCCTGGCTCTGTGTTTAGCTGTGGCATCTTCCTGAAGGGGCCCATTGACCAGGCTTGGCCCTGTCTTTTAGTGTTTAACCCTGTCTCTCCTAAGCATAGCTACTGGCTGAGCTTATACTGTGACTAACTGTATGTGCTCTCTTTCATACTCTAGACTTGAAAACTGGCTCAGAGTTCATCTGTTTAGCTTCTCTCCTAGATGAAGCCACCAAAGGAGCTATAATCATTAATGTTTCACTTTTCTTTCCCATAGAAAGTACTCCTGAATCAGTGCTTCTTTGTTCACTTTGTGTCTCTGCTCTGTTCTCTCTAACCCCCAGTCGGTCGTGGCAGATGGCCGCTCACACTGAGCCTGGTTCTGCTGGAGGTTTCTTCCTGTTAAAAGGAAGTTTTTCCTCTCCACTGTCGCTACATGCATGCTCAGTATGAGGGATTGCTGCAAAGTCATTGCAAGCGACTGTCCACTGTTGCTACATGCTCATCAAGGAGGAGGGAATGCTGCAAGTCACTGACTGGATGCAATCTGCTGGGTTTCCTTAGATAAAAAACTTTTAACCAGTTTAAATAATAAACTGAATCTGACTGCACTTTTTGATAGTTACGATTAATTGGAATGTATGTTCCTGACCTGAAATCTGTATGATTCGATTGAATTGACTTTGTAAAATGCCTTGAGACGACATGTGTTGTGAATTGAAACTGAACTGAATTGAATTGAATAGTGGAGTGGAGTGGAGTGGAGTGGAGTGGAGTGGAGTGGAGTGGAGCCATGCAGCGTAAACATAGCCAGTGGGGGCATGAAGAGGGAATCTGGTGTAGTTCTTGTCCTTCAGGAGTTAACCTTTGGGTTAACTTGGTCTGGTCACTCTTTGTTTCTCAGTTCCACTTGTATTGAGACAGTCTTCTTTAAGGTTTGTACTGATCGTGACACCAAAAGAGAAAGTTGGTAGAAGGGGCCTTCGATCCCCCTCAAATAGCAGCTGAGCCTGAAGAAAGAAAAGGTTGGGGGTCAGGGGGGGGGATCACATTCTTCCCTGGTCGGTGTGAAATCCAATGGGAAAAAGAAAGTCTGGAGCCTCATGCCCAGGGGCTATGACCATGAGAAAGGAAGTGGTTTCACAATAAAAGCCATCTCTAAAAGATTCTTTCACATAAAATCCCAATGAAATACATTAAAGTTTGTAATTGTAACATGATCAAATAATGAAAAGTTTAAGGGGTATGAAAATATTTGTATAAGGTAATGATTTTTTGCCAAATGGTAACATTTCACAACACACCCTCTATTTTAATGAAGCTGCACTCGAGTGATCATGTTAATGAAGACATTAAGGACATGTAATGATAAGCCTGTATATAATCTGACAAAGTTGCTTACAAGCCAACACTTACTTTCACTGCATTCTGTTACAACCAATAAGCCTTTACATGAGTGTTCAGTTTCCAGCTCTCAGGATGAGCAGGGTTATAACTCCCTATTTATAACTCCTGCTCAACGACTTACTGTGCTTCGGTGTTACATTCATTACAAAACAGCCCACAGCAGCAGGTTTTTGCTTCAGGAGATAATGACCAAAATTCTCAAAATTAAAGACACCCAACATGGTCAGCAGAGGCTGACCTGTTCCTGACACAAAATGAAAGCTGAATTCATCTGAACGAGGTGACTGCCTGAGGCCTCTAACCGGAAGCAGGGAGAGGGGAGCAGAGGAAGTGCTTGAGGGAGGGTGGACACGCCTGGCTGGCCGTAGCAGCGGCCGTGTCGCTCACGCGTGGCCCCCTCGCCACCCGTGTCAACACTGATGACTTCAGCGGGTGCCCTTGTGAGCTCACCTTGCTAGGAGAGACGCAGGAAGTGGGATCAGAGCCGTGACAGTGTCAAGGGGGTTTAAGTGTGTCATACCTGCTCTGGTGGGGAGGGAGTTCGTCCATTAATGTGTGTGCAGTCCAACACATGAAGCTGCTAATACCCCAGGGTTATCTGTTTCATCTGTGTTTATGAAGCAGATCCTCTGTCCACACTGAGCTGCAGACAACTGAGAAAAGGTCTCCAGCAACACAACTACTGGAGAGTGATACATTTCAAGTATTTATTTCTATTATAATAAATATTACATAACACCCATAAAAAGGAAGAAATGTGGGCCTGCTAGAGAAATTGTGTAATTGGTTAGGCCTCCTTTTGCATGAATTACTGCATCAATGCGGCGTGGCATGGAGGCGATCAATCTGTGGTTCTGCTGAGATGTAAAAGAAGCACAGGTTGCCTTGAATGTGACCTTCAGGTCATGTACAGGTCATCTACATTGTAGACTTATAGTGACTCTCATCTTTCTCTTCACAATACACCATCAAATTATTTATCTTGATCTTTTTCTACATCACAAACAATAGGCAATTAGCAAGGGGTGTGCAGACCCTAAATTGGGATCAAGTTGGGATCCAAATTGCTCGTATAGATTTGCTGCTCCAGGTCAGGCCAAGTTTTACAGCAGAATGAAGCATCTAGTGCTGTAAAATTTCCAACAGCACTGACTGAGGCAATTTCACATTAAACCTCAAGCAACTTGGATTCTGTGCCTCTGGTTCAGAAGTGTCTTCACACAAGAAATGCAACAGTTGTAGCCCATGTCCTGGATACAGCTACACTATATTGCCAAAAATATTAGGTCACACCACCAAATCAATGAATTTCGATGTTACAATCACTTCTATGGGCTGCAGGTGTATAAAGTTTGGTGTTCAAAAACTTGACTGGCTTGTTCAGAGTCCTAACCTCAACCTTCTTGGTCACCAAAGGGATGAATTAGAGCAGAGGCTGCAGTTCTGGTTTTCTCATCTAACTATGAACAAACTCCCAAACCGTGTGGAAGATGTTTACAGAATAGTGAAAGTTGCTATTGCTGGCAACAGTGAGTCCATCAACAAATTGGACTTTATAGATCAAGAATAGGATGTCCTCAGAGTTAATGTACATGTAAAAGTAGACAGACCAATACCTTTGGAAATAAAGTTTATGTGCAGTGGCTCCTGAAGCTATGACTCCAGCTGCAGTCCATGCCTTGTAAATCTCCCCAAAATCAAATGTGCTCTGGTTCACAATCCCCCCAAGGCCATGGTTATCCATCTTGCTTGTGCACCTTTTACCTTCCACTTAATGTTCCATTATTACACTTGAATGCAGCACAGGATGTAAGTGGCTCTGTGCTGGAAAATATCAGTCAGCAAACTTCCACAGGATTGTGTAGACCATAACACAGTTGTATCTATGTTTACAAGAAAAAATTATTAGTATCATGCAACATTAAAATATTCAGAAAAACTGAACATTGGACTTTCATCTGCTGTAAATCATTGTCATTGAAATGAACACAATTAAAATTTTATATAGATTGCTTTGTGTGTCATGAATCTTTGTGCTATGTGAATTTCACTTTTTGAATGACTGAAATAACTGAAGTTTTTGATGTAATAATTTCATGAGATGCACGTGCATGTGATTGGCTTTAAGCTGCTTGATACTTTACAAATTCCAGGGAAGAGTTGTAAGCTTGATTTTCTCATCAATTTAAGACCAAATCATGTGTTCTGAACACAAAAAAGATGATTCGTCCAAAATTAGAATTAGAAGTGTTTGAAAATGAAAGTATTCTAGCCTTACTATGAGTTTTCTGAATCTAGATTTAAAAATTCTGTGAAGTTAGTCATTAAAGTCTTGACCTTTTATTAAGAAAGGTCAGGATAATTCAAAAACCTCAAAGCTTTTAACAGTGCTATTTGAGATATTTGCAAACATTTTAGTAATTGGTTTTATATTTTGTTTTAAATTACATAAATCAGAAATAATTAAAGCAAAACAATAGGTGGTAATTTGAATATTCTAATTTATTGTAATAGGTTTTTAGAAACATTTTAGATGTTGTTTTAATTCTGGTTTTCTTTGTTTTCTTGTGAAAACCGTTATTTTGCGTCAATGTCCACAACAATATGACATTACCAATGTTTAAATATTTCTAAAATTGTGAGGAAAAATAAAATAAAATCAAAAAACAAACATGTGCATCGGAAGTCAAATGGAAAATGAAAACCAACATTTTTCAGTCACCGATGATGTAATCTGTCAACTGGTTTATGGCGAGGAAAAACTGAAAATGAGAGAAACACGACCACAAGAAATGCGAAAAACTCATAGAAAGAGAGTGGGCGATTACTGTTTGTATATTTCAGACATTTAATCAGATTACAATAAATCCCAGTTTTAAAAGAATTAGCACGAGAAGATGTTTGCTGTAAAAGGAAAAGTCATTAGAAAACACATTTTTAGAAGGGTAGATGTATTGGATGAGTGCACGAACTGATAGGCTGACTTCGTGATAAGTTTCTAAATCTTAAAAATGCATTTAATTACCAAATTGCGCAAATTAGGTGCAAAATAGTTCGCCTTTTAAATCCCTCATGTGGGGTGTATATTCATTTAAAAAAGCTTCCTGTGAGATGTTCGAGTCCTGCAGAGTGTGTGTCCCTGTAGTGTGCTTGTATTATGAAGAGGAGGGGTGGCTCTTTCATTTCTGGAGCCTATCGCGTCCTCTCTGCGCACTCCTGACACTCCTCCAAACTATGACCACTTAATATATTTGTGTCACAGGTTAAAAAGTGCAGCATGTGTTTGAGTTACTGTTACAGTCAAATAAAAGATGTTTTCCCACTCCTGTAGTAGTAAAAAAAAGCTAAAGTTTGTTGTGAACGGAGCGTGTGAGAAATATTTTCACCTCTGAGCAGCGGACAAGTTTAAATGTGCCGCATGTCAGAGCGCTTTCTCTCATAGGTGAGGATAAAACAGTCCCGACTCTGCTGCTTTTTTGGTTACTTTTCGTTTTTTACTGGAAGTCTGAGTTAAGCTTATGACTTTTGACACAGTCCAGGAGCGACGCTGCAAATGGGCGGCATAGGTGGCAGCCTCTACCTCAGCATGTTGAATGGGACTGAAGCGCAAACTCTCGGAAAAAGCGTCGACATCAGCAGCCACCTCCACCGCGGCGCCAAGGATCTAGCCGAGTTCAAGATGGGCATCCAGGACGCCCGCTTCTACTATCCGGACTCGGTTCAGGGCAGCCAGGACACTCTGACCCTGCCCTATCATTCGGATCAAACGGTGGGGGGGTATGGGGCGCAGCCCAGCAGGTTTTACGCGCAGCCCTTAAGCGGCTGCCCCTACAGCGGCGTGCGTTCTCCGCCGAGGAGCGGCACCGGGCAGGGATACGTCCCCGCGGCGGGAGAGGGGTTCACCGCTGGAGGTAAAGACCCCGTGTTCTCACCTTCTGCGGAGAACTACACGACGGGCTTCCAACACGGCTACCAGCGGCCTCTATACCCTTTACCTGGGCTGCAGGTGTGCGGGAAGACCCAGGTCCTGCTCCATAACTACCCGCTGTGGGCCAAGTTTCACAAGTTCCAGACCGAAATGATAATCACCAAACAGGGCAGGTAGGTCTCACAGTTTTTGTGCATCAATAAAAGATTATGCAAAGAAAACAGAGGAGGAAATTACACGTTTTGCGCTTTGGAATTTTATGTTGGAGATCTGGTTTGTGCAGAGCCTTGCAGACTTTAATACTCTCTCTGGTCAGGTAACAGAGCTGTTGCAAACTTTTTCTTTTTCTAAGTTTGACTTGAGAATGCTCGCATATAATTAACAAAGATTTCAAGTTATCTTCTGTGAAAAATGCAGAGTTACAATAAACTAGCTTGCATAATATAAATACCCGATTAGTATCAGTCTAATTCAACCTTTTCTTTGTTATTACACCTTTTGAATTATTATTATGAATGAAAATTGCATTTGCGCAATAGAACAATTTTCAAGATGAGCAGCATTTGTAAAATGATTAAGCTTTCTAAAAGCCGAAACAGACTTGCTGCTAACTTGTCGGGCAGGACACCTGGAGAAAGAAGGAAAGCTTAATAGTAATAATGAAACCACCCCAGCTGCAACGAGTTCAAATGTTAGACCTGATGCAAAAGTTATGATAAAAGGTTAAAACATGGAGCAATGTTCCAGAAAAAACACACCGAGAGAAAGAGAGGGTGAGAGAGATACCCTGGCGGGCTTCTCTGCAGGTCACCGAGCATTAAGATGCAGCCACGTCGATGGGGATTAATTCTCTAATACATGACACTTGTGTTTGACAGAAGGTTTCAGGCCAAAGGTTTCTCATGGCCCACATCTGTGCACAAAAACAATCAACGTCAGACACTAATGTAGTGATATCCCCAGCTTCTTCTGTTTTTAATTAATTTCACGGAGTAAAAAAAAACTAATTTCTTTTAAACAATTTTAAGGAGGAATAATTAACGTGTTGCAGCTCTTCTTGCAGAAAATTCCCCTTTGACCTTCTTTGCTGGTGTCTTTGCTTTCTGGTTGACTACAAAAAGAGCTGAAGAAGTGGATCACAGTTTAGGCTCTTCTTTGAAGTCGACACAAGCTTATTTTAAAGGTGTGAGAGTCATTTGCAACACATGAACAAAGAAATCAATATGTTGACTGAAACCTATTCACCCCTTAACTGTATTCTTATCCCAAAACCCCAAATTTCTAAGGGTAAGGGTGTCCCAGTTGTCTCTGATAAGTGGGGGCAGGTTAAGGGGCACATATCTTTAAACATCGAGAATTTTCAGGGGTTGCACTTGGAAACAAAGGGTGCGAAATTGTACTTGCAGATGTGACATGAAATGCCACAATAATCTCTGTAATGCTTTGTTTCAAGTGTTCCATTATATTACATTTGGGCTGAACAGCATTTCCTGAACCCTTCCCTTCACCTCGCACTATCCATTGGCATTTAATACTGGTAGTGGTTAAAATATATGACTGAGAAATGGGACACTGTTTCAAGAAGCTGATCCATCATCCTCTTATTTATGAACAGCAGATGTGCCCATGCATTATTCTTTCTGCTTGTTAGGAAAAACATCAAACTATAATAGCAAACATACCCTAGTGAAAAATTAATCTATTTTAATGTATTTAGATTTTTGATTAATATACCAACAAAAACTATGTACTATAGTTGTTCCAAAACAGCACACTCTAAATATACTAATCAGTACTTTTCGTTCTCAGGTATACTAAAGTATGTCAAAATATTTGAAACAAATTGAGCAAAAAACATTGGCATGCATTAAATAACACCAAATAGCTGTTGTGCTGAAAAAATAAAAATAAACAAAGAAATATTACATCTGCTATGTTTTAGTAATTAACAGTCATTCCAAATGTAATACATTGATACGCATCAAGCTAGACATTCCATCGGTTATGGTGCCCTTGAAAATATGTTAAGTTAGAAAATATTTTTAAATTCGCAAGCGTATTTGCAGATGTAATTCTTACCCCTTAATTTCCATGTGTGCTCCTAAAAAAATCTCACTTTTTTAATGAATGCAAAAGTATTTCCTTGAGCCATCCACTGACTCCAAAAGAACAACTGGGAAGGCCTACCCCTTAGAGATGTAGGGTAAAAGGCTAAGAACGAGGGACAATGAGGGAAATGGGATTTAGCAGTTTTTTATTAGTAATTATCATTAATCAACATAGAAACCGTAAATGTATTATATTTTTATTTCCTTATATATTATCATTAAGCGATCATTTAGAAAGAAGGTTTTAAAAAGCATTATATGTCTCTGTTTAAAATATATTTTCACAAGAATAAAAATTCAAAAACTACTGGAAAGTTTAGTTTGATGCCTTCAGATCACCATCCTAGTGAAAGATAAACATACTATTAGTATATCATATTTTGAAACATTTTATATTATTTGCAGTAAGACTACATCAAAGTGTGTTTGATGATTTTTTTGTACATAAAGTTCCCATATATTCTGGATAGTAAATGGGCAAACCATCAAAAATCAAGGGGTACTTTAAATACTGTACATTAGGATACCTTTTTTTATTTGATTACATTTGATGTTATTTTGTTCCTCTTTCTTAACCGACATTAAAAATTCAGCTGCAGGATTAATAACTGTTTAGGTATGTTTACATATTAGGAATCAGTTTGAGCTGATGATGCATTGGCTTTTGGATGGAGTACCCCATTTCTCAGAGCAATATATTTTAACCACTATCTACCAGTGGACAGGGGTGGGGTATAAGGTAACCGTTTAAAATAGGGTTCAGCAATTTTGTTATAATTAAGGTAATGGCCTTCATGAAATCATTGTGTATTTTGTGCTCATGTGCATGTCTGCAAAGATTCAGGTGAAGATGTGGATGTTCTTTCCTGTTGTTTCTTGTTATTTTTACCCAGGTGTGTGTGTGTGTGGGGGGGGGTGTTTCTGTGTGTGTGTGTGTGTGTGTGCGTGTGTGTGTCGTTTGACAATAACGCTCTTTGACATCTTCCTCTCCAGAAACACTCACTGTGGTCAGTACCTTTTAGTCCACCAGGTCATGTAATTAAAGTGCATTTTTATTTTGAAGCAGCTTTAAAATCAGCAAATAAGCTTTCTATAAGGACTTCTAACCAAAATTATCCTTGGGGGATGGGGTGTAGGGGTGGGGGGCGTAGGTTTGGGGGCTGGCGTGGTGGGTGGTGGTGGTCTTCCACTCTATCTTTATGTACAGAAACATCAAGAACAATTATTTAAAGCAAGTTGGGAAGTTGAGTAGAAGAGCAAAAAAATAATCTTTTTTTCAATATCAGAGACAAAATACTCATCAAATTTTTATCTTGTGGTCAGGCTACCAAACTAATTTTGCTGTGATTTCAGAGAGTAGTCCCAGGGTCTGCAATGTTAATCAAAACATCTGCAGGAGGAAGGTTGAGAGAAATGTGAAGGGAAGGGTCAAACACCAGCGAGGCTTCAGATGGCTACACTGAGGAGCTGAGGCACCTTTGAAGTTCAGGAACTAAAAGATGAGATTCTCTCTCTCTCTCTGTGTTTTTTCCTGCTTTCTTCACCAGATACATGCAGGGTGCAAAGATCTCTCAGAAGTTTTTACTCATGTACCACACCTGGCCTTTGAAATATAGATGCGTTTTCACGGCCCTGTGGCAAAGCGAGGACGGGTTCATCCGCTCTTCTCACAAGCCAAATTCAGATCACCGCATGAGCTGGTGCCATTTCAGGTCCTGTGTTTGTGACAAAGTGCAGGCAGGCTGAGGGCTGTTAAGGCAGCAGCGTTTAACGTTCATCGACATGTCAAGCTAATTCATATTGGATCCACAAAGTGGGATTTTACTCTTTTTTGGTTTTGAAAAGCATCAGGTGACTAAATCTGAAACAAGAAAGTGAATTTTTCTCTCCCTCGATCATTGCTTTGGCCAGTTTGAAGATCGTATACCTGGGGTGTTTTTTTAATTCAGACATGAGTCAAAAAAAGAAAAGTTTTCCCTGCAGAGTGGGTTCCAAGAAGCGCATGCATTAAAGTGGACTTTTTTGGGAAATTGCAGTTTTTTGTTTTCTTTTCTAACTTTGAGGACATGCTTAAACTATATAAAGAAGGCCCTTAAATGAGCATTTAAGAGCCTAAAGTATTATTTTTGATATGAGTAGTTTAGAGACTGCTGCCTTTTTAAAAATAAGTTAGCACTTACCTGAAAATCCTGCTGTATCAACATTTATGACACAGAAAGAATAAATATTGTTTAGTTAAAAGTATCCAATGAGAATTTTTAAAAATTATTTTCTGGCTATTATTAATAATAATAAATTCCCACTAATGTGCAGTGCGTGTTCCAGGAAGGAGAACAGACTAAGATCTTTCCTTACAAACATGTTTTAGGGAAATAAGGTTGAACCTTGCACTTGGAGGAATCATGCTCATCTGCTCTCTCTGCTTCGCTGAGTCCAAACACTGACATGCATCAGTTTGATGTCTGGTAGCTTTTCAAAAGGAAACAATTCTTTGATTTGGTTTGTTCCCAAGAATAGATGATACTTCTACGATCAGGTACTGAAGGGAGTAGCTTGGGCTCATACTTCATAATTCTGCATGAACTGATCTAACTTGTGGTTGCAGTCTTAAAATGTTATATTTGACTCATTTATCCATTTTTGAGCTATGTACTCATCTCAAATATTCTAAAACAATTTTTAAGTAAATAAGACTAGCCGTGCCAAGCTGCAGATGTTTTACTAAGTTTGTGTAAGTATAAGAGAATAAAGCAATTTTTATTTAAATCAACCCTCCTGTTTAGGGGGAATGTTTGGAAGTCATTTTCATCTATTTTCTTGCTTGTTGTCTAAAAAGCAGAAGCAGGACTATTTCAAGGTTTTGATAGTATGACCAGTCATTTCCTGTTCAGCTGTCTATGGGTGCCTTTGCAGCCTTTTCGCAGAAACATCTACTGCCAATATTTTCACATTAGTCGAGCTGAGCACTTCCTCCTTTCGTGCAAATAACCTCCTCTAATAGATGGGCATTCAATTGTACCGCAGTTTGAGCCACAGGCCTATTAATACTGTCTTTAGCATTGCTGTATATCACTGTGGTGGGGGTTAGCTTGGGTGGTGGGGGTGGGAGTCTATGCTCTATGATTGGTGGCAGTAAGGTCAATAACAATCCAAAAGAATACCAGAAATGATGTAATTTGAAGCTAATTTAAATGTGAGATGTGACTTTTTGACTCTTTGAAAAGCTTGAAGCTTTCATATGAGCAACTTAAACCACAACACATGTGTTTATTAAGGTTTGTCTCTAATGAAGTACAATGTTAACACCTTTGGAAAAAAAAAAAAAGAATAATGATACTAATAATAAAAAACCTGATTTTAACCAAAATCCAATCTCATGTAGATGTGACACTAGGTCAAATAAAGTAAAGTATAAACTTGACTTTTTGTAAAAACTACACATTTTTAATTGAGTCAGTACATCTTGTTGCTGATTTGGAAGACAGTCTCTAATAAGGCATATTTATTTAGATATTTATTTATATACTTTATTACAAGTAGCCAGTAGTGACTGGAATTAGAGCTCCTTGTAATAGATTTGAAATCGGGTCTCTTTTAAAGTACTGTGTTTGCTACAATTATTTGTAAAAATATCAAATTCTGACTCATATAAGTACCTTTTGGTGCACATTTGGAATTTGGTCTCCAATAAAGTGCAGTAGTTATTTTGTTGTGTAAAAATAGCTGATTTTAACCAATCAGTGTTTTTTCAATTTGCTCTTCCATAAAAAAACGATATTTACTCAATTTGTTTGTGAAAACAGTTCATTTTGAGTGGAATCAGAGCTCCTTGTTGCAGATTTGGAATTTGGTCTTTAATAAACTATAATATTTACTTAATAGCAATGGCTAAATGACTAAATATTTTTAGTCATTGCTAACTAACTTCTAATTGTTGCAGAATTAGAGTTTGGATTTTATTTTCTTGAAACATCTCTTGTTGGAAAATGCTCATCAAACAACCTCTGTTCCTTTTTTGTTTTATTATAGGATTTGTTTATGTCTTTTTCTTTTATATTTAGCTGCCTGTCTACTTTGATGCCATATGCAGTCTTGCTACTTTAATAAAGTTATTTATACAATTTAGGGTGTATCTCACAATCCCACTCAAATCCACAAATTTCAATATCACTGAGAATCTGTGGCAAGACTTGCCAGTTCATCTTTGAACGATGTTCGCAGATGATCTCCATCCATTCTGACTGAGATTAAGCTATTGTGCATAGCAGAATGATCAAATTTTTGGTCTCCAGATGAAAAGAACCTAGTACCTCCAGAAACCTGCAGCTGTGACTGCCCTAAAGGACGTTCTGCAAAGTATTGACTTTAATGTTTGTTGGCCACACTCTTCAGATTGCAATTGTAAAGAATAATGTAAACAGACATATCATTTTTCTTCCACTTCACAGTTATGCAGCAGTTTGTGTGGGTCAGTCACATAAATCCCCAACAATATACCGAAGTTTGTGATTGTAACAGATAGAAAATGTGAAAAAGTTCAAGGGGTATGAATACTTTGTAAAACACTTTATAAAAGTAAAAATTCAGCCCCAAAAACTCAAACCTCCCTTTTCAAGGTTTGGCCAAGGCAATGAAATGTCAAGGTGGGACCACTTAAAATGAACATCCCTTACCTTATTTCAGCACCACTGCCCCTTACTTTCTTTGACATAAATTTTTGCCTGTTCATTAAGCAGTGTTATCAGTCAGCTTGTGTGCACCCAAAGCACTATAATGGCTTAAGACCCGTTGTGATCTATCTGAAGAATTTGCATTGCAAATATGTAGGAAGACGATGATGATGATCATGCGGATTCAAAGGTGTCAAAGACAAATTAAAATTCCAATCGTACACAACTCTACTCTAAACTGGTGTTTTTGCAGTTCATGACTGTGGGGACTCATCCTTGGACGTTCTAGTCACAGTTTATCAAGGTGTTAAATGAAGGCAACTGGATTTGCTTCACCTCTCATCTAAAATCAGTCAATACAGAAACAGGGGTTGTCTACATGTTAAAAGAGTGATTGTGTCCGGCAGCAGCTGTAGACTGGCATGTTTTCGTCACAGATGATCAAGCGCACGCACAGTGACAAAAACCGGATCTGAGCTCCTGTCCGGATGCATCAGCGGGTGCGCTCGTGTGGAAAAGTCTTCTCCCTGGTGAATAGCCGGTTCCTCAAGCTTCTCTCTTCCATCCCCAGGATATAGCTTTCCCTCACCTCCCCTCCCTCTACCCTTTCCTTTTCCTTCTCTCTCTCCCTCGCTAACCTCCACTTCCCCCTGCGGTTTCCCCTTCTTTCTGTCAGCCCTCCTCCCCTTCCTCTTTCTCCAGCATCCACATAGTTTATTTTGATTTTTAAATGTCAAAGTCTCTGTATTACTGCCTGGTTCACCATACTCTTCTGTCTCTGTGGTATTATGTCTAAATACAATCTAGAGTTATGAGTCTTTCTGCAGAGATACCAGACATTTGGTGGTAATGTTGAGTGTTTATGAACTACACAGCCACAGGAATAAGCTCCACTACTGCTAGGGCAAAGTGAGCTAAATGTATGCCTACGCTAGCTACAGAAAAAAGGTATTCATATTCCATCCAATTAATGAAACCGTCATCAGAAAGCAGACTCACAACTGTATGTTTTTTTTTACCACAACTTAGAAAATAGCTGCTGCTAACATGTTCACTGTTTTTCAGCTTCTTTGACCTAGTCTATGTATAAAACCCTAGGCCCGCCCGCGCATGCAAATACCCCTCTGTGTTTTGTTTTCTATGGTTTCCCCCTATCTCAAGTTCTGATTTCCTATAAAAGGCTCAGTATAAATAAATTGACAATTTCAATGGAGCAAGAACGAAAACTATTCATACGCTTTCTAGATTACTTTCACACTGTGTAGGTGGGTTGAGCCATTCATATGGGTTTCTGTTTTCACTTGAATTAAATGCTGCAGTGGAAGAAGAGCTCTTTCACCTGTTCTTTGCAAGTCACTGAAGAACTGCTGGCACGATTGTGTTTCATAGAGAACTATGATTGATTGTAAACTGGACTCGCTATGTTGTTGGAAAAACCCAACTGGGAACAGTCAAGGTATGGTTTGGTTTTACCAGTAAATGGCAGCGAAGCAGATGTGCTGTGCAGTGCTGTGAAAAAGTGTATGCGTTTTCTGTTTTTTGTTTCTTGGCCACACTTGGATGTTTCAGCTTATCAAACAGATTTTTATATCAGACAAAGATAACCTGAGTAAATACAAAAGTCAATTCTCAAAAAATGCTTTCAGTCATTAAGGTTGCAAAGCTATCAAAACCAACCTCTCTAGAGGTGAAAAAGAAATCTCACTCTTTGTTAAATCATAATTTAAGTGTTTACACATTGTTGGGGAAAAATGACTTCAGTTTCACCATGAATATCAAGTTCTGATTACGGGACACCTGTAAAATAAATAGAACCTGTCTGACAACATGCCGGGGGCTAAATGAAATTCAAGAACATATGAGAAGTAAAGTCAAAAACATCCATTATCTATCTATTTTGCTATGCCAGCTTGGGATTTGCATAATGTTTTGCTTCTTGGGATGTTTTGGACTACTTCATATGAGCCTGTTGCCGGTATTCATGCATTCTTTTCACATAGGCTTTAATTTTTTTAATTGTTTAAATAGTTTTTCTTCCTTATTTAATGAGGTCACCATGTGAAAACTACGCTTTGTATTTACTCAGGTTAACTGTGATACTTGAATTTGTTTGATGATCTGAAACATTTAGGAGTGACAACAAAGCAAAGTAGAAGAAATCTTTAAGGGGGCGATTACTTTTTCAGCGCTCAGTATTTAACTCTGTGCTACAACCATTAAGAGGCATCATTTTAATTCAAACAGAACATATATATTCATATAAATATTTTATACAAAAGTTGATGATGCAAAAAATGTTTTAAAAAGTCGTGTCTAGTGGTTATGAGCTATTATTATGCTTCCCCCGGTGGATAGCAGTCAGGGTGATCTCATTTTGAGAGGAATAAAGTAAAAATACGGAGTAAAGCTAACAGATACTTGCTCTAAAAGTACAACTACATGGCCGATTCAGAAATCCTTCTGGAATTCAGAACTTCCCTGAATGTTAAATCAAATGCTAAATTAGAAATTTATATAATATATTGGTTTATTTTGTCAATTTTTCCTAATTCTATTAATTTTCCTGTGGCTATGCTAACTGCGAGTGCTGTAGTTGCTAAAAAGTCCCCTACCTGCATTCACTACTAGTTGTTCTGTATTTCTAACAGTTTCATTTGTATATTCTGTCTCGTGCAGAGACCGAAAAAAGGCAGTTTTTTTTAACTTTCGTTCTCATTTTTACAGTCCGTAGAGGTTGTACTGGGAGCTGACTGGTGGAGGAATATGTAATATTTGCCATAAAATACATTGATGCTAACGTTATTAGCAGTACAAATATTTTTGACAAAAAAAGTAGTCATAAGTGCGGGCATAATAAGATCTTTTGAGTTCTTTGTTTGATGCTCTGTATTTATGTTTGATATGTCTCTAGGTGTTGCACTGTTGTGTTGACAGAGTCGGCAAATAACGATGTTACGGAGCCGTCTTCAGTCACAAGACCTGAAAGAGTCTAAATACTACAATAAAAGGACTTGTCAAATACTCTGACTAGATTGTTAAAAACACTGTTTTGTCTCTATTTGTAAAAACAAGAAGTGTGCGCTTTTGCTTTTCCCAAAAATGTTTTTAAAATCTCATCTTATTTTTCGGAAGCCAATATTGTGTATGATCTTGTCTAAGCTGGATGTACTGTGACATGCCTCGTCATTAAGTAAGCAGCTTTCTCATGCAAAAATGATGAGGCATAAAAATACTTAAAGACTACCCTATTGTTCTTGAGAAGTTTTCATTTCCAGTTGCTTTAGATAGTGAAATTTGCTCTGGAACTTGCCCTGTCCTCTCTACCTGTGAGCTTGACTCCTCCCAGAGATTTCCATCTCTAATCCTTAAAGATCAATGCAGTGCTCTCTACAGCACTGCAATACATATAAAATCCCAATAGCTTCTTAGAAATAGTAATTTTAAAACCCATTTGATATAAATTACTCATAGGCCTGCCCTGTAGTGGTCACAATAGGAATAATTTTTAAATACAAAATTTGTGTTTCCATGTGGTAATGTTTTCATTTCTACTCAATTATGTAGAAAGGTTGATCTGTATTGTGTGACACAGCACACCTCTGCTGGTTGTGGCCACAGCAAGTTTGTTCTACGTCAGCTGTGGTTGCTCAGAGGCAAGTCTGCACCATTTGGAAATATTAAACAGTAGAGCTTATTCACCAGTTGTTGTTTGACTTGCACTGGAAAGCATTGCATACATAACAAAATCTATTGTGTCATCTTCCACCTTTGAAGCATCTGCTGAATATTTCCCTAAACTTTGTATCTACATTTAAACCAAGAATTGCAACTTTTTGAATAAATCTGAGAAAATGTGAAGTTTTGCATGGAAATTGAAAATAGGGCTGCAGTTAAAGTTCTCTAGATAAACTTCAGAGGCCTCAGTGATTGCACATAGTATGTCCAAAACCTTATAGAAGTTGAATTTGTTACAGAAATTGTACATTTTTGTGATACTATTTTCAGAGACATACCACACAGAATCATTTTTTTAAATTTGCTCTGGAAAAGAAAGTGATTTAATTACAGGTAAACACCAAAAATCAAGATTGTTTTACTCATCAAGCAAAATACATCAACAAAAATCTGTATTCCAGATATGGAAAAGGTTAGTACACCTGACACCCTAACAGCTAGTGTTACCTTCCTGTGGTTGAAATAACTTTCAAGAGATGTTCCTTGCAGCCATATACCAGTCTCTGGCATCGTACCCCACCCCCTACTTTCAACTGAGAGATGTTTGAGAGGTTTCTTGAATCCACAACCTGTTTCAGGTCACCTGACAGCAAATCAATGAGATCAAGATCTGGGCTTTTACTCAATCTAGGAGTCAGTTTTGTGGATTTGCTGGTATGTTTTCGGTCATTTTCATGTTGCAGTGACCGGTTCTGCTTCAGCTTAAATTGTTTTTACAATGGTCTCACATTATCCTAGCGCATCTAAAGATACACAGTAGTAATTATAGTGGAATCTGTGATGGGCAACTGTTCTGGTCCTGTTCTGCAAAATATTGCCAATCCATGACATTTCCACCTTCATGCTTTACGTTTGTGAAGTGCATTGAAAGCTGTATTTGGTTAGGCTCATCTGTCCACAGAACATTATTCCAGAAGTCATTGTCTTTATCTCTGCGGGTAACTTCAGCCTGGCCTTTATGTTATTCTTAGAGAGCAAAAGGGTTCCTCCTTGCACACATCCAACTGAAGTTAAACTTGCGCAGTCTTTTTTTGATTGTACAGTCATACACTTTATATAACAGTAGCAAGAGTCAGCTGCAGTTGGAGTGGATCTTGCCATCTACATTCAGGGTTAATATGCCTGTACAGCCAGATCTGGGATTGTTGGCAGTTGTTTAGAATGTACTGCTCTTGTGGACTGTTTTGTTTTTGTGCGGTTGAATAGCTGATATCAAATTCTTTTGAGAAGTCTTTAAATCCTTTACCAGACTCATAAGCCCCTACAAACTTGTTTCTGAAGGCCCCAGACAGCTCTTTCAGTCTTACTGTGATGTTTACTATCGCTTTACTATTGTGGAGAACACCAAACTAAATGTCTGAGGCTGAAACAGAGCAAACCTTCTTTAGAATGCTGAGTTCTTTCATAAAAACTGATGTGATAGCTTGTCTACGATGTTAGCCATTTTAAGTGGGAAGAAATGCAGCGGTGTCCAAAATTATTCCTCACAAGGAGTTCTAAAAGAAGTTTTCTTCCGTTTTTTATAAAATATTTATATTACTTTAATTTCTCAATGCTGTAAAAATTTAATTTGAATGTGCATATGTCTGGGTAAGTGGATCTAAAATAAAAGGCTGTCCCATTTGGAAAAATTAATTTGGAGTCTATAAAATGTGGCAACCAATGGAGTAATGTTTGTCTGCATTTATAAATGAGGACTTAGAGCAAATGATAACTGTTATAATGGTAACTGTGACAATATTCTGACTATTGTAGTTAATAAATTCATTTGTTGTGTATGCAATACACTAAAAAAGCAGGTTATCATGAACAGACAATTCTCTTTTGTGCATATTTGCAAATGAAATTTAATTCGACACCCTCTACACTTCATCATGTTTCAAAGAAATCCTTTTTCATAGATTAACTGTGTTAAACATTAGTTTTTATCATAAGAGCACTGTGTTTTACTGTAAAGCAGTGAGCCAGTTCATGACAGATCTTATCAGCAGTATTTGTTCCACCCACAACAAAGTATTTTAGTCAAGAAACAAAAGGTGCTGCAGAAAGAGGAATCTTATATGTGTCTATCTTCATTTTCTGTCCTCCTACAATGACTAAGCCATGCTATCACTTGTACACATCTACACTTTTAATTAACACATAAGTTCATGTATATACATAGGCAAACCTCAGAAAGAGGGTTTTTATTACAACTGAAGTTAAGGATATGTGTTGTGTACCAAATTTAACGTACACCAAGCAATAAATGTAATCTGAAATAGTTGGTTTTCCTCCCCATTTTAGAAGGAATAAAAAGCAGCGGGAATTACCTCTTACTCACTGAAAAAGCCTCGAAAGGTGTCATCTAGTGTAAAAATGTTAGGTCAAATGTCAAACATTAGACCCCAGTTTATACACTGAGCAACACTAATTTAAAGACTATTAACTGCATGAAATGTTGTTGTGCAAGCACATAGCATAATCAAGTATTGCTTAACTGGTCTATCACAAATTATTTTTACATAACCTATAAGTTGCAGTAGGTACTCTCCCCTCATAGTATTTTTAAAGCATGTTGTGTTTATCATTTCTCACATCTAGCCAAACATAACTTTAATTTCAGCTAGTTTTCTCTGAGAAACTTTTTGCCTATATTTCACAAAACACAACTGCCATATGAACACTATTCAATCAATCAACCTTTATTTATAGAGCAGTGTGCACACCCAAAGTTACCAAAGTGCTGTACAGGTCCATGAAATTTAAATGAAAACAAAACACATGAAGATGACCAATAAGAGACAAAAAACAGGTAGCGGTGGTGACAAGTAACATTTAATTCAATTTAACATATAAAATGGACTTAAAATCATTCAAGGTATCGGCCATCTTTACAGTAAGAGAATGATTATTAAAATGTAACTACTGTTAAATATGATTGGAGTTTCACTATTAGCACGTTCTATCTAAATGATCCCATTTTAAAAATTCCTTAATCTAGACTGGTTTGTGATCATTGTCAAGTGCAAACATGGGGGACGGGAGTCGCATGGTGAGTTGAAAGGTTTAATAATAATTGAACTGACACTCAGTTGGATCCCGCAGAGAACAATGAAAAACAGTCGGTATAAAGACTAGGGTAGAGAGGAGAATCGACCAATAAACAAAGCAGGTAATCAGAAGGAATCAAGAGTAGCTGGTGGAAGATAAAGCATGACAAATAAAGGAAGGAGGCTAATTAACTCAGATGATCGGGGAGTCCAGGGAAATAACATCTAAGTGCAAGAGACATAAGTAAACAATGGATTTAACTAAAAATAACAGCAACTAAGGAACATAACCAATAGGGTCAGAATAGATCTACCCAAAACACCTAACAGGGGAATCCAGGGGAATAACAAATATCTAAACACCAGAATGAGTCTAATATGAAACAGAAATAACAGCGGTGAAGAAACCCTAACACTGGCAGATCATGACAGCATGACATTAACTTCAAAACCAAGTACTCCCTCTTTCAGAGTTAAATGTTTTTCATCATTTCAATAAACTGTATAGCTACTGGATGTAGATTTATAAAAAAGTTGAATATCGCTTTAGTGGAAGATAACACGTGTTTGTGGGTGAAAAACTGTCACAGCAACATGATAAATATGTGAGTTAAAGCAGACTGAGTCATATGGTTATATTCATTGTTGGCTCTGCGCTGTAATATTAAATGTCTGCTACACAGGAATGCTACTTTTATAGCTTCTCTGTCAACACTACATGCATATCAGGTGCTTAGAGTCAGCAGGCCCCATCTGCAGCAGAGGGTTTGCAGTCACAGCTGTGTGTCATTTTGATTTGGAGTAAGCCAGCTTTTCCTACTGCTTTCCCTGGCAGTGAACCCGGGGACACCCTGACCTCCCAGTTACCTTGTCTCACTGAAACCATCGGTGGTCAAAATGAGTTCAACATGTAAAGTCCCTGCAATCAAGAGCATCTTCTGGGGCATCTTTTATTAACAGCAGCATTAAATATTCACCCACAGTCTCAGCCTTCTCTCAAACCCCCCACCCACCCGGTTTTTCACTGACACTCTGATTCTGAAGAAACAGAGGGAGTCTTAGTATACTGATGTTTAAACAGGAACCATTTCTTTGGTTTAAATAGTCCCTTATAATAAATAGAAACTATTTTCTGATTTGCATGAAACTGCCCCTCAGTCCTGCTAATATTTAGGACAGTAGGTATCAGGAAAATGCTTCTTAAATCATATGTAATATTTTCACTTGTTTTCTACAAATAAAGATTTGTGTATAAGAAAGCAAACCCCACACCTGTTTGTTTGTGAGAATAATGTGTTTAGATTAGAATAAATTCTATAAAACTATATTGGTAAAACCATTCGTGCAACCTATGTCTGGATGGGCGACATGGGCTTAAAAGTTTATCATGATATTTTGTGGTAATTACTGTAATAACTGCAAAACTGATTATCAAAAGTGTTTAAAAATCTATTTTTGTATGACATTGTATGGCTGTGACTGCACATCACTACTTTTACTGCTACTGAAGAGGAAGCAAACAAACAAACACAACAAGAAGTAACAAATGACTAATTATCAAATACTTTCCCCTATTGGGTCCTGTACAGAAATATTGGCTTAGAATTATAGTAAATACTAAGTGACCCTTCTAAGTGAGATTAGGATGGAGAAGGGGGGAGTGAAATTTCAGATTCACCATCTGCTCAGAACAAGAGGGGAAAGTGGGTCCAACACATGTGTAGCATCAGTTGTTCACAGGACCAACGGTATCACCACTGAGCAGCTCCCTTCTTAAACAGCTCTTTGGCTTAGAGACACATCCGGACACAGATGATAGCAATGCTTCTGTCAGTCCACAGTCGTTACCCTTAAATGAGACAGCCTCAGTTGTCCCTGTTGGTCTGGATTTGAATGTCTGGAGGTTCTTGACATTGAATTTAGAGCTGGGTTCTTGATGCAAAGAGGGAATGCTCTGACAAAAGTTCTTTAAGAGAAAGCAAAAGAAAGTCTAGCAGACCTTCACTCCAAATGGACAAATTAAGCTTAAAGTGCAAATGAAACATTTATTACGACCACAGCTCAAAAGGCTTCCCAGGTTCTTAGCTTCTTCTTTTCTGAGACCAGGACCAACACTTCTGCCTGGACCACATAAATCAGAACCAATCAACCAAACAAAAGTGGATTTTTTTGGTTACCTGGGAGGGCAGCATTTTTTTCAGCCAATGAAAAAAAGGAGGTTAAAGTTAACTTGTTGGTTTGTGACATTGGCGAGTTTCACAGATACAACCTTTATGCTTTAGTTTTTCCTCCATGGTGTTTGCATTCAAAACGGTCTGATAAATATTCACATGTGTTTATCCAGGAGGATGTTCCCCTTCCTGAGCTTCAACATCAGCGTACTGGATCCGTCTGCCCACTATAATGTCTACGTGGACGTGATTCTGGCCGATCAGCACCATTGGAGGTACCAGGGCGGCAAATGGGTCCAGTGTGGGAAAGCAGAGGGTAACATGCCAGGTATGTGTAAAGTCATAGCACAACGCAAAACAATAATAGGTTTTGATGTTGTGGGTTTAGTTTAGATTCATAAATGTTAAAAAGGAGTAAAAATGCTAGACTTCAAGGCAAAACCAAATATAAAAACAGAAAACAATAACCTGAAAATGTCATTTCAGCAGAGGTTTCTGCACTTTATACGTATTTTAAAGCTTCAGGACAAATCCACTTAGTAAATAAATTATAGTTTTTTATAGTAGTTTTTTTTTCAGATCCTCTTAATGCATTTAATCCCACTTGTACCAGGAGCAGCAATAAAGTCATACATAAATTAATGCAACACCACTTGATTCCATGGAAATCATACATCATGCTTTATACTGAAACAGTTTTTATAGCGTAATCAGTAGTTTTCACTTTGATGTTGAACTGTTGAAAGCAGAATATTTCCTTCTTCCTGAAAGTACCTTTTGGCTTGAAAGTGGTACTTTCTCTCTCTCTAATGTATTTGTAATTATTCATTTCCAATGTTATGAACATCTCAGAATCATTTATATTGCTCTGACTGCTTTACTAAATACTTCATACAAAAAAAAACATTGCATCAATGCCTGCCAATAATACACTTACTCCCCTGCATCCAAAACTGATGGAGACAAAAACTCCTTCCTCAACCCAGATTTTCTGTTGTACATTAAATTACATCAGCTGTAGTACAAAACCTCTCGTAAGTTTCTGGGGAGCTAAGATGTTTTCATTTCAGTGCATGCAACATGGAGCATCTCAAGGAAGTGGTTTGTGTAGCAGCACATCCACAAGCAATAGAGGCAACCTAGTGATCATGATGCACCGGTTGGCTCTTTTTTGTGGACTTTTTAGTGTTGCTTTATGTCCACTGCTTCTCTGCACATTCTGCTTGTTTTGATGGAGCCCCACGTAATTCATAGTTGAAATAGCTAATTGACTTTGCAGTTTATTATCAGGACTTTTATTTTTTTCAGAAAAAGCAAAAAGAAGGTTAAGTGAATGGATGGCGACTACTTTTATGGTTTTTGCAGTTCTAATTGTCAGTGTCTGGGAAATTAAATCACTTGAAGTTTTCCGAGCCTCTAAATGTCACTATATCTTAAAATGTGAACCTCATTTTAAATTATGCAAATATAATTCAGCAGGGACAAGGAAAACTGGTCAGAGCTTATTGGGGAAATGGATTGAGATAAAGTATTCCCACCCAATCACCATTTTCACACTTTGTCATGTTACAAACATAAACTTCAATTTATTCAATTGTTCTATCTCACTAACACAAAGTTTTTCATAGTTATAAATAGGAATAAAAAATATTCCTGGTTCTTGAAGTATTTTTTTTATAGAATTTTGAAAATTGTGACATTTTAGCCACCCTGAATCAATGTCAGCTTTAAATATCTAAAGACTGAATGTTTGGGCATTTTTCTGTGCAAAATAGTTTAAGCTCAGTCAGACTGGATGTAGAGTGCCTCTAAAGATTCATTTTATTGAGACTTGCAACAGATTTCCAACTGGATTTAGGTTTGGACTTTGACTGGACCATTCTAAAACATGAATATAATCTGATCAAAACCATGGGTCTCCAACTCCAGTCCTCAAAAGCCACTGTCCTGCAACTTTATGAAGCATTTGTATTCCAATATATGTGAAACAAATGAATTGGTCATTGCCAGGTCTTGATGACATGCTGAGGAGGTAATTCAACAATTTGATTTATGTGTGTTGGTGTGGGAATGCCTCTAAGGACTGGAGATTGGGACCATGATCTAATCCACAGGTGTCAAACTCCAGTCCTCGAGGGCCAGTGTCCTCCAGCCTTTAGATGTGCCTCAGCTTCAACACACCTGAATCTAATAATTAGGTCATTAGCAGGATTCTGGAGAACGTGACTGTATACTGAGGAGGTATGCAGTCAAGGTACCTCTATGAGGTTCCTCTGGTCATTAGAAACCACAGGACCATGCTGTCACCCTTGTGTTTCACCATGTGGATGGTGTGTTCAGACTGAGGTAGTGTCACCCAACCCCCACCCTCTCCCCCACCCCCAAAATAGTGCATGTAGGAGAAAAAATTATACTTCGGTCTCTTCTGACTAGACCATCTTCCTCCAACCTTTTGCTGTCTCATGAAGTATTTGGAAGCACCAGAAAATGCTTTACCACAAAAAAGCACGAACTACCCCAACATCCACAGGAATCTCTGGTAATTCACTTCTTTATACATTCTAAAAATAGTTTTTCCATTAAATGCAAAACTTGGGATATAAACAAAACTATGGATCCATTTCTTCAGATCCTCTCAGATCTATTCGGGGCACATATGATTTCATTTCAGACTCTTTTTTGCAAAAAAAAAAATATTTTTATATTAATGCATAAATGCCTCATACTTCTTGATCTCTCCTTCTTGATCAATGAGTTCTTCATGTTCGCATTCATATAAAACACATAAACATAAAAGCAAGTTTAACCAAACATGCTTTTTGCTTTGTTCTATGATTGTTGATAGAAAAGCCACAGTTATCTAAACTCTAAGGTGTTGTCACACATTTGCCAGTTGTTGTGGAAAAGGTGAATGCTGTTGTGCTAAAGTTGTGGAAATTGTGGTGAAACAACTTCTCTCAATTAGATTTAATAGTGCACTTCATGTGGTATGAACTAAATCAGGTTAGAAGGTCATTGTGGTGATGCTGTGAAAATTCATGGTGCAATAGATTATATGAGAAGAGTAAAATATCAAAGGAAATAGAAATCACAGCATCCCTGACCACAGCCTGTGACATTAATTGTGGAAATTAATTGTGGTCTACTTTTACATGTACACTAACTTTGAGAACATCCTGTTCTTCATATATAAGGTCCAATTTGTTGATGGATCCATCGTTGCCAGTGTTCATAGTTAGATGAGAACACCAGAACTGCAGCCGCAGGTCTAATTCATCCCAAAGGTGTTCAAGAAGGTTGAGGTCAGGACTCTGTGCAAGCCAGTCAAGTTTTCCTCACCAAACTGTATACAGCTGCAGTCATGGAAGTGATTGGAATACTGAAATTCATTGATTTGGTGGTGTGACCAAATACTTTTGGCAATATAGTTTATTCTATATCGAGATTGACAATAAAAGACGAAAAAATATTGCTTGGTTTTTTTTAGCATAATAGAAATAAATATTCTGCATTTAAAAAAATGTGCAAAATGGTTGGATAAAAAAAAACTAAGAATTATGAGTCCAATTTATTTATTTATTTATTCTTAAAGCAGCTAGAAGAGTATTTTTACATTTTCAACTCCTGAATTAGATAGCCTTCCAAAAAAATGTTTTACCCCTTAACTCTTACACATTTTGTCTTGTTACAACCACAATCCTCAATGTATTTTATTGGGATTTCATGTGATAGACCAACAGAAAGTAGGGCCTGACAAGACATGGCCATCCACCTAACCTGACAGATCAGGGACGGAGTGCTTCAATCGGAGACGCTACCAAGAGATCCATAGAGGAAATTCAGAGATTCTAACCACAAGTCAGAAAATGATAGGGATAGGATATGTTGTGAACTCTTCACATCTGGCCTTTATGGAAGAGTTTGAACAAGAAAGCCATTGTTGAACAAATAAAAGGATTTTAATTTAAAGCTTGCCACAAGACATGTAGGGGCCACATCAAACACATGAAAGAAGGTGCTTTGGTCAGACAAACTATAGTTAACATTTTTAGCCCACATCTTAAATGCTATTTGTGAACACTGCATTTCACCTGGAACACACTATCCCCACAGTAAAACATGATGGTGGAAGTATCATGCTGTGTAGATACTTTTCTTTACCACATAACATACCAGTAAAATAAAGAGGTTTGTGAAGATAGGAACATGTGGAAAAAGTTTAAGCATATGAATACTTTTGCAAGGCCATGATTATCTACAGCTAAAAACCCCGTTCTTGTGGCTAATGACTCATTTTGGTGATTGCAGGGAACAGGATGTACATGCATCCCGACTCTCCTAACTCAGGGGCTCATTGGATGAGACAAGAAGTGTCATTCAGCAAGCTTAAGCTCACCAACAACAAGGGCAGCAACAACAACGCGACACAGGTATCCCTCCCCCTTTCCTTTTTTAAATTCCACTTTATAAATCCAATAGTTTATGTTGATATTTTAAAAATGTGTTAAATTAAGCTTTTCGCCATGCAGGAACATTTTCTAGTGTCTTGGTCATGGCATGTAATCAAAATCCCCAACTAATTGAGTAAAAGTGCTCTAATATCCCCTGATTTTATTTTCTATTAGGTAAGGTTATTATGTCAATTATATACTGTTTTTCCCTTCAGATGATCGTTCTTCAGTCGCTCCACAAGTACCAGCCACGTCTTCACATTGTGGAGGTGAAGGAAGACGGCACAGAGGACCCTTTCCTGTCCTCAAAAGCTCAGACATTTGTCTTTTCAGAGACGCAGTTTATCGCCGTCACTGCTTATCAGAATGCTGACGTAAGAAGATTCTTGTACCTACTGTTCACTGGAAGTAATTATTGGGTTATTTTAGTTTCTTTTTTAACATGCACAAATAACTTCAAATGCATGGATCTGGTTTTTGCATGCATGCACACAGTGCTGTGAAAAAGTATTGGCACTGGATCGGATTTTTTCTGTTAAGGCTTTTTGTCACACTTACGTGTTTCAAATTGTAAAACTACATATAACATCAGACAAAGATAACCTGGATAAATACAAAAAAAAATGTTTTTAAATTATTTTTATTTAACCCTAACCCCTAACGCTACGGGAAAAAGGTATCCACTCCAACTTGGCCTAATGTGAAAAAGTAATTAACCCCCTAAACCTAAATACTTAAGGTTACAAACTGATGGCTGGACATTCTCCTTCAGGATTTACTGCTTTAAGAGAAGAATTCTTGGTTCCATTAATTACAGCATCTTGCATAGGTCCTAAAGCAGCAAAGTCAGTCCCAGACCATCACATTTTCACCACCATGTTTCACTGGCGATAAAATTTATTTTATCTATAATGCTTTGTTATTTCCACACCAGATGTAACAGGAAGCACATCTTCCATAGAATTCCCCCTTTGTCTCATTAGTCCACAGAATATTCCAAAAAGTCTTGGGGATCATCATAATTTTCCAGTTGTGGTGGAATACTTTTGACAAAAAATCGACATGCCTTTGTGTTTGGTTTTAGCATTGGAACTCTAATAGATGCCATGTATGCCTACTGACTTTACACTGACTTTAACTGAGGCAAGTAGGACCCGCTTTAGATGTTGTTTGAAGTTATTTTATAACCTTCTAGATGACTTGTCGATGCCCTCGTTGAGTAATTTTGGTGGGCCGCCCACTGCTGACAATGTTGTCAGTGTTCCATGTTTTCACCATTCATGGATAATGGCTCTTCCTGTGATTGACAGGAGTCCCAAAGCCTTAGAAATGGCTTTCCAGACTTATAGATGTCAATGATTTTGTTTCTCATCTAGACATGATGTGGTGCTTTTTGAGATCTTCTAGCCTACTTTATGTTGTGATACAGGCTCTGTTCAGGTTATTTCTAAAACTGCAGGCTACGTAGTAATCAGGCCTGGCTGTGGCTAGTGAAACTGTAATCAAGTTTAAAAAACAATCCTAATAATGACTTTTAATTCATGTTTTAACAAGGTGGTCAGTTTTTCACTTAGGGTCAGGGTCAGTTGGATAGCTTTTTTTCCCTCAGAATGTAAAATCATCCTTTAGTACTGTATTATGTATTTGTTTAGGTTATCTCTGTCTGATATCAACATTTGTTTCATTACAGAAGATTTCTGCCATGGCACCAATTCTTTTTACTGCACTGTGCACATAACTTTGAAATTTGTGCAACATCAGTTCAGCTAAGAGTCACTGACTACTCAATGTTTCACTAACAGCTGCATTGTCTAAAACTTTCTCTATGCCTAGTATAGACATACTGGTACCGGTTGTGTAGGTGTGATCACCCACTTTGTGGTTCTAAAGATCAACTCTTTCCAGCATGTTGACCTCATTAATTATTAGTCAGGGACATCCTCTCTAACTTCTCTCTTGTTTCTTCATGGTAGTTGCTCACTCCTTCTCTTTTTCCTGTGCCTTCATTCTCTCTCGCTGCCCTCCTCCTGTTCCCTACACAGATCACTCAGCTGAAAATAGACCATAACCCCTTCGCTAAAGGCTTCCGCGACAATTATGACACGTAAGTAATTTGAAAAATACTTGTGTTTGTACAGAGAAACCAGCAGCAAATCCTTCCTTTTTGCTCTAGATTAAGAACATTGTGTGAACTCTGCATAAAGTATTCAACTGGATCAGTGCTGCCACTGAAATGCCTTGAGCGCTCATGTCACCTTTTTAATATTAGAATAGACGCAATTACTGCACAGTTGCTTAGCTTGCTGCAGTGAAAGGGTGTGAGGGGCTGTGAGATGTTTGATAGTTGTTTGAGGTTTGGGCAGGAAATAACACCTTCTTCTTTTTCCTCTTCTTCTCACACTCACTTCTCTTACCCTCCTCCTCCCTCCTGCCTAGGCTCTATGCTGCTCCTGACTCAGATCGACTTACCCCTTCCCCTACAGAGGGCCAGCAGTTGTTACCAGGGACTTGCTACTCACAGGGCTATCTTTCTGAACAGTACATTAGCCCCCTGCCACAGACCCGCTTCTTTGGCCGTGAACCCATTGGTATGAGCCAGCAACACAAAGACCCACCCTCTAGCCCTGGACCCCACAGTCGCTGGTACCTGCCCCCACAACAGAGCGTGCCACCAAATCGGCTTGACTTCAGTTCTTCCTATGAGGGGGACTTTTCTGGAAATGGTTTCTACAAGCCGTTTCCCCTGCAGACGTCTGCTCACCATGCCCTCAGCTACTACCCAGAACATCATTTTGCATCAAGCAGCGTGTCCATATCAGCGGCCAGTTCAGCAGGATGGAGTACCAGCAGGCCTACCCTACAGTATCCCAGCAAACCTGCCCCCAGTCTGAGCTGGTTCAGACCCATTTCGTCCTCTTCCTCCTCATCATCATCTTCTACACCCACCGGCAACCCAAGGCTGCACCCCCCATCTCTCCTGGAGTCTCTGCAGACACCCCTGCTACAGGAAAAGCCGAAAGAGTCTGCTGGAGTGGCACCGGAGGACCCCTGGCTCGAGCCACCCTCAGTCAAATCAGCAGACTCTGCCGACTCAGGCCTGTTTGAGGGGAACAAGAAGAGGAGGATGTCACCCTATACGTCCAGCACTGAAAACTCCCCACCTCCGCGCACCAGAGATGTCTGTGAAAAAGAAAACAGCAGCGATCCAGACTACTATGGCTATTACACCCACTGAGGGCCTCTCGTTTCATCACAAACGTTTCCTAACACCCTCTTGCAGCTCCCCGAGACTGCACAGTTCTGATGGAGGGCTGAAACAATCCAAACAGAACAGCAAAATATAAGTCCTCACAGTGAAAACATCCACAAAATAACATTTTTTCCTTATAAGTGTGAAATGATCACAGTAGGAACTTTTCAGGACAGTGGCAAAGGGAATAAAAGTGGATGTGACTGGGACTCTGGCCTACAGTCACATAAACACCAAACAGACATACAGAGGTGTGACTTAAGTCTTTGGAACATCTGGAGATTTGAGAAAAAAACCAAACATCTGCATATCTGCTTTCTGACATATGCCTGTGGGGATTGTCTGTTCTTTCTGCATCAAACACTCTCTGGCTGCAGTGCCATCTCTCATCTGTGTCTTCCTTCGAACCCACAACCATTCACACATTTCTTCACAATGCGCTCACGTTCATTTCCCCCCAATGATCCTGTGCAAAAATTGTTTAGCAAAAAAAATAAATAAATACTTCTGCCTCTCTAATCTTAGGCTCACAATACAAGGCGCAGCTCCCACTTGTGGTGGTAGAGGAGCATTGCGGGCACTCAGAGCGGGGTTTAGGACAGCTTAGCAGATGTGTGTTCAGAGTGTGGTTGGCAAATGAACAATAAAACAGAAAGCAGAACATCTGATGGTCATCCAGTATATTACAGTGACCTTACATGTTGAATGTTTAATCATGCACACAAATATAAGTTGAAAACAAAGGCAGGAATAGTGCGTTGAAAATGTGTTCATATACATAGAAGTTTTACAAATTTTGTCTCATTATAGCCACAAATGTCATTTTTTAAAGTGGGATTCTGTGATAAAACAATGCAAAGTAGTGAATAATTATAACATTAACAAAAAATATACAAGGCTTTGAAACAGATTTGAAACAAATAATCTGAAAAGTGTAGCATGCATTTGTATTTAACCCTCCCCACCCCGAGTCACTACTTTGCAAACCCCACATTTGGGGTTATGTTTCTATGTGTTCAGGGTGTGCATCAAGAGGAGGACAATTTTTGCCCATTATGCTCTACAAAACACCTACATTTTCAAGTCTTGCCAAAAATTCTTAATTAGATTTAGTTCTTGGGCATTCTTACTGATAGAAATGTTTTGATTGAGTGCGTTGTCATGCTGGAAGGTGAAACCCTGCCCCAGTCTCAAGTATTTTGCATCCTCTAACAGGTTTTGTTGTAGTATTACCCTTTATTTAGCTCCATCCATCTTTCCATCAAATCTTACCAGTTTTAATGTCTCTGCAAAAAGCATCCCCACAGCATGATGCTACCACCACCATTTTTCATGGTGTGGATGGTGTGTTCAGGATGTTAGTTTACTGCCTCACATTCTGTTTTGCATGTAAGCAAAAACATTTAAATGTGATTTCATCGGCCAGAGCACCTTCTTTCATGTTTGTTGTGTCCTCCCATGCCTTTCTTTTAACAATGACTTTTTTCTTACCATGTAAAGGCCAGATTTGTTGACTGTTCAACTAACCGTTGTACTGTCAATGGATGTTCCCACCTAAGTTGTGGGTCCCTGCAACTCCTTCAGAGTACCCAGGGGCCTTCCTGCTACTTTTCTGATTAATGTTCTCCTTGCCCCGCCTCAATTTTGCTTGGACGTCTTGTTAGGCTTCAAGTTGTCCCATACTCTTTCCATTTTTAGATAATGGAGGGAGCATTACTCTTTAAGATGTTCAAGATTTAGGATATTGTTTTATAACTTAACTCTGATTTAAACTTCTCCATAACTTTATCCCAGACCTGTCTACTGTGTTCCTTCATCCTTATTTTGTTGCCTCAGATTATTAAATTTACCTGATCTGATAAACTTAACTTTTAGTAGCAGCAATAAGGTAACAAATGATTTAGATACAAGCTTCAAACAAGACCAGCTGTGCACAGGTTTGCTTGTGTAGAGTGCAAAGATTCTGACCTTGCCAGAATTAGTCAAATTTAAAGCGCTCCTGTCACCAAACTAATAAACCTCACAATCAATATTAGCATCAATATCTACTAAACAGTATCATCAATAGAACCACACAAGCTCTAAATTGGCCCCAGTTCTGCAGATCAGTTCATAGTAGGTTGTGGAGGATGCTCATGTGTAGCTGTAGTTAAACTGATGAGGCACTGCCAGCCTCAGACCACAATAAACAGGAAGCACAAAGTGACCAGACCGACACTCTGAATTTCCCCCTTTGGTCTCAGGACGCATCATGTGGTGACGCTGGTTGACAGAGGCCCGGCTCCCAGCCTGGTGACAGAAACAAAGAGTGAGGCCACAGTCGGAGCTAATCAGAGGTCTGCCCCTCACTCCTCACCAGGTGTGCTAACTGCCTTGGACAACACCGGAGGCGACAGGCAGGCACCTAGTGCTATCCATCAGGGAAACTTTAGTGTTTACTGAGCGAGCTCAAATTATTCCATGTACAAAATGAGTGTCGTGTTAAGATGATGTTAACTGATGGAACCATTACTACTGTAACATGCAAAAATTCAACATCTGTCATATATGGTTCAAACTAAGTAAAATAGCTAATTTTAAAAGCATGTTTACATTTTACTCTCTTTAAAAAATTCACGATTCTGTAAATAAGAATTCATTTTGACTGGTTTCATAAGAATTAAACCCAATAATTTTATGTAACTTTGCTCAAATCTGGGTGCTGAAACTATCCAAAAGTTTACCCTAGTTTTATCAAAATGGACCCATAAACATTTACTTTGTTTAAGGGTACAATTTAATGGTGACAACTTATGCTTAAGCTAATCAGTTCTTTTGTGTTTTTTATTTCTTTCTCTTTGCAGTATTTAAATAATTCGTTTAAATGCTGCAACATAGAAGCGAGTTTCATTGCATAACAAATAAAGCCATTTCTTTTGAAGAAAGCATGGCTGAACAAACAATATACAAACATTATTTATGAGAAACACTGGATATAAACACGTTGCTAAAAACTAGCTGAACTTGTAAAACTAGCTATAGAAACAATGTCTTTCTACAGTAGTTTTTGAACATTACAAGCGCAGCCTTGAAAGTGCTTCGCTGGACTTTCTACAATAAACCAACATACAGTTGTGCATAATTCTCCAGTGTAAGGAACATGATACATGGTTTTCACAATTTTTTTTAGGTGCTGAAAACAGATCAGACAGAACAACCTCTTTATATTTCTTGTGTTATTTTTCTAAAAGATGTTTCTTATTTAATATATATTAATATTTGTCAGATAATAATGCTTGGGGTACATCGATGAAGGTGTTGTTATGTTGTAAGGGCAATTAATATGAAATGAGTTTAAGGTGAGGGTGCTTTTGCAGAAACAAAGAGAGAAAGTGTAACAGTAACACAGGCCTGCAGCTACGTTTTATTTTGTGAGTGCAAAATCTCACAAAATCTCACATCAAAAAGCTGTATGAAAATGCTGTCAGATACCTCAGGATGGGCCCCCTGCTGAATATCCCAGCTTTTATCATAAACTTTAACCAATGAACTCAAACCTCTGCTGTTCACGTTCTTAACTCCTTCTTATTCCTAGTGTTTTTTTTTCCTATGGCAAGTTTCCCTCTACATTAAAATATGACTGTATTTCTGGAGATTTTGCTGTATAATTTCAAAATTAAGCAGAGAGTGAAGGAGGCCGACCACACAGTTCAAGCAACAATTGTTATTTTTTGTGTGTGATCAGTTTGTGTCATTTAGGAAGCAGTAACTGTCCTTTAACTCATGAAAAGCTTCTAAATTACAATGAGCAAACAATGGAGATTTGTCAAGGAGGAAAAAAGAAACTTATTTATTGAACATGGCATATGTGTATATTTGGTTTTTTATTAATAAAATTAAAGCTTTCACGTCTCAAACTGACTGCTTTTCATTTGTTGATTAAAATGAATAGAAATAAAAATATTAATAGTATACTGCACATAAACACCTCAGCTCAGAATTTTCACACACATTTATAAAATGCTCACATCATATGGCTTTTGATCTGGTCAAGTTTACCTCATATGATACAGATGATATCCTGAAACCTTCAAGATATGTTTTCAAGACCTTGCTATGCTGTTATATTTAAAACTGTTTGGTTGGTTGTCACACAACAAATGTCAAATCTCTCTCAGACTTACTATTTTATTTTTACTTAGAAAACCATTTAATGCATCCTTGAAATCATCCTTAATTGATGATCAGTCATAACTTTAAAGAGCGATAAATGTGTGAAACTAAATGTAACCTTGTTTTTTCATCAGTAGAAAGATTACATGTGGTAACCTTGAGTGTGGGTGTGCGCGCGTGTGTGTGTGTGTGTGTGTGAATACACTGATTAACAATTTCAATGTTTTCTAATGGTTTTGTGCATGTGCAGTCAATGACGAAAAAAATTGAATTCCATTCCCTAACTTGTTATCTAACACAACGTGCCAGACTTCTTCCTAATTCCAGCTCTGATTTTTGACAGCTGGTGACATATTCACCTTGTGCAATTTAGGTGTCCAAATACATAGGAAAGAATCTGAGAGAAACACAACATAGAATCAAGAAGGAGGAGGAGGTCTAAAGTTTGTTCAGAGAAAGAGGGGACAGTCAAACCGATTTCAAACCCAAAGTAAGGCGCTGTCTTATCAATTCTATCATGGCAGGTGGCTATAGTGATGGATTAATTAGAGTTCATTCCAGCTTTTCCTCTGGAGTTTAAACAGCAGAAGAGGTGAGTGTTAGCATGTCATGTCATTTCAACAACGAGGCATCCAGAGACCATTCTTATGCTGGGTAGCCTCTAATCAAAGAGAGTGGTCTTAGTCCCAGTTTTCCCTAATAACTGTGCTAAAAATAAATAATGGGATCAAAACAGCACATTTGCACAACGATCAAGGAGAAAATTGGCGTTGAACAAAGATTTTTTTCAGAAAGATGGAGCAAAGCAATCAAAGCAATAACATTTTAGCTCCATAGACAGCTCCAAACTTCTCAGATCCTAATCCCTCTGAAAACTTGTTGTTTTGATCTAACTTTTAGGGCTAATAGCATTTGAAACATTTATTGAACTTTAATATACTTTAGAAAGAAAAAAACTTATAACACTAAAGGTAATAAAGTTTGTTAAAGCAAGATTTCCTTCAGATTTACTTTTCATCCTAACTGTTGTCATTTTTAATCCATTCCATTCTGGTCACTCCCAGTGGATACATTAACATGCCCAACTTAATCCTGAAAAATAAAGACTCATTTTATATGTAATGACGATTGCTCAACATAAAGTTAAAGAATTACTGTATAGATTTAGAGACTAAATATAGTTTCACGTCGCTTAATTGTGCTATAAATGTATGTTTCAATCTTTAATTAAGTTGAATCTTGAAAATTCAAGAATTTTGAAATCTGTGAATCTGCCCTTTGCAATAATAATAAACAAAACAATCCTTTGTCTCTTTTCCATTAAATCACTCAGCCATGTGCAACTGATGAAAGCAATAAATTCACAGACTGCAAGGTCTTAATGCCGCACCACATCTGGTGAGCCAACGTAGCTGTATTTCTAGTAGATTAACAGAGGATCCAGAGCCAGGCCTGACTGAGATCCCTCTATAGCTCCCCATGACCCTGATGATCCTGCTTTAGCCCACCTCATTAATCGCCTCTCCTTCCGTCTGTTAGATGGAGAGTGGACACCATACTCACCTTTAGTATTTTCTTTCTTTAGATCCATGCAGACAGGAAGATTCAGGAACTGCAGAGGGTGAAAAAGCTGTGCAGGCAGTGAGTTAAAGCCTGGAAAAGCGTGTTTTCAGAGGGGAGTGGAGGCCTAAACACTCTGAGTACTTCATTTATCACTCCTGCTCACACACAGGGCTCACATACACATACACACAGTTTGTCTACGACCCTACAGAAAAAGGCAGTTTTCGGGGTCTTGGAGAGGTATTCCTTATTAGAAACAGACCATATAAAGTACAAATATTTATCACCTGGATCTTGTTATTTTGTGAAAAAATGTGTGCTACTGTCATGTCTTCAATCCAACAAACATACAATAGCATTACCTTAAAAAAAATTGTGCTAAACAAAAAGCAGCATGGCCTTCTAATTTAAATGACCAGTTGAACAAATACTACATTGTAATTAAAACTAAAAGTACACTTGTATTACGGCCATGCAAACACAGGTGTCACAAGACCCATTTTATTGGGACAAATGTCCCAGAATACATGTTCTGTGCCCTGGTAAAATTCCTGTTCACTGCTCAAGTGACAAGTACACATAAGAACAACGTATGACTGCTTGAAAGAAACATATAAAGGAGACACTAAAAAGCATCTGCGGTGGCCAATTGTTTGTGCAAATGTGAAGGTGAAATAAGGTAATTCTTTTTAAACGCACTATAAAAACCTTGAACATGAAAGAGATGTTGCATACAGTTTGCCAGGTCATAAGGTAGCCAAAATCTCTATTTCAACTCTAAATATTCTTTTACAAAAAGGTAATGTACCAAAGAAGACTCAACGCAAGTGGTTTAGACTATAAATTCATTATTATTACTTTTCTCAACTTCAGAGTCTTTAAAGAATTTAAGAAAGCCGATGATGATCTCCTGTTTTTTGAGTTTCTGATAGGTTAATTCACAGCATTTAAGTTAAAAAGATACTGTTCTGTGGAGATGGGTTCTGTGTCCCTTAGATGAACATGTTTTATTGTGAAATGTTCATATCAACCCAAGAACAAAAGCTTAAAACAGTGTGAAGATAGCTGGCTGCATCTGGTTAGAGAGTGTCATTAGTCCTGCATGAGCATGTGCTTTAGGCCCATTACTTCAAAAGAAATCTAAACTGCCGAGACAAAGACCTTAATTTATAGAGACAAGTCCTGTGGTCTGATGAAACAAAAATGTAAGTGTTTTGCCATACTGACCATCAATAAATTTGGAGGAAAATGAGGTAAGCTTGCAAGCCTGAGGACCATCCCAGCTGTAAAATACGGGAGTGGCATCATCATGTTTTGTGAGTGTGTGGTTGCAGAAGGTACTGGTGCTCTTCTTAAAATAGATGGCATTAGAAAGAACATAATGTAAAAAATATTGAAGCAACGTCTGAAGATGCAGCCAGGAGGACTTCCAATTGGACAGCGACTCTGCCAAATTTTTTACAAAGTGACTGAAGGATGACAGAGTCAATGTTTTGGAGCGGTCCTCACAAACCAATGATCGCAGTCATGTGGAAAATTTGACGGCAGAGTTGAAAAAGTTTTGCAATACTTTTTACCTCTCCAATAAATGATTTTGGTAATGTGAATTATTCTTGTCAAAGTGTAAATCATCTGAAAGTTTTATTGATCAATCTTTTCCACTCATATAAACCACAAAAAAAATGTGTAAAACCATAAATTATTCCTGCATATATATAACTTAAAAGATGGATACTATTGAGATCCACTACACATGTCAACACTAAAACATGACCAAATAGACAAAAAATGGCCTACCAATTAATCACTACTGATCATGTTATGACAGTAATAATATAAATAATAATTATAAACTTTGCACCAAGAATAACAAATGCTGGTTGGATACATATCATCATAAACTTTATTAGTAAGCATCCTTTTTAGGAAACCAGTGACAATAATAAATAACTTGCAAAGACAAAGATGTCTCCAAGGTTAAATAGTACATTACATTGTTTCATTTAGCAAAGATCTTCATCCAAAGTGAGTTTCACCTGAGGAACAACATTCGCTCATTCTCTAATTTAACAAAAATGGGTCTAAATTAAAACATGTGCAGCATCCATCATCCATCAATTATATGCTGGTTTCCTCAACAAAACACGTTATAATGCAGCTCCTGTTACAAACCTGTAATACCTTATTTAGCCACTCTGAGGCAGCGAAAACAGCTTGTGAGCCCTTAGAGGACAGAGATGCCACTGAATAGAGGGTGGCAGTATACATCCACACAGCAGAAATATTAGCTGGTATTTACCTTGACAGTAAAATGGATTCCACTTCATTTATCCAGTCAGTTAGAAAATGCTGTCAAAGCTGGTTAAGAGGACAATATTTAAATTAAATTGTACACATGATGCACTCAAACATTTAGTTGCTCACTAATCTCAAAGTAAACTTGGAAAATCGTATAATTATGCATGTACTGAGTTGAAGTATTCTACAATTAATGATAAAATAAATTAAGAAACGTTAACAATATATCTGTTTTTCCACCAGTCATGTCTTGCTGTATCAATGAACGTTCCCGTGAAACCACTCATGAGAGAACAGAAGCAGCACTGTCGTCACTCCTTTAAAGCAGGTCATTTGTGCTGCTCAAAACCATCAAACACTATTTAGGCAATTTTCCAAAAAGTTATGTCGGGTGCATGATGCTGTGGTCTTCATCACCACAAAGTTACGTTTTCAAGGTTAGAAAAACCTGGATTGTTCCTGAGCTCCCAGTAAGTGCCATTGGTCAACCACACATCTCGTCCACAGGAATCCTTGGCTTTCCTGAGAATAGGAACAGGAGGGGATTAGTCATTTGAAAACACAGAAAATGTAGACAGAGCAAAGATGTTGTTTATTGTTACAACTGTGAAAAAATATCAGCAGTTTGAACAAAAGATTGCCCACTTTGCACCTTTGAGACAGAGAGCTCTCAGAGGAGCAAAAAGACTCTGAGGTCTCAGAGACTTTTTCGTTGTCATAATCTATTTTTACCTATCACTTTTTTAGAGTTCTAATAATTAAACATTCTATAGCCTTTATTTGATTCATTTTAAATAGGATTCAGTTCGAACAAGCTGAACAGAGAATCCACATCAACCAGATGAATACCTTTACGTTTTTCTCCACAGTGACAAAAAACACTGACTGAGATGGAAGCAACTACATATAAACGATGAAATTAAACGACTGCACTGAAAATATAAAGAGACCACTTGCTGTGACTTGAACGCACAGTCTTACAAGTTCCACCTGGTCCGCATGGACTTGAATTGCTCACCCGTATG
Source organism: Crenichthys baileyi (assembly GCA_036173005.1). Lineage (NCBI taxonomy): Eukaryota > Metazoa > Chordata > Actinopteri > Cyprinodontiformes > Goodeidae > Crenichthys > Crenichthys baileyi. The sequence goes on along the minus strand of JAHHUM010002960.1, from coordinate 128,704 downwards.
TGCGTAATCAAATATCTGGAGAGGGATTGCTGCAGAGGCTATTGTTATTAGGTTTTGGACTTTTGCCTCGGATAGACGACTTCTTGTGTTTTAATGTTAGTATGGAGGCTAAATCTGCGCTCTTCAGTAGAAAACTTACTGAATTTGTTTCCATGTTATGTAACACTGGCAAATAAAGAGCAAATGTCTCCAAATTCACATGGATAGTGTATAATGTGAGGAATGATGGACCCACAACAGAAAATGACGCATTTTTTGTTGTTCTTACGTGACTACTTGAACAAACTGAGAGGGTTTACCTAATAGGATAAGTTCTACACCAGAGCAAATCCAGCCATGGACCCAGAAATCCGAGACCCAGGGACACATCACTCCCCAAGCAGAGGCCCATCAGAGCCCAGGGGCCCAAGCCCTGGCAAGGAGCCACCGGATGTGAGCCGGTACACACCAAAGCACCCGGCCCCGCATACCAAGAACCACAAACACACCAGTGGGCAGAGACACCAGCCACCAGCAGGGAGTGTGGTCCGTAGGAAATAGGCCCCACATTTGATGGGAGGCCTAAACTGATCCAGGAGACGGAGCAGCCCAAGACCTAACCTGACACAAAAACAGGCACACAAAGTCACAATCACACATTCCCATGCGTACACATAAAAACACTCACATCCACGCACCCAACGTAAAGGCAAACAATAATGGACGTCATACTCTATACTCCCAGGTCCAGGTGCCAATACCTTCTGATCTCAACCCCAAGGCCCTTGCCTTGCCATCGCGCCATCATATCTACATTTCAATAACACTGCAAAGTTTAAGAAACCAATGACCTGTTTTTTTGGCTAGCAGCCTGTATGTAAATTAAAAATCTACATTCTTACAAAATCTACAGTAACATGCAGTTATTTACAAATTCTAAGCTCCTTGCAATTTCACCGAATCAGTACATTTCAATCTTTCAAGCTGTAAAAATAGTTACAGTTTCTTTTTTAACAATCAAAAGTGAGTGTACTGTTCTGTGAGTGTGGTACTGCTGGCTACTTCTAGCCAAAAGCTACAGCACCCACCCTGGGGCGGTTCGCAGCCAAGTGCGAAGCAGCAGGGTTGAAGATCAGCTCCTCCAAGTTAAAGGCCATGGTTCTCGACCAGAAAAGGGTGGCTTGCCCTCTCCGGGTTGGAGGGGAGCTCCTGCCCCAAGTGGAGGAGTTTAAGTATCTCGGGGTCTTGTTCACGAGTGAGGGGAGAATGGAGTGAGATCGACAGATGGATCTGTGCGGCTGCCGCAGTATTGGATTGTGGTGAAGAGAGAGCTGAACCAAAAGACGAAGTTCTCAATTTATCGGTCGGTCTATATTCCTACCCTCACCTATTGGCATGAATTTTGGGTCATGACCAGAAGAACGAAATCCTGGATACAAATGGCTGAAATGAGCTTCCTCCGCAGAGTGGCCAGTCACTCCTTTAGAGATAGGGTCAGGAGTTTGGCCATCCGGGAGGAGCTCAGAGTAGAGCTACTGCTCCCCCATAGAGAGAGGAGTCAGCCAAGGTTCCGGATGCCCCCGTCAGTAGGTGTTCCAGCCACGTTGCACCGGGAAGAGGCCCAAGAGACGGCCCAGGTCACACTGTGGGGAGTACGTCTCTTGGCTGGCTTAGGAATGCCTTCTCCCCAGAGGAGCTGCAGGTATCTGGGGAGAAGGAAGGCTGGCCGTCTCTGCTGAGAATGCTGCCCCCGCGACCCGGACGAGGAAGACGACGAGTACAAGTGTACTGTTCTGTTGTAACTATTGTGCCAGATCTCTGGAAACTAGCCTAAATGAAGTGAAACCAAGGAGCCTTTGAGAATATTAAAATATGTACAATCTAATACCCGTTTGGCTTTACTTAGTACCTGGTAGTATTTTAGAATGGATATATTGTGCTGCGCATGCAAAAAATTATTTCAATTTAGTTTTAATTGTTAGCATATTGACAACTAAATTGATATAATGATAACACAGGAGTCCAGTTTGTACAACATGGGCATTTTTCCACAGTTTGACCAACAAACGAATTTTGTCCAGATTTGGTCTAAACTTACTTGAAAAAACGAGGAACATGTTCTTCACCCCTTTTGGCAAGGTGTTTTCTCCACTCTCTTTGAATTTCTTCAACTTCGTCTTTCTTCTTGTCAGCCTCAGCAACCTTTCCCTCCTCCAGCATTCTGCAGAAATATTGAGAAATATGATTCATATTAAGCTGCACATTTTATTATTGTGTGCTATCAATTTTCATAAAATACATAAGACCTAATTTTAATGATGATTTTATTTATTATGGAAAAAAGCTATCCAAACCAAACTGGGCCAGTGTGAAAAGGTAATCATCCCACTTCTTAAGTCCCAAATTAACTGTGATTAACCATATTTTTGGAAAGCCAAGTTATTAGCCACATCTAGGTCTGATTAGTGTTAGACCTGTATAACCAAGAAATAACATTAATAGAGCCTGTCTGACAACATGAAGTAGGAAGTAGGAAATTCAACAAAAGATAAACAAATTGATCAAGATCTATCAGTCTACCCACTTCTAAGGCTTTGGGACTCCAGTGAAGCACAGTGACAGCCACAAGTAGAGAAACAATTTAATAATCATTAACATTCCCAAAAGTGTCAGCGTACCAAAATTACTCTTAAAGCGCATCAGTGACTCATCCAGAAGGTCACAGAGAACCCAAAACAACCTGTAAAGGGTCTGAAAAATTAAGATGCCAGGTTTTTCTGATGTAATAAATTTTGTTTTGATAAATCATTGCAAAACATTATATTTCCTGTACAAGTCAAAAGAAAAACAAACAAATCTATTGGAAGAAAAAAGGTTAAAAAGAGAGAATGTTTAGATTTTCCAGCAACAAAGCAAAGCCTTAATCCAGATCCAGAGCCAAAGGCTGGCTCACTGAACGACTTAGCCAGGGTTCAGAACTAAACCTGATACAAAATAAGCGGGGTCACTGGAAGAGGGCTGTGGACATTAAATGTCCTCCCAATCTCATAGATTTGGGGTATTTGGAAACACAGAGTGTCCAGAAATTGTCAAGTCAAGATGCGGGATGCTGATAGACGAACCAACATGACAGGATTGTGAAACTGAATCCAAAGTGCTTCAACAAAGTGTAACCACTCTGGTTACTTAAGTCCTTTTTTCCAGACAAAGAGATACTCTTTAAACTATAAATGACATGATACAACTCTGTAATTAAATCTGGAATATTTTATGTTCACTAACACTCGATATCGAAGGCCCATTCCTTCTCCACTGGGTATTTTTACAGTTTAACATACAGTTATAAAAGCCGCTCTATATATACTTGTATGAGCACACTTACATATACAGTCACTGGCTAAGGCATTCTGACCTTTTGAACCTTTTCACAGTTTGTCAGAGTTGGTCAGTTTGTCACATTGGTCAAAGTTGAGGGGAAGTTAGATGTAGCTAAAATACGGAAATCCTGAAAGAAAACCTGTATCATACCTGTGCTCTAAATATTCCACCAAAGCTACAATGCAATCGTTTAGATCAACAAATATTTATGTTTTGAATGGCTGAGTCAAAGTCCAGACTTATATTCAATTAATGGTAGTGTTATGGAAATTTTTGGGCATGACTTCATATTGCAGGAATTTTATTCCTAATTATTCCTGTATGGAAGCTCCGTTGGGTGCTCTCATGCATGGTAAAGGTCTTCAATCTCAGGACAATATTGTTTGGACACCTGAAGCAGAAGCAGCTTTCATACAACTTAAGCTGGCTTTGCAGAAGGCTCCTACTTTGGATTACTGAATCCTAACAAACCTTTTGTTCAGGCTGTTGATGAAAGGCAAAATTGGACCCAGTGGCTGAAGGACTCCCTAACTGCCTTCGTGCTGTGGCAGCTGCAGAAAAAGCTGTGTTGGCTTCTAGAGACATTGTTGAATATGCAGACCTCACAGTTTTGGTTCCACACTCTGTTGCTCTTATTCTGCTTGAACAAAAAACTTCACACCTTTCTGCTGCTCGCTGGCTGAGATACACATCAATTCTTCTGGACATGCCAAATATAACTGTTAAAAGGTGTACTGTGCTCAATCCAGCAACACTTCTCCCAACGCCAGAAGATGGGGAGCCTCATAACTGTGTTTCAGTGTTGGAGGAAGTTTGCACACCCCGGCCTGACCTTTCTGAGATACCTCTGGAGAATCCAGGGATGATTTTATTTGTTGATGGTTCGGCTTCTCGAAACCCTGATACTGGTAGGAATCAGGTGGGTTTTGCAGTGTGTTCTTCCCATGAAACTCTTGTTTCAGGCTCACTGCCAAAACACTTTTCTGCCCAGGCTGCTGAGCTTGTGGCCCTGACTGAAGCTTGCAAATTAGCCGAAAATCAAACTGTAAACATTTACACAGACTCGAGATACGGATTTGGTATAATCCATGATTTCGGGGCATTGTGGAAACACAGAAAGTTTCTTAAAAGCGATGGAAAACCCATTTCGAACCATGTTCAGGTCTCTAACCTGCTCGAAGCAATTCTTTTACCGAAAGCTATCTCTGTGTGTAAATGCGCAGCACACACATCTTCGACAGATGTTGTTTCACAAGGGAACAGCAGAGCGGATTTAGCAGCGAAACTAGCGGCTTCTTCTGCTCCTCTTTTCACCACTTTACACACACACAAGGATACCCCTCCTCCCCCTCCACCTCTGTATGACCTGAAAGCACTACAAAGCTTTGCTTCTGTGGGAGAGAGATGCCTGTGGGCTTCTGCAGGAGCGAAATTCACTGATGGTGTTTGGATCGGCCCGACCGATAAACCATGTCTTCCCAAACACTTCTTTCCACATTATGCAAAGCTCACACATGATTTGGATCATTGTTCAAAAGAGGGAATGATAGCTGCTTTAACATCTCAGTGGTTCACAAAAGGTTTCAGTATTTATGCTCATAAATACTGTCAATCTTGTATGATCTGTGCAGCATACAATTCAGGCAAAACACCACAGATGACTCAAGCTCCACATCCACAGATAGGCCATTTGAACATCTTATGATGGACTTCATTGAACTCACTCCATCTGAAGGGAAAAAGTATGTGTTGGTTGTTGTTGACATGTTTAGCAAATGGATTGAAACATTTCCAAGCAAAAACGCAGACAGCCACACAGTCACCAAAGCCTTTTTAACAGAAATAATTCCCCAATGGGGCTTCCTTCAAAGATTTCTAGTGACAATGGGACTCATTTCGTGAATGCAGCAATGAAGGAGGTGAGTAAGTTCCTGGGGTTTGACCTACGAACGCACTGTGCATACCATCCACAGAGTGGTGGGGCAGTAGAATGTGAAAATGGGACTTTGAAATTAAAATTTGCTAAGTGTTGTGAAGAAACTGGCTTACCTTGGACAGAGGCCCTGCCTATTGTGCTCACTTATATGAGAATGAGGCAAAGAGCACGAGTTAACCTCAGTCCTTTTGAGGTGCTGTTTGGCAGACCTCCTAATTTGGGCATGGGAACATTGCCAAGACCATTGCCCTCCACATCTTTGTGTGAAGATAAGATGTTGTCTTACTGTCAAAACCTGTCAACTGTGCTCTCTCAAGTTTCACAGACGGTGAAAGCGACTCTACCTGAGAAAGCCACATCTCCCCTCCATTCTTTGGTGCCAGGCGACTGGGTTCTGGTCAGAGAGTTTAGGAGGAAACACGGGAAGTTCAGGCGCTGGAGAGGACCATTTCAGATCCTGCTGGTAACCCACACGGCTGTGAAGGTGGCAGAGCGAATCACCTGGATACACGCATCGCATTGCAAGTGGATTCCATCTCCTCAGGATTCCCAGGATCCAAAGATTCTTTTACCTGGATCATCTCCTGCTTAACGTGTGAGAACAGCGGCCCACCACAAGGCTACGAACTGTAAGCTAATCACTGGAGAGTGATTGAAAAGGTGGGTGAAGAACACTGTTTTGACAAGAGCATAATAATCCCTTGGGCGGTGCAACGTTTGTTAAAAGGAGTACTTGGACGAGAAGAGGATGCCTCCTTTCAACCCCGAATCTTTCAAAATGAAGGATTACAAGAGATGGGGAAAGACTATTGCATATGTATTACTCTTTGTATTCATCATTGTTATGTTATATTGTCTTTTTCATTTGCATGTGTTTGTTGCTCAAAAGCACATCAGGACAGGCAGAGCAGTCCCGATGGCCATCGTAGAGAGGAACTCAGGGCTGGTAACCATACAGGTTCCTAAGAATACCACAGTGGCAGCGAGGATTGACCTCTGTGATGTGGTCCCCTGTGAAGGTCGTGACAGTTGGTTTCAGAATGCAGATGTGTACATTCGTCCCCTAGCATTTGGAAAGTGGCGTCTCAACCCGTGTCTGGCCTGGACTTATGTCTACTGGAATTCAAATCCAAAAGGTTATGTCAACCCAAACTCTAACTATATTCCACAGGGCCTGCGGGATTGCATCAGTTTGATTAGAGACAAATCTACTCAACGAGCTGACCTCTTCGGATTTTGTGGTGGAAAGACACTGTTTAATTATTTGCCTTCTTCTTGGTCAGGAATATGTACTTAAGTTAGATTAGCTCTACCAGTGGCTTTACTTGGACATCTGCCAACTTCTCCATCCTCGATTCTTCCCCATAAACGTGCAGTGGACTTTTTTTTCAGACATAACAATCCCACTTATTTCGATGCTCTTGGGGTTCCCCGCGGTGTCCCAGATGAATTTAAATTAGCCAATCCTATAGCCAATGGGTTTGAATCAATATTTCTTGGGATTACTCCTAACAAAAATGTTGATCGCATTAATTATGTCCACTATAATATACAGCGCTTAGCAAACATCACCAGAGATGTAATAGTAGGGGTAACTGACCAATTATCCTCCAGTTCTCTTGTGTCTTGGCAAAACAGAATGGCCTTAGACATGTTGTTAGCTGAAAAGGGAGGTGTTTGTGCCATGTTTGGTTCTTTATGCTGTACTTTCATTCCAAATAATACAGCCCCCGATGGTTCAGTAGCCAGAGCCCTAGATGAATTGCGCACCCTGGCTCATCACATGACAGAAGACTCTGGTGTAGATTCTTTACCTGATTGGTTTGCTGACACTTTTGGTAAATGGAAGGATTTTATTATTACAGGTATGACTTCCTTTGCCATCTTTACAGGTATTCTCATTTGCTGTGGATGTTGTGCCATTCCCTGTCTGCGCACTCTAATTAATAGATTGATCACTACAGCTCTGTCAAAGGAGGACTCCTTTAGGTCATATCAGATGCCTCTCCTCACAGGTGTAGAGAAACCCATGGATTGCTCTGATGAGTCTGACAGCGACTCTCATGATGATGATGCTTTCTAATAAATTTACCGATATTCAATTTACATCTATTCATATAATCCTCCTAATTCTAATGATGTAGATGTGTACCGAACACACAGGGTAGATGATAACTCATGATTTAAATTTTGCTGGTATATTGGTGTACTAATATATTCTACTATATTTTCTTCATTTAATTTTTATTCTTTATATTATTTGTGTATTCATTTTATCTGATCATTTCTTAAAAGGTTGTTGATTGAAGAGATGTTTTGTTTCCATCAGAATGACAAATTGTTTCCAACAAAGAGGATGACAATATTAATAGATTTCTAGTAGTGTTTAGCTTTGTCACAATGTTTCATTATTCATTTTACATTATTTAGTAAATTTTTATTACTACTTATTTCATATATATATGTATATAATCAATTTTGATTTGTTTTTATTATTCATTTTATTACTAATCAATTCACATTTTTGAAATTCATTTTCTTGTACTTTCCTTCTTTGTCATTCAGTAAAATTTTCTTAGGTGTTCGATAACATATGAAACTAGTTTCATTATAATCGAAGAGGGTGGATTGTTATGGAAATTTTAGTGCCTTGCTTGATTTGCTCCTTGATACTCTACAGGAACTGACAAAAGTATTAGAACCCCTCTGTGTTATTCTATTCTTCTCTGTTTAGTCTTAGAGCAATGGTTTTTCAGCCTTCTACTTGCAGCTGTGTGAGACAATATGTATGCCACACTGTTAAGGTTATGTCTGGGACAACAGGTCTCATGAGAGTCACCTTGAAAACTGTTGTAGCTTATAGGAAAACTTTTACGTTGTCTAGTCAGAATGATTTGGCAGCACTACTGAGCACATCTCCAATGCTGTAAAATCCTTCTCTCTTGCAAGATTCTAATAAAGCTGATTCTGAGTGACAATCATCAGTCTCTGGATGCGAATTTTTCTACAACAGTATACATACCCCAAAAGACTTGCAGCTGTAATCGCAGCTAAATGTGGTTCTGTGAAACATTGACTCAGAGGGGCTGAATACAAATGTGAAATGATTTCTTGATCTTTGTAAAAAAAAAAATAAAACCAAGTACAATTTTCCCTTCATTTAAAAAGTATGCAATAGTTTGAGTTGAGATATCACAAATTCAAATAACATACAGTGCATGGTTGTAAAATGAAAAAAAAATTAAAAATAGGGAATATGGATATTCTTGTAAGGCACTGTATGCATAAACATGCACATACAATCCAATATAAATAATAAACCAGCTTAATAATCTGCATCATAACGTAATTAAGGTTTATCTGAAATTATTTCTGACCTTTGGTCTGGACGGAGGCGGGTGTCGGTAGGAGGAAGGAGAGGCTTCAGGTTTGGCGTGAGTTCATTGAGCTCCATGGCAAAAGAAGAGAAGCCATAATACAGCAGGTAATCCTTTGGCTGAGGATCTGTGCAAGACAGAAGCTTCTGAGATGGCCGCAGCACAAACATGACACTTAGATTTAGGCTGATTAGTGGTTTTTGCGGTTGGATGCACCTAATCCTTTCAATTCTACTTAAACCTTTCACCTTAAAACCAGAATCTTTGTACCCAGATTAACAATATGAACATGTGATCCTAACACCTAAGAGCAGTGTGTTTTTTTTTTTGCTTATAGAGACTAACTTGGCTTCCAGATGCATTTTGGAGTCGGCAGAGTATCGCAGAAGATTCCTTCATGCCAAAGACCTCCAAATCGGTGAATGACATTGCCGCTTTGGTCGATTACTGTTCCCTGCACTTCGTTCTTATTCGAGTCTGAACCCCAGTAACGAGACTAAACAAGAACACAAGTAAAATTGTTTTATTTATTTTTTAAAGAAAGCATTAAAATAGAGTATACTGAGTGTAGGTGAAGTTGCTTTATTCACCTTGACGAAGGTGATCTTGCAGGTGCAGGTGTTGTTAGTCAGGTTTTGGATGGTCACCTCTCCATAATGCTCCAGATACCTTTGCTGGCTAAGTACATTGTGGATGCAGGTTACCACTTTGTTCCACTCGTAGTGATCCCCATACCTAGAAATCATTCAAAATAAAGTACAGTTAAAACCTGAAGGATCAATCGGTAAGGCAAATATTCCATGGTTACAGATTTTCATTTGTGCCATTTTTTTAAATGTTCTGTCTTATTCTAAAGCTACTGCCCCACTGTTGCTTATCTTGCCATATATGTTGGCATATCTAAAAACATGTCTTATGTGGGTTTTAGCATTCAGAAATTAAGCTAAAACATGTAGTCATGTCTACGCACTCCAAATTGGTATTGTGAATAAGTAGGGGAAGAAGGGTGCAAACTTTATAGTGTTCTGCTGAGTCAGGAAGGGGGATGTTAATTTTGCTGTGACATCACCAACCTCACAAACATCACCATTTTATTTTATTTTATTTTATTTTTATATATACTTATTAATCTGGAGAATGATGTTCTATGCGTCTATACACATAGTCAATGAATGTGCCCAAGTGTTCAATTAATCATTAGCCAAATTAATTGATATAAGGCCAGGTCCCCTGCCAGGTCGGCCACTCCAAGCATTCAGTATGGAGACAGGAGTTCATATTCATTAGCGTAGATATAGTGTCTGCATAGAATAGCATGAGACTAATCAGTGTTATTATTGGGTAATTGCTACAACACTTGAGTAGCACTTACATTGGATATATCGCAGTTGCACCTATATAAGGTTTAAATGGTGTGACATATTTGCGAGGCACATGTTTCAAACTATTTAATATGTCCTAAAAACAGCAACAGAAAGGGGTTGGCAGTAAATCACATTGTGTATGCTACAGTGTAAAATATGTAGAAAAGTGATGCTCAAGTGTTATTTACTTAAAGCACCACATCTCTATTAGGCCACGAAAATAAAGTCAGATATGCAATAGTGTTATAGGGGTTAATAGTGCAAATTCTATATATTTGAATGTTCTTAGGTTGTTGCAATAAAACAAGCAAAATGACCAATTTCATGAAAGTGCGATTATCATCAAGAGAACTCTGGGTTTTTACAGTGCAAAGGTTTCGATATTTCCTGCACTTCTTTATAGTTTGCTTCAGAACAGCAGGTTTTCTAGTAATATTTCTAAGTCTCCTTCTTCAGAACACTAGATGTAGTGAAGGTTTATTTGCTTTATATTTGTGCTGCTTTTTTACAGCACCATTTTTGACCACTAAGTAAATGTGTTTTATGCTTCCTCTACAGCTTGGGATGCCAAATATGTTAGGTTACAAACCAAAAATGTATCTCTGGCAGAGTTTCTGATTAAAACAAAAATTAAATGTTGCTATTATTTATGTTTGATGCCAGTAATTGTACACTTTCCCGCAACGTTCATTTTTGTACATGCTGAGTGGTGCGTAAAATATTGCGCCGCAAGGTTTTTGTGCGTAAGTACGCTTCGTACATGAGACCCCATGTGTCTCATATTTCTCTTATGATGCTGATTTACAAAGTCAGAAAGAAATAAATGCTCTTTAAAATAATCCATGATGAATGATGAATAATCCAGCTACAAGTTAACTTCAAATTTGATAAATATGTTCAACTCTAAAATATAAGGCTCTCTGAGCTGGGAAACGAGTTGACTTTCTGCTAAGGCAGTGTTCTGATTATCTAGTTTAAAAATCATATTCAGCTTGTTTTTCTTCTCCCCAACTTTCCCCCTCAAATTATCTTTACTTAATACTCCTTCAAACAAAGAATGCATTTATATTAACCACATTGGCAAAATTAAATGACACCTGATTTTGTCTGGGATAAAAAGTTGCCACTAGATGTTTTTCTATGTACTGCCAGCTAAATAAAGACACACTTTAAGCTCTCAAGGAAAATTTTAACATTACTTATCAAGTGTTATGCAACAAAACAGCAATGAATTTGCAACATGAAGCATGACGGTTTACCTTGGCAAAGTTACATTGACCATTCCTGTTGGCACAATTTCCAGTGACTTCCCCCAGAATTTATTTTTCCATCGCTGGTCTGTTAGAAGATATCAGTATATGCTGATGACACTGTATATTATACTGTATAAACATTTATTTACACATCAAGCAACTTTTTATGAACAGTTATCAACAGAGCTATCACCTTGCCAAAATGTGAAGCTTTCTGACTCAGCATGGCAGGCTGAGATGGGTGGATGGTGGCAGACCTGGAGGCAGACCATAAAATATTAAGAAGTGATGAAAAAGCTATTTATTTAACCTTAACAAAGACAGAACATTTTAAAAAGCTCACTAGTATAAATAACTTTTTTCCATCTGCACTATTCTTTGTAGCACTATATTCTTGGGTGATTTTATGAAAGACAACTATAAAATAATAATAAAATAATTTAACTAACTTCAAGTGTGCAAAACAACATGGATATGATCCCACAAAGTCATTGTTAAATAAAAAAAAAGATAGATGTAAGTCCAGTCATGTCTACATATAAGGTTTATGCAGATGATGCCATACTTTAATCAGATGGCTCTGATTTGAGGTATAATGTCGATGACCCACAAACATTTCAGCTCCTGCAGGGAACAATGTATGGCTTACAGCTGATTCGTAGGGTGAATAAAACTATATTTATGACATTTTCCAGAAATCCCTCTGTGTCTCAGATTTTTCTGGTATTTGTAATCAACGAAGAAAGCTCTTAAATAAAGTCCTAAAACACAGATGTTACTCTAAGAATATCTCGTACACTTTATCCGGGACCGGGTCGCGGGGGCAGCAGACTCAGCAGAGACGCCCAGACGTCCCTCTCCCTAGACACCTCCTCCAGCTCCTCCGGGCGAAGCCCAAGGCGTTCCCAGGCCAGCCGAGAGACATAGTCCCTTCAGTGTGTCCTGGGCCATCCCCTGGGCCTCCTCCCGGTGGGACGTGCCTGGAACACCTCCCGAGGAAGGCGTCCAGGAGGCATCCGGTATAGATGCCCGAGCCACCTCAACTGGCTCCTCTCGTTGTGGAGGAGCAGCGGCTCTACTCCGAGCCCCTCCCGGATGGCCGAGCTCCTCACCCTATCTCTAAGGGAGTGCCCGGCCACCCTACGGAGGAAGCTCATTTCAGCTGCTTGTATCCGGGATCTCGTTTTTTCGGTCATGACCCAAAGATCATGGCCATAGGTGTGGGTAGGAACGTAGACCGACCGGTAAATCGAGAGCTTCGCTTTTCGGCTCAGCTCTCTCTTCACCACAACGGACCGGCACAGCGCCCCCATTACTGCGGCAGCCGTACCGATCCGTCTGTCGATCTCCCGCTCCATTCTTCTCCCACTCGTGAACAAGACCCCGAGATACTTAAACTCCTCCACTTGAGGCAGGAACTCCCCTCCAACCTGAAGAGGACAAGCAACCCTTTTCCGGTCGAGAACCATGGCCTCGGACTTGGAGGAGCTGATCCTCATCCCAGCCGCTTCACACTCGGCTGCGAACCGCCCCAGCGCATGCTGTAGGTCTTGGCTAGAGGGGGCCAGCAGGACCACATCATCTGCAAAAAGAAGAGACGAAATCCTCTGGTCCCCAAACCATACCCCCTCCGGCCCTTGGCTGCGCCTAGAAATCCTGTCCATAAAAGTTATGAACAGGACCGGTGACAAATGGCAGCCCTACCGGAGTCAAACATGCACAGGGAACAGGTCCGACTTAGTGCTGGCAATGCGAACCAAACACCTGCTCCGCTTGTACAGAGACCGGATGGCCCCTAATAATTCCATACTCCTGGAGCACCCCCCACAGGGCATCATAAGGGACACAGTCGAATGCTTTCTCCAGGTCCACAAAACACATGTGGACCGGTTGGGTAAACTCCCATGAATCCTCGAGTACCCTGTAGAGGGTATAGAGGTTGTCCAGTGTTCCACGGCCGGGACGAAAACCACACTGCTCCTCCTGAAGCCGAGGTTCGACAATCGGTCGGACTCTCCTCTCCAATACCCTGGCGTAGGCCTTACCAGGGAGGCTGAAGAGTGTGATCCCCCTGTAGTTGGAATACACCCTCCGGTCACCCTTCTTATGAAGGGGGACCACCACCCCAGTCTGCCAGTCCAGAGGCACTGTCCCCGTCCGCCACGCAATGTTTAAGAGGCATGTCAACCATGACCGCCCCACAACATCCAGAGACTTGAGGTACTCAGGGCAGGTCTAATCCACCCCCGAAGCCCTGCCACCGCGGAGCTTTTTAACCACCTCGGTGACTTCAGCCTGGGTGATGAAAGAGTCCAGCCCCGAGTCCCCAGCCTCTGTTTCCACCAGGGAATGCGTGATGGCAGGATTGAGGAGATCCTCGAAGAATCCTTCCACCGCCCAATAATGTCCCCCGTCGAGGTCAGCATCTCCCCACCCCCACTGTAAACAGTGTTGGCGAAGCACTGCTTCCCCCTCCTGAGGCGCCGGACGGTTTGCCAGAATCGCTTCGAGGCCAACTGGTAGTCCTTCTCCATGGCCTCACCGAAATCCTCCCAGGCCCGAGTTTTTGCCTCTGCCACTGCCCGGGCCGCGGCACGCTTGGCCTCACGGTACCCGTCAGCCGTCTCAGGAGTCCCACAAGCCAACCACAGCTGATAGGACTCCTTCTTCAGCTTGAAAGCGTCCCTTATTGCCGGTGTCCACCACCGGGTTCGGGGATTGCCGCCACGACAGTCACCGCAGACCTTACGGCCGCAGCTACGGGCAGCAGCATCGACAATAGATGCGGAGAACATGGTCCACTCGGACTCTATGTCTCCAACATCCTCGGAATCTGGTCAAAGCTCTCCTGGAGGTGGGAGTTGAATACATCCCTGGCCAAAGGCTCCGCCAGACGTTCCCAGCACACCCTCACTATGCGCTTGGGCTTGCCAAATCTGTCCGGCTTTCTCCTCCTCCAGCGGATCCAACTCACCACCAGGTGGTGATCAGTGGACAACTCAGCCCCTCTCTTCACCCGAGTCTCCAAAACATGCGGCCGAACGTCTGACGATAGGACAATAAAGTCGATCATTGACCTCCTGGCTAGTCCTGGCTAGGGTGTCCTGGTGCCAAGTGCACTGATGGACACCCTTATGTTTGAACATGGTGTTCATTATGGACAATCCGTGACTAGCACAGAAGTTCAATAACAAAGCACCACTCGGATTCAGATCGGGGAGGACATTCCTCCCGATCATGCCTCTCCAGGTGTCACTGTCGTTCCCGGCGTTGAAGTCCCCCAGCAGAATAATGGAGACTCCGGGAGGGGCACTATCCAGCACCCCCGACAGGAATGCCAAGAAGGCCGGGTACTCCGCACTACCACTCGGCCCGTAGGCCGAAATGACAGTCAGAGATCTGTCCCCAACCCGAAGGCGCAGGGATGCGACCCTCTCATCCACTGGGGTAAACCCCAACACGAGAGGGCTGAGCTGGGGGGCAACAAGCAAACCCACCCCAGGCCGCTGCCTCTCCCCGTGGGACACTCCAGAGTAGAAGAGAGTCCAGCCCCTCTCGAGGAGATGGGTTCCAGAGCCCACGCTGTGCGTGGAGGCGAGCCCAACTATTTCTAGTCAATATCTCTCGACCTCCCGCACAAGCTCAGGCTCCTTCCCCCCCAGCGAGGTGGCATTCCACGTCCCCAGAGCCAGCCTAAGCATCCGGGGATCGGGCCGCCGAGGTCTCCACCTTCGTCCGCCGCCCAATCCTCTTTGCACCAGTCTCTCACGGTTCCCCCTGCAGGTGGTGGGCCCACTGGGGGATGGACTCGCGCCTTTTGTTTGGGCTCGGCCCGGCCGGGTCCCGCGAGGAGCGAGATAACATAGCAACATAGCCTCTAGGATCATTCGGGCACTCAAACCCCTCCACCACGTTAAGGTGGCGGTTAAGAATATTTTGTAATAAATGTAATTATGCAACAAACTGAGAGTAAAGCTTACCTCAATATTTTTTTATACCTGTTAGACATGTAGCTCAAATTTTCTTTTGAATATTATTTTAAGATAACCTGTATATATCCATAGCAATGACATAATCTACAAACACTTTATGTTATGAATATTGTAGAGCTATGTCTCCAAGCTGTTGTCTCTAAGCTGTTGCCTGATCAACTCTACCATAATTGTATTAAATCTACTGCAGAAGGCAATTATTGCTGGTAAAATCTTATGTGGATATAAAACAAGGCATAGGTACCTGCTCACTGATGAAGCAGAAACGTCGATCCTCTCTAATACACTCGAAGGTTTCCCCCAGCACCGGATTAAAGGGCTTATAGCGGTTTCTGAACGTTGCAGTGGAGTAACCAGAAATAGCAAAGGCAGCAATGTAAACCTAAATGAGCAAAAACAAAAATATGAGGCTTGTTTTTTTTTTTTTTTTTTATAGTTAAAACAAAAAACGAAAATGAATACATTTACTTTATCTATTTAAAAGGGATGGAGATTCAGATTTTTTGATTTCATTTAAACTCTGCTTCACCCAGCAGTGTCCATTCAGAGGCCTCTTTCCTTTCCTTCATACAAGTAAAGCAAAGGTTAGGTAGTACACTTTGGGTTGTCATTGTTACTACATGTTTTTCATTTTAGAAATACAGAATTTTCCAGACTCAGATTTTCAAATATTTAATTTAATTTTCAGACATTATTTGACATGTAAGTACACATTTTACCATGTGTGTATTCTAAGAATCAAACACTCCAAAACTGTGCACAAAACCCATCACATCAGCCAGCAACAAAACTGTATAAACATCCTGCTATAGGCGAGTTTTAATTCCAAAAACAAAATTCTGTGCATAAATATTTGTTTCTATTAAATTATCTAGAGACTTTTATATTGCACCGATAAGATTGTGTGCTTGTCTTGTCAAAACAGTTTTATTATAATTTTTTTTGTAGATAATAAGCTCTCAAGCTTGTTTGGTTTGTGATACCTCTGTAATTATTTCATTATCTTGAGACTTGTCCTTGTTTTGTTTTGATAAAAGCTTGGTAATCTCATTATTTTAACAAAATCTCGCTTATTTTGTCTTATTTTGCAGTTATAAAAGGATAATGTTATATTAAATTAACCTTAGTTTCATTGTCCCATTATCTTGAGGTAAAAAGATCTCAAGCTCCTTTTTTATTTTTAATAACAGTTTCATGATTTTGTTATCTCGAGTTGTTTGTTGGGATTCGGGTTTCATTATATATATCTTGCGACAACAAGATCTAAAGCTTGTTTTGTCTTTACATATTATTTTTTGTATCTCTAAATAAGATCCAAAAGCTCATTTTGACATGATAGTAGTTACAATATATAATAACTGAGCTGGATGTGTTAACATCTTTATTATCTCATTAGGTCAATAACAATATTCCAAATTAATTTTATACCAATCTTGCAATATTGCAACCAATCTATACATAATCTTGCATATTAGGGCAGTCTTACCATCCTCTGGAATGGGTCTGGTGTGTTGCTGGCTGTGTCCAGCAGCTCGCTGTACTCCAGCTCTTCACAAAGTCTCTGCAGCAGGTTAATTGGTTCATTGAGAGCGGCTGGCATGGATACTCGAGCCAAGTCTTTACCTGTGAAATAAAGGGATGCATGACTCAAAGATATAACTTCCTTTTTATTTGTATTTTTCCTTTGAAAATCAATAGCCACATCTTGCCTATGTTATTGTAGAGAATAGCCATGAGGCCTATGTGGCTGTTATCAGGACAGGGAGCTGGTAGGGTTGTTCGACGTCCAGTGCTCTTGGGAACAACATTGTTTGGAGTCCTAGAAATGCTTGCACGGTACTTCCTGGTTGTTGATGCTGCAAAGTAGGAGAAAATAAATAATAATCATACTGGTGATCATGCATTAAAATAATTTGAAGGCACCAAAATAATATTCTGCAGAATTTCTGGTGACCTTGAAAGTAAATGCTAGCATCTTCAAAACACCCAAACATTGTGCCAAATTGAATTGGGTTTTCATTTTTTTAATCCGTAACAAGAGTTTTTAATTTATTTTATTCAGTATGGGGTATAATTGGAGAAAACTGTACTAAACAAATATTCTTCCCCCTGATTTTAATAAAGAAAATTTAAGTAACATCACTTATTTAGACAAACAGATCTGATGTAGAGGCTTATTGGAGTCAGAACGTATGACTGGCAGGACTTTGCAGGGCTGGACTGGCGTTTATAAAACCAAATGTATGAGCATTTACAAATTTGTTATAGGATGCATTAGATGGGGTTAGGGTTATTAGATGCACAAGTAAATTGGTTTCAGAACATTCCCCCCACCTATTGATTTTCTAGAATCCCATTATATAAGCATCATAGAAGTTGAAATCATGTATATCGTTATAAAATCATAGTTGCATAACTTTGTAACCAGTCATATAGATGTAGCTTCAGTTTTTTGGAGAGAGATTTTTGGGGTGGAACACAGGCATTATCCTTACAGAAGAGTGGTGGAGCATAAGACAGCAAAGAGTGCATTTAATGTCATTGTGCATCATACATGATCTCCTCCAGTTTAATGTCTTTATTGTCTCAAGACAATAAAGCGGGGGGGGGGGGGGGGGGGGGCACACGTCCGTGATCAGCTCAAAAGAAATTTGGTAAACTTCTCATCCGTCAACAAGGGGAAAATATGAAGAACCGTTTAGTCAACTGAGTCACAAGGGTGAACTCATCTCCTTGGAAATAAAACCTCTGTGGGTTTTTCACCCGTGCCGGGTGTCGGCGTGGTCTTCAATCAGCATATGAATCTTCTGACCTTCTTGTATCAGACAGATTTCCAGCTTTCAAGCTCTTCCGGGAATGGCCGTGTGGAGAAAAATGTTGGCCTGTGAGATTTTGTCTCTCTAGATATGCGCCTCCGATGCGGCGTCTCATGAGACACACTGGAAATGGCAATGAAAGTTTATTTCCGCGGGTTTTATAATCCCGGTTGACATCAGAGCTGCGACATCTGCTGAGCTGCGCATGACGAACTGCCCAACCAGAATGGATGACCCCAACAGTTGCATATAGTTAGCACTATATTTAGGCTGCAAAGGTTACACGCTATATTTATTTAATGGTATTTCTTAAGCATTTTGTCGTGGCAAATTATTTACAATTTCACGGCCCCTGTTCATCCAGGAATGTAGTATGACAACTTATTCAAACAGATACAAATTACACTTTTGTTTTAGACTAAATGCCAGTGCCATACATCTGACAGAGCTGATTCAAATTTGTATTTGTCTAAGGTGATGGTGCACAAGACTGAGTAAATATTATGTTTTCAAAAATTTTGTCCTCCTTTAATCCATCCATCCATTGTCTATACACTCTTATCCTTGCAGGGTCGCTGAACATTTTTCCTTCCCATTGATTGTTAATTAGTCCTCTTACCCACCACCTCCACATCTTAAATAAAGTTCAGGATCTAGAAGTAATTTGTACAAAAAAACTGGAAGTAGAAGTTTAATGGAAGCAAAATTCCTGATTAACAAGATTTCACCAGACATGGCTTTATTGCATTAAAGCAATGATCCTATGGAAACACATTTGTCAATGTGTAGGAGTCTTTGGCTTCTCAAAAAATGATTAAGTAGAAGCTTTATAGAATAAAATGTCATGTCAGACAAAATATATCCACACTACACAGGTATTAATAGACTCCAAAACATCTAATTTGACACATACCAATTCTCGAAAATGTCCAGAATTTTGTACTTTAATTACTTTTACAAGGAATATGGGCACACTGACATCAGGTTTGTTTAATCATGAAAAGATGATTAAATAATTACTTCTTGAACTGGTCCCACTTCATTTCTTTCTATTAAGGGCCTAGGGGTATGGGTAATCATTAAGGTAACCTTATTAAAAGTATTCAGCCTTACTTACCATGTCCATCCTCTGGCTCTGAATTACTGGTGCTTCCGTCACTGAGCCCAGATTCATCAGACACCTCAGAGGAACTATCACAAAGGACATCATCGCTGGCATCAAAATACTCTGCCGCCGAATCTGTTACCGAAGGAGGACCATGTTTTGGCGGAGGCTGATGACAGATAGAGAGAAACAAGAACAAACACTAAAAATGGTCCTCAAAAATAAATAAAGCTTGGAATGTGGTGGGAGGCGTTTGTTGTACCACAGCTAATGTGTTAGACTGATGGAGGTTGTTGGCTTCCCAAGCTTCTTGCAACTTTTGCCTCTCCAAGGACAGAGTTTCATGCACTGTCATCAGAGAAGAAAGCACTAAAGGTGCACAGGAAAATAATTTAGAAATACACTCACACATGATATTTCAATGTAGAGAATGGCAGTATTTTCCATGAACGACTTCTCCCTACTGTTGAACATGTTAAGCTTTAAATAAATCCATTCATATCTTTTAACTTGTTAATTTATTTTAAAACTGAAGGTACATTTTTGCTTGTCTGACCTCGTGATGACATGGTGCAGATATCCTGCTGGATTTTCTTGCCCTCAGGTGATAAGACAGTGGGATGGGACAGCTGGGAGTAGACATAGTCGGGGATGGAGGGCACTGACACACCGAGGTGGGATGAACTGTTCAGGTGACTGGAGGACAGCTGTGAGGGGAACAGGAAAGGACAGACGATGGCTGAATTACTGGTTAATTTAACAGTTCTCTTGTTAGCTGTATTTTGTCCTGCTGAAAGGTGAACCTTTGTATACCCTCAGCATGATACTGCCACGACCATGTTTCACAGCGATGAAGGTAATGTTTTGCATGTAGGCCAAAAACTAAAATGTTTGGTTTGATATGACCATAGCACCTTCTTCCACTTGTTTGCAGCGTCTCCTGCATGGCTTGTGGCAAACTGCAAACTGCAAACTGCAAACAGGACCTTTGCTTTTCTTTCATCAACGGCTTTCATCTTGCCACTGTCCCACATAGGTCAGATCTGGGGAGTGCATGACTAATTGCTGTCCTGTCGGCAGATTCGTCCACCTGAGCTGTAAATATTTGCAGCTCCTCCAGAGTTAAAATGGACGTCCTGGCTGCTTCTTTGTTTAATCCTCTCTTTGCCAGGTCTGTCAGTTGGTGTTGACAGGCATATCTTGGTTCTTGGTTCTAAAATTCTGCCATACTATTTTCAATGATGGACTGAACAGCACTTAGTGAGACCTTCAAAGCTTGAGGCTTACAACCTAACTCTGCTCACTAACGTTCTCTAACTAACATCTGGGGCATTCACAGCACAGCTGATTGTATACTGAAAACAAATTGCACAGTTAGACACTAATCTGAAGAAAACCAGCTGCACTGGGTTTTATTTGGGTTATCAGAGCAAAGGGGGCTGAATACAAATTCACATCCGTTTTCAGAGTTTTACCTCCTCCCAGGAGGTTTTGTGGTCTGTCTGTGTCTGTCTGTTAGCAACTTTACAGAATTGCAGCAGAATTCCAGATCTGATGATCATTAATGTGAAAAAACATAAGGCCAATAGAAAATTTGTTAGTGTAATGTAATAAGTAAAGCTATAGATGTACAACTAACACCAAATTTGAGCTGAAGCTCTATTAGTTTGGTATGTGCTACCAGATTTGTTACTTTTGAACTAATGGTAATATAAATGTGAATCCAAGTGCTAGTAGTATGTTCTCACGGTCAAGGAAATCAAATATGATAAAAATGCCAGAATTTAACTGAACCTTTTTGTTCTTTCAATGAACTGGAGTAGCTCACTTTGCCAAGTATGAATATATGGCATCAGTGACCCTATAGCATCTGACTATATTGTTATTGCTAAAAAACAAATTCTTGAAGCTTGACATATTTAGTAAATGTTACTGTCAAAAAGCTCTCTTTTTTGGTGTTTGATTATAAAGTAAAATGTAGATAATCTTCTCTACAAGCTGCATGCTCAAACACTGAAAGATGGTGTTTCATTTTTCTCAGAAGTATTAACTCCAATGTGGTAATGTTTTCAAATCAAACTTGGTTGTGCACCAGCTTTAAATTGGACAAACAATTGCTTATTGTTAGCTTAGTGACCAGGTTATAATAATCATACTCATAATAATATCATTGTGACTGTTTATGTGTATGGCAGCCATGTTGGATTTTGAAAAAGGAGAGAGCAAAAGGCATAAGAATTTCCAATCTGGAATTCAAACTTCAGGGTGGCGTTTCAGTGGACCTTTTCCCCTGGGAAGTCATTGTTTCTTCCTGAACTTCTGAGTTCAATGCAACAAAAGATTTTTTCCTTTCCTTAGGTTTTAAACAACTTCACTGTGCACTGATTTAAAGAAGGAAAACTGATGGTGCAGATGTATAGTTTGGTTCTTGAAGCTTACTGCTAATATCAACACATCAATATGGCTGGGAAAAAATATACAATGTTTAGGCTACTTTTGAGGTAATCATCATAGCATCCTAATATTACTAATATATTACTAAACAATGCACAGAGATCAGAGTTAATCCAATTCCTTGACATAAAATCAGAAACTTCAGTGTCTTATTTGTTACATTGGTTGTAGACGAACGGATGGACTGGCAAAAGGCCCGGGGAGCCTGCTTCTTGAAATTACTAACAAATTCTCACTCTTATCTTTGCCTAAGATAAGCTAAACTAAACCAAGCTAGACTAAACTATACTTATATTGTGGATATATAATATATATAAAATGTGGAGAGTATTCTCCCCATACATCTCACAGTAGCAAAGTATCAATTCATTTTAACTAAAATTATACTTGTATTGCAAAACATCAGACAGTAGGATAGATGGTGCTGTAAGAAGCAGAGCAAGGCATGTAAAACAAAGATCTGTCCAACACTGGTGATAGTGACACTTAGTTGAGGCTTAGTAGAGCTCTTTTTTTAATTTAGTTTGTTTGGTTTTATAACACTTTTTTTTTTTTTTTGCTTTTTCAAAGTCAAATATCATTTACCTGAACAGCTATTATTGATGTAACCAGTAATGCTGTCCTTGCAGATTAGCATTGTTTAAAGAACAATATGATATGAAAACCTTTTGTTGTATATTGTGTTTCAGGTAATTTAATCAGGCCAAATCTACCAAATTACAATTATGTGATTTGAGTTCTTTTTTCAATGCTTGAGTATGCTTCAGAAAAGTATTGTATTTGCACACCTATCTTAGAATTTAACATAAAAAAGGGTTATTTTCGATTTGGATTCGGTTACATTACATTCTAGAGAACTTCAAGTTGTTAGATGTTCTGTCTATTGACAACTCACCGATTTGGAAATCCCCCGAACAGGCTTTGGATTGAATAAAATAAAGTCTTGAGCACATTCAATCAAAATCCAAACATCCAAAGTTATAGACATATTCAAATGTTAAATCGGTGCATAAAGAGAGAGAGAGTAGTTTACAGACCATTCTTACCATTCCCAGCGCCTCTACTCTGGATAGTGTACGAGAGTGACCCCAAACCTTTCCTGACTTTGCCTTCTTTGGCTTCTCAAGTGACAGATTCTGTTTAAAAGTAAGATTGTAGAATTGAAGAAGTAGGATTGTTCTTTATATATCAATTAATCTTAATTACAGCAGATGTGTAAAACAAGTGGTCAGCCTATGAATACCTGTGTGCTGATAATGCGTTGCAGATCTCCATTAGTGAAAGTCTGGCCCACCTCCATGGCCTGAAGCCTCTGAATTAAACGGTTTAGCTCCAACAGGTCCAAATTACAGCGGTTTAACTCTGTAAGAAATCATCATGTTCAGCTTCTGATCTGCTTAGTTAAATAAACTTCCTTTTCTAAAACTAATAGAATGCCATTTCTATTCTTAATAATGTGTCTTTGTTTGTCTTGTCTATACAAGGGGTCTGTAATCACTTTACTCCTTTCATTAGCTCTTGATGACCTTGACTAAAATGATGCAGAAATGAACAACATACAAGCAAAGCCAGGACCAGTTTTAACTGCTCTAATATCTGTTTGTAAGCAATATCTGCATAGAAACCACAAGGAATATCTTTTCTGTATTTTTATGTCAGTGATATATTTATGTTAAGTGTACTGCCTGTTTAATATCAAGGACAAAACATGCCACAGTCCAACAAATGGATTTCCATATCAGTATTTACCTATAAGTTATATAACTGTTGAAAACTACATAACATAAAAAATTATCAATGTTTATGTAGATTTCATGATAAGTTATTGAATACAGAAATATTTTACTGTGCAAATAAAATATTGGTTAAATAAATAATTATGAATGTCTTTGAATTATTGAAATAAAATACTAATTAATGCTTAAGAATATATTAATCACATAAATACATTTAAATATGGGATTTACTAAGAAGCCAATGTAAATATTTCCCTATTTTTTACATTATTCATTTATTCTCATTATTCTGGTAATTTAAATGAAATTCAATATTTGCTGGGCAAGGCAGACTGATGAAATAAAAATTTATTTCCCATTTTAATTAAAATATCAGGACAATGGAAATACTTAAATAATAATAATGGCATACTTACACATGCATTTAACCTTAAACACAAAATTAAAAAATTAAAAAATATTCATAAGGGTGAGGGCAAAGATGACACTTGGGTTTGTAATTCCTGCTGATCCCCAATTTTTGTGTTTGTTGTTTTGCAGCTGACTGTGTGTCAAATACCTTGAACACACATGTCTGGATTGTGGCTTTGCTTCAGCCAGGCAGACACCTTGCTGTTCACAGCAGTGTTGGCTGAAGGTAAGACCCCCGATCCCCCTGCTGAATTTTCCACTCCTGCCAAACTCTGACAACATAAAAACAGACAAAAAAAGACAAAGCAGCAACTGTAGAACTCTTTTTTTAATCTCCTGCAAACAGGATGTTGTAAAGTGTGACTTCAGTCATTTTATAATCACCACATCTCCATTTCTGTGAGCCTGTCCAGTCGGAGTTGTGTTGGACAGTGTCTGCAGGAGGCCACTGTGAGCGTGAGTTGTCTCATTCTTTTTGTACAGGCGATGTGCTTGCAACTTCGTCACCCAAATGTAGAAGAGATCGTGGCTCTTTGCCTTGGCGGTTATATAGAGTGTTATGTCTTTCAAATTGGACAGTACTCGACTTATTTGTTTAAAACTAATCAACAACATTAAATGACTGTTTTTACCTTGATATGATGGAGGATGTCCCCAGCATCCAAGTCGATCCGATTCGATTTTTTGTTTATCGACATGACGGCAAGACTAATATCTAGTGAACCCTGGACTCGTCCCCTGGAGACCTTATAAAAAACAAAAAGGTTCAAGTGTTTTCAAACTATGTGGCATAAAATCATGATATTTTAACTTTCACATTTTCTAGTCTACAAGTTTGTGAGGTCATATTTCAAAATAACATCCAAAGGTAATAAACAGGACAGAAATGTGAGAAGAGACTTGAAGATAATAGTGACAAAGCACTAACAACTTGTTTTTTCTTAGAAAAAATGATTCTTCTTTATATTTGCTGTTTAAATATGAAGCCAAACCCTAATAAATTATAGTTACAGACATGCACCAATTAAGCATAACATTAAGACCACCTGCCTAAAAGTGTCTTGGTCCCCCTTTTACTGCCAAAATGCTAACAAAAAATGTCTTAACAAAAAAAAGGTAGAAAATTAAGCTTTACGTCGACTTCTTCAGTAGTGTTCAAGTAGAACCAGGATTGACATTTCTCTGGAACGCAGGCTGCTCAGCTCTTCTTTGTTGTTGGATGCCTTTGAAAATTATTTTAACTTGATAAGAAACTTCTAAAACATTTCAAAACGTTCGCAGGAAAAAAATCAGAAGTGAAAGCCCCAAAAAAGTCTAAGCAAAGCAAACTCAAAAAGGAAAAGCATGGAAATCATTAAAGGTAAAGCATCAGATGGCAGAGCAACATTTGATGCAAAACGGAGGCTTTATTTAACCAAAATCAACACCAACATGTTTTCTGTCCAAGTTTTTGGTAAACACCACTTTTCTCATTTTGTAAAGACCTCTTGGATCTGTAGACCAATAATGTTTTTTTTTACAAATAAAAATGTGAAAGTGCGTGGAAGTGTACTGTCATATTTAGTATTCAGCCATCCTGAATGAATACTGTTAGAATCACCTTTCGCTGAAATTCACTGCCTCTACAATGTTTTTAGAGAAATGCATTTCACCAAATGTAGCATTTTGCTTATGTAGACCAAATGTTCAGTTTTGGTCTCATCCGACCAGATCACCTTCTTCCACATGTTTGATGTGTCTCCTGTATGGCTTGTGGCAAACTGCAAACAGCAGGTTTCTTCTTGCCACTCTTCAATAAACATCAGATTTGTAAAGTGCAGATTAAATTGCATACTAATTTGGTGAAGTTAATTGGTTGAACTGGATTTTTTTCAGGGGTATCAGACTAAAGGGGGCTGACTACTTGTTGAAAACCATGTATCATTTTCTTTCCACTTCAAAATTATGCAATACTTTGTGTTGGGCGGTCACATAAAATCCCCATAAAATATATTGAAGCCTGTGGCTGTGATGACAAAAGGGCAAAAAAATATCAAGGGCCATGAATATTTCGGCTATGCACTATAAGGATTAAATGTTGACTTACATCTTGTTGGTTTTTGGAGTAGCGTAATATTCCTGCTTCCAGAACAAAATATCGCTGTAAAAAAGAGAAAATCTCAAAGTAAGCATCCAGCAAAATATTATGACTGTTTAACAATTCATTTTATTTACCACTCCCCCACTCACCTTGTGCCAGCCTTTAAGAGGCCACTTCCTCCTCTTAAGAAGATAACCCTCACAAATTCCCGGAGCTGTCATATCTTGAGGACTATCACTCCCTGCTTGCATTTCTACTTGAAGGTCATCAATTACTTCCCAGTCTTTGATAATCTGTTTAGAACGTGAAATAGAGAATCACATGAAATTGCTTGTTATTGCTTAATTGAACAGATTCTTGGGGGGAAACAGTAAGATCTCTACAAGGTTGTGGTAAACTCAACTTTTTTATTCAGGGGACACACCCTTTAGTCTTTGGTAACACTGCATGAAGACTCAAACTGACCTGTTACTGACCTGTCTGGAGTGACGAGATGACAAAGTGCTGCTACTCTGAGAGAGTGTGGGCTTGTTCCATGACGGTGACGTCTTCTCTAGGCCGCTTGCCAGCGATTGGCTACGATTGAGTGGTCCATTCGAGTCCATGTTTGTCCTCACACTCTTCTTGGTGTTGTGATTAGCTGTGTGTGCCTACCGAAGCTGCCAAGTAAGTGGAAGAGCTGGGACACAGAAAACATGTAGAAGTGAGATCAAAACTGAACACTTTATCATGCATGCAAAATGGTATGTAGGGTGGAAAACTAACACTGTACTTCACCATGAACACACCATCTCCACAGTGAAACAGTACTTTGTGTTGATCTATCACATAAAATCAAAAATAAATAACATACATTGAGATTTGTGGGCGTAATGCAACAGAATCTGCAAAGGTTCAAGTGGTATGAATACTTTTGCAAGGCGCTGTCAGTTTGTTACTATAGTTACTATAAGTTACTATAATATATAAGGCACTGGTCCCAGAAATTTCACCTTTATTTCCGTTTGGTTGGGTTTGTGCTGGAAAAATGGCAAAGGCTAAAAATGTCTCATGCAATGTTATTTGAAGCTATTATATTTATATACTCAGCTTGATCGGTTAGTTTGTGTATTTACCTGGATAACATATTAGAACTGCACCATGTGCATTGAAACACTCACTGAGCATCAGTTTTTGTTTGTTCTGGAGATGTTTTGTATCACTCATAGAGCCCAGGTATGTTTAATACTGGGTCTACCTTTCTCTTTTACTTTGTACCTTAACAACAATGAACAAAAATCAACTATATATATATATATATATATAAACAAAATCGTGAGGTACTGTGAAGTTATTATAAGTACTATAAGGGCCGACCGTGGCGATGGTAGCAGGGGTTCGTTTTGTAACTGGTGGGTTGCCGGTTTGAGCCCCCACTATGTCTGTCTCAGTCATTTTGTCCTTGGGCAAGACACTTCACCCGCCTTGCCTACTGATGGTGGTCAGAGGGCTCAGTGGCGCCTGTGTATGGCAGCCTCACTTTTGTGTGTATGAATGGGTGGATGACTAAATGTAGTGTGAAGCACTTTGGGGTGTCTGGGGACTTGATAAAGCACTATATAAGTACAGGCCATTTATTATTGGAAGTTGTTTCCCTAGCTGTTGTGGGAAGATACTATTTAGCAGCAAGTTTGTAGAAACGTAAATAAATCCGCAGAGTAAAGGAAAGCTAACAGCTATTAGGACAAGGGCCCCTGTCTTAGCTGGGTTTAACCACTTAAAACATTTGAGACGCATATGTTCACACTGGATCCCATGGAAATCTTTTATTGCAGCTTTCTAAAGTTGGCTTGCCCAGACATTCTTTTTTTTACTTTTGTTGGTTGTTTAAATTTAACCCCAAACAAAGATGTTGAAAGTCAAGCTTGATTAGCTCATTTCTTCAACTCAAACCATCTTTGAACCTTATCTTACTTGGACATTAATAGATGTTTTTATGTGGACTTCTTTTCATGTTTGTTGCCTTTATTATTAGCAAAAAAAAAATATGTGCGTTACTACAGTAGGATTACTTTGGTGGAGCCTGCACCCGTATCGGTTAATAGAATTAAAGATAAACTCATGGAGTAAAGCTACCAGCTACAGAAAACAAGGTCAATTCAATTGTTAAACTAGGTGCTGGTCAATAGACCATTTCTGAATTTGATACTTTTGCATTTTAGATGGTTTTCATGTTTTGGGTATTGGAACGTTTTCAATACATACTTGTCACGGGAATGCTTTACAACCACTTTGACAACAAAGTATTCCGTGTACTTTGTTGTCAAATTTTCTGTCAGGAAATGTTATGTCTTTCCAATATATAGTATAAATCAAATGAGTTCATAGCTCATTTTGGTTAGATCAGGGATCAACTGGCCCACACAAGGATCAGGAGCCACCATACAACACATGAAAAAAGGACAGTATATAAAAGCTTCAAATATTGTCCAATTAAATTTAATTATTATCTTTTGGTCTAACCCAGACTGTAACATCAAGTGATTAAGACAACAAAGACAAGGTGTTTTTTAAGGGAAAGACAAAAGAACATATAGTGCAGTGAAAACATCATTTCCCATTTACAGTTTTTTTCTGGTTTTGTTTTTTGGTCACATTAAATGTTTAAAATCATCAAAACACATTTTAATGTCTGACTACTATTACCTGAGTAAATACAAAAGGCAGTCCTCAAATTATGTTTTTTTTTTTTATTTAAGGACACAGCTATCTAAACCTCAGCTGCATAGTAGAGCAGTTGTTAGAACCATATTCTTCCAGCGACAAGGTCCTGGGTTCAGATCAGGCCTGAGGTCTTTTTGCATGGAACTTATATATTATCCTGGACATGTGTGGTGAGTTCTCTTCAGTTACTCTGCCTGATTCCCACAGCCCGAAAACAGTTAGGACCATTAGATTAATGGTTACTCTAAATTGCCCACAGGTGTGAGTGTGTGCATGGCTGGTCATGTGTCTCTGTGTTGCCCTGTGAGGGACTGGCGACCTGTCCAGGGTGTACCTTAACTCTTGCTCAATGGCCGCTGGAGGCACCAGCCCCCCTGCAAGGATAAGCAAGGATGGATGGAAGGATGGACGGAATGCTTTTTGTTTTATTGAAAATGTTCCCAAAAGGCATCAAGATGATTTTTTTTTTTTGAAAATTTGGGGTGGGCATTTGTGGGGGTTTTTTTGGTCAGCAACGGTTTTCATCTTGGAGATCTAACATTGACTTTATCTTCGCCCAGTCCATTTGTCTCTTTCTAACTGTTGAATCATGAACTCTGATATTAACTCAGGCAAGTGAGACCTGTAGTTTTTTAGACGTTCTGTGTTCTTATGTACTGTTAAAGTAATTATACATCCAACATATCCGCACTTTAAAAAATATAATTTTTAAACTACAGTGAGTCATGCACTCATTCACATAATTCCATCACATAAAATCACAACAAAATACATTGAGCTCTGAGCTTGTAATGTTATAAAATGTAAAAAGGTTGAAGGCCAAGAATACTTTTCCAAGGCACTCATGAATTCTAAGTCACAACCTGAAATCTGACACGAAACCCAGATTTAAATCAAATAATGCCAACCAACCAGAGTTGCAATAAGAAAAGAAATAATCTTTTTTTAAATTAGGATTTTGCCAATAATTAAATGTCCAAAATCAGTTGTGGATGCCAGCTGCTGGGTTCCTTGGCAGTCTTTACTCTCGAAGAAATATCAATATGTTTAGTGACTGGAAGGAAATAGAAACCTTGACCAGGGCAAAGTGCAGCTTGTCATAGGTAAGTACATTCTGAAATAGTAACTCAACTCCTAACCACCCTCCATCCCCCACATCTATATGCGTGTAATGCCTATGTATGCATGTCTGTGTGTAAATACTGTATATGTGAGTATGCATACAACCCCAATTCCAATGAAGTTGGGATGTTGTGTAAAATGTAAATAAAAACAGAATACAGTGATTTGCAAATCCTGTTCAACCTATATGTCCTACAAAATGAAATGAGATTAACATGTGACCACATATGCATCCCTTGGTACGAAATGTGAATGACATGTGAAACACAGGATTTGACAAATTTTTACATGTGAGACTATGTGTCACATGAAAAAATATATGTATACATGTGGATGTGGAACAGTTCATGGTTAAAAATATCCCATGTGAAGCACATGGGATATACACTATATTGACAAAGGTATTTGTCAATCTACTTTTACCCATGAACTTTAAAGACATCTTATTCTTAATCTCTAAGGTCTGTTTGTTGATGGACCACAGTTGCCAGCAATGGCAACTTTTTAACTATTCTGTAAACATCTTCCACATGGTTTAGAAATGTGTTTATAGTCAGATGAGACCAGAATTGCAGCCTCTGTTCTAATTCATCCCCAAGATGTTCAAGAAGGTTGAGGTCAGGTTTCTTCACCCCAAACTTTATACACCTGCAGCCATGGAAGTGATTATAACACAGAAATTCATTGATTTGGTGTTGTGATCCAATACTTTTGACAATTATAATGTAATGTACATGTGCATCACATGTGAATTTTACATGTTGTACATGTGGTCACATGGAATTTTCACATGCGAAAATCATAGGATTTTTTCGTAATGGTTGTTAATCTAGTGTTGTATGTGCCTGTAGGAGTAAGATTAACCTCTGTCTAATTGGATTTTCAGAAGATGTTTTTAGCTACTTGGAGCAACTCCATATTCAGGCAGAGGGCTCTGACACAACAATAAAAATGCTCAGTAATGTTTGCAGTGAAAGAAGGCATCACAAAGAAACCGCATTCATGTTTGATTAATATTTCTTTAAATTATGAAAATAATTGGGCGCGGCGCTGATGGTGTAGGGGTAGAGCGCACGACCATATGCAGAGGCTACAGTCCTTGAAGCGGCAGTCCCGGGTTTCGAGTCCCGGACACGGCGACATTTGCCAAATGTCTTCTTGTCTGACTACTGTCAAAAGATACATAAATAAAGGCCACTAGTGCTGAAAAAATATCTAAAAAAAATATGCAAATAATTGCATCCTTTAAATGTATTTGCATTTTCAAAAAAATGTGAATCTTTTTGGGGATTTTTTTTGGTTAATGCTCTTTTTAGTATTAAGAGATACCTACTTGTTATTCGAAGTGACTAAATAATACATTTGCATTTCAGTTGATTTAGGAAGATTGCAGGAACCTTGTGTGAATTGTACCAGATTTGTTAAGCCCCTGGTGAATTTCAGTGTTGTCTTTTCTTTTAGGAGAAGAAAGTGAAGAATACGAGGCAGTTCACATGTGTTATGCAAGGGCAGAGGGATGACCACTGTAACTGACCTCAGTAATGAAAGAATCACAGGATGGAAACAGGATGAAGGGATTTGGAGGATTCTGAGCTCACCTGCTTAAGAGGAAGTGCAAAGAATACACTTAGAGAATCAGTTTAGTTTGATTTATTTCTCTATTTAAGGCCATTTTAGCTCAATTTAAAATTTGAGGTCTATTCATTTGCAAATAAAATAATTATTGTTTGCTTGGTTCTTTACAGCTTTCTGGAAATATTTAATGAGTGGACTGATATCATGGTCCTGTGTTTTCTTTGCAGATGGAAAATTGACATGAAGACTTGTCATCTGTAATGTGGATATAATGGTAACAAGTTGTCCAAGGTGGAAGTGGCCTCCTGCCAGAAGGTGGGGTTAAAAGGCTTAGATTATGACAGCTGTAATCTCTTACTTGAAATGAAGACTGAAGCAACAACTCTCATTAATAATCCATGTTCATAAACCAGTCTGGAATATTTAATGACTAATTTTGCAGACTTTAAGTATCAACTTAATGATGTTGATTTGGACAAATCTTGTTCAAACGTTGCTTCTGTAACGACTTCTGTTATCTGTTTTGATATTTTAAATGTGTTTTATCTTTACAACAGTTGTTGTTAAATGTTATAAAATCTGTTATAAGATTTTTGTTCTTCTGAGAAATCCATAAAATTGTACTTCAACAGACAGATCTGAGCTCTGATGTGGCCTTTAAAGCAGTCGTAGTAAAATATATTTTTATTATTATTATTATTATTTAGTGAGGCAGACTCAGTTTACCTCCTTTACCTCTAAAGAAAATATGTAATTAAAGAGGTGAACGTCTGGATCTTTTCAGATTATCGCTATCAGGTGTTCTTCACTTCATACAGTGTTTTCCATCAGGATTAAAAGGCTTGTTTTTAATGGTATTTTCTTACCTGAAATTCAGTTCCGACTCTCATCATCCGCTGCCTTTCTCTGATTCATCCAGAAACATATAAACTATCTCACCAGGTAATTAGAAATCCGCGATTAAATCATAGTTTGGAATAGGAAAAAAAAAACTTATCGTTTTAAAAAATGTTCAAAAAAGCGTCAAAATACATGTTTTATCCACAGATTACCGCCAGTTCTGACCACATAATCTGACAGACCGTGCCCTCTCTGCCGGGGGACGCGGGCTGCGTCCAAATCCAAGCAGGACTGCGCGTCGCAGGCAGCGCGCTACATGCGCAACGTGTCCTGAGCATTATCCGCATTAGCAAGAATTACAGCGACTTTCTGGGAGGGGAGTAGAAGAGCAGGAATGTTTCTTCGCTTACTCTGCATAGTCAGTTCATACAGGATGAAGCGGCAGGAATGAGTTTGGTTATTAATGGAGGTTGGAGTTCCTATGTAGATTTGTTACACACAGTGATTGCATTTATTTATTGCATATTTTATATGTATTTATGTTTATGTTGATGATAATGGCTCACAGCGAATAAAAACCCAAAATTCAGTTCCTCCACAAATTTTAATATTACTGAAGTACATAAGAACAATTATTGCTAACACTGATATTTTATGTTATGACCATGTTGGCCTACACAGTCATGAGGATGTGAGAGGACTGTATTAAAAAAAAATTAAAGGAAACTGTGGGTGGAAAGAGTTGCGGAAAAGATGCACAAGCAATAAGGCCTCATTGAGAAGACTGCGAGAAGCCTTGAGAAGATTGTGAAGCCCGAAGCCTATGCAAGAGTCTGGGGAGATTCACAAGGGTTGGACTATTGCTGGATTCAGAAAATCAAGAGTCAGCACACACAGACATGAACTTCAAGTGCTGCTTTCCTTGTTTTGAGTTGCCCATGATTAAATCAGAGACACTGTAAGAAATGTCTTGCCTGGAATGTGAAAAATAGCTAAACTGTTGCTTAATGGAGTAAAGTCCTCCTTACAAAAATAGTTATTCTTTCAAATTTGGGTCTCAGGGTCTGTAGAAAGTATGGAAGGCATAAAATCCAAGTTGTTTGAGGTCCAGTGGGAAGTTTCCACAGTCAGTGATGATTTAGGGGCCATGTCATCTACTGGTTTTGGTCCCTTGTGTTCCATCAAGTCCAGTAAAGCCAATGCAGCCATCTACCATGAAATATTCCTACTTTCCTCTGCTGACAAGCTGTATGGAGGTGCTGATTTAATTTTGCATTAGGACTTGACATCTACGCACACTGACCTGACCTGAACCCCACAGAGAATCTATGGTTCCGTAGATTCTCATCAAGACTGTAGACAGCTGGGCTGAAACACTTTTAGTTCAATATGTATGTCCGTAGTTCAAGTCTTGAGATAACTCATGTCAATCTGACCTGGTTTGCATGCACAACAGTGGAATCTCATCTGAAAAGTTTCTCACTGTATTTTCCTGCTTGTGTCAATAACCACAATGTTAAAGTTATCAATGTAATCCGGTCAATGAAGACTACAAAGAGGAAGATGGGAGACAGACCCATTAATGCAGATTATCTGAAGGGTGCTATCAAAGCCACCTGGGCTTCCTAAACACTTCACCACAGCAGTCCCACTGGCTGATTGCCTCCATGCTACGCCGCATTATTGCAGTAATTCAAGCTAAAGGAGGCCCAAGCAAGTATTGCCTGCAAAGAAATGAACACACTCTTCAGAAGCCTGATATTTTAAAATATTGTTTAAAATATGCTTTTTTATTGATTATGTGTAATATTCAAATTTTCCAAGATGCCGAACCTTGCCCTCAGTCTGGCAAAATACATCTTGTTTACAGCTGCAAATGTTACATAACCTTTTTTAAAAGTCTTGATAATTGTTGATAAATATCTACTTCAGGAAATCTGTTATTTTTAAAGAACCATTTTTTAAAACTATTTTTAGGTTTTAAAATAAAGGAAAACTGAAGGATTTTGCAAAAAGAGGATGGACACATTTTCTTAAATGGGATGTTGTGGGAAATGGTACCAGAAAGCACATGATTTTCTTGTAGTTTAGTGTACTTCTAGTAAAAAGGAGCCTCGACTAACCACTGAGTGCATTTGCTATCTAGTACATGAACATACTTTTTGGCAAGCCCACATTTCTGTATCAGAAATCATTTTTTATTGGTCTTTTGTAATATTTAGATTTTCTGACAAACTGGATGTTGGGTTTTCATTAGCTGTAAACTATACTCATCAAAATTAACAGAAATGCTTGAAAATATCCCTTTGTGTTTCATCTATAAAATTTTAATCACAAAAAAATTGCCTTTTTGATAACGTTCATATTTATTTAAATGCACTTTTAAAGGGCCCACATGGTAGATGGGATAGAAAAATGTGGCCCATAAGGGTTACAGAATGGCCTAATGTAGACAGCTGTGTAAAAAGAGGGGTCCCATATCATACATATTTTGCTTAATTTGAACTATTAATAGCCATTTGACACCCAGCTAAGAACCACCTATTTCAGTCATATATTAATTATATATTATGTGTTTGACATATATATACTATATATTATATATTTAAAATGGATAAACTTGTTTATAGCACTGTTAGCCCCACCCACTGACCAACTGGTAGATAAAATTATGCTGTGCAACAGCTTCAATATTTATGCACTGAATTTTAAATCTTTTGGTTCTTCATACTCGTTCTGTTGTTTTCCATTGTTTTTTTGTGGTGTAAATGAATAAGCAGTGATTATTTTACATCAATTTCTTTACCAAAACCTATTGGGTGTGATTGACGCTAAAACAAACCCAACACTAATCACCAAACTGACCCAGATTACTGTACTGTAATCTGCAGATTAAAATCAGTGTTTTGGTTGAAGCAGATTGTCTTAATGATGCTATTAATCTTTTACAATAATTCTCCATTTGGTGGAAAGCATCTGCAATTCATGTTTGAAAAAATCTGCAATTCATGTTTGAAAGAATCCTCTTAAACTTTTTGGATAAGGAAATGTTACATAAATACAATTCCAAAGTCACTAAATGTAAAAAAAATGAGATGCTGAGCAAACAACTTTAATTTATATACAAACAACCTTCCATCAAGGGTAAAATTGATATTTCTCAAGAACTGCCCTTTCAGTAATTCCACCAGGTGGCTGAAAACATTTATAATGGCAGATGTGATTCAACTTCAATAGTGCTGTTATCCCAAAGTCCAGTACCAAACAGCTGCCGTTTCAGTGCCTCCTCATTCTAACCGGCTGTAAATCTGCACGGTAAAAGTCCAGAGATGTTCCTGTGAAGCGCTATGTGGCTTCCTCTGCTTTAGGCGCTGCCTCGACGCCATCGCCCAGGCTCTGCTGTTTGATGTACTGTTGTAGCAGGGCGGAAAGATGGGCCGGGTGGCGCTGCAACATTGAGGCTGTACAGGAGGTCAGCATCGTCAAACCGCTGACTAGCTCACCCTGGATGACAGTCACTGATGGCAGTTTGGAGTAGCCCACAATGCCCTGTGCACTCAGCAGTGTGTTGTCTATGCAGGCGCCTGTGGAGAGACAAGAAGAGTGATGTGGTTTTGAAGAGAGGCTGTTGTTACTAAAAGGGAATTAGACAACATTTATAGTTTTAGACATCAACGATACCTATAGACAGGGTGCATTTCTTTTACCCCACTGTCATTTTCCCTGCAGGAAGCAAATCAGGGCCTGTATGCTCAAAGATTCTCAGAAAAAGAAATTCACAAAGAACCCTGAGACTAAAAGTAGCTCCTAGTGACGTAATTTTAAGAAAAATCTTAGAACTTCTCGAACTCTAAGATTTTTCTTAGAATTTTACCACGGCAAGATAAAAGTTATTCACAAAGCAACTTCGGCGAATTAGTAAGTGAATTAATAAGATGCTACCGGCTCGATCCATAAGATCCCACCCTCTAAACAGTCAAGTAAATGAGCACATAAACTTCTATAGCAATCATACAATTATTAATAGATGAGATAGATTACCCTTATCATCCCCCTAGATGGAAATAAATATATAATTTAAATAGTTAAACAGGTTAAACTACACCTCTAGACAGGTAATATAAGTAGGGCAAAATAAATAATAGAAACAATAATGAAGAACCATGAATAAAGAGGGAAGAAATTTACAAACAATATAGTACAGAAGATTTTAATTATTTACAGATTGTAAAATGCTTTGAAAAATAAACATTTTGGAAAAGTTGGAAAAAATTCGGAAAAAGAAACAAAAATATTACATGATATGCACAATTTGCTTCCCTACACCTTTAGATATACATGGACGTTACCAGACCATTGCTAATTAAATGTAAAAAAAGACAAGAACTTTGCTGTCCTTAAGCCACTTTGGTGGTACGCTAAAAGTCATTTTCCATTTGGAAAACCATTTTCCACCCAAGCTTTCACTCCCTGGCAGATAGATGTCTTATGATGTGTCAGTATTTCTACTAGGACTGGGCGATGTGGCCTAAAATGAATATCATGATATATTGAGCAGTTCACCTCGGTAACGATAAATGAACGGTAATACTAACCTAACCACTACCAGCCGGACCCGCCACCGCAGTCTTTTGCTCAACATCGTCCTTGCTGAACCCATTTTCTTTGGGAATGAGCTGCTTCTCTCCCCCCTCGACCAGCTCTACCGCCGCTTCAATATTTGAAATTTCCTCCATTTTCTCAACGTCACCATCTCTTTCACTTCTTGTCGCAGACTCAACAGGGTGGAGTCACGTGACGACAGACTGTAGACATACCGTAGCGTCTTGAAGGGACACGAGCATAGCTGACAAAAACGACTTTTCTTTTCATTTTTTAAAATACCGAAATTACCGACATGGGCAAAATGATGTCGGTTATTGTCGCAAATTTCGGTGTCAGTAAATTTGCGGGTTATCGCCCAGCCCTTATTTCCACAAAATAATTTTTTGTCAAGTGCACCCCCTCAGCATGCTGCAGCCAGCCCTGTACCTCACAGTTAAGATGTTTCCCTTCCCTTTTTTTCCTTTTATATCAATGCATATAAACAGCTGACTTTGAAGAAAACCATATAAAAAATCGTTCATTATTCTGGAATTTAGCAAATAGAAATTATTTTGGTGACTGACCTAAAACGGGAAAGGTTTAGTCAGGTTTAGATCATTTCTCGTACTTCTACCTTCCTGTCAGGCAGTGTCCCATTGTGGATGTTTATCACAACAATACAGCAGAGTTGCCCTTTGGAAGCAGGAATAAAACGTACCCAAGAGTGTCATCTGTGGGCTGGCCTTGAGAGCCGACAGCATTTCCTTCACCTTCGGCTCTTTGCTAACAAAGAGAACTGTGGGGCCGATGAAGAGGGGAGCCATGTTGCAGTAAACAGAGTCACTCAGGAACGACCGCGTCACCTGAAAACAGTAAATTAGATAAGATTTAAACATCCCAACTAGTAAAAATGCATGCCAGTGTAAATGCTTCTGCTAGAGATGCACTAATCATGCTTTTCCTGACTGAAACAGATTTACAATTTTCGTTCTAAAGGGAGACCTGCTGATTTCCTTTTTTTTCTCCAAAAGACTATAAAACAAAAGTGCAGAAATGTGCTACAGGTTCTTACATACAGATAGTAGTTCATAATAATCAAGAACTGTTTGAACTATCCTCTTTTAACAACACAGCAAGATATTAAACAAAATATGTGAGGTTTGATGCTGTTTTAATCAACACTCAATATCAAAATCCATAAGTAATGTACTACCTGGTTAGGAAAGAACTTGACTCTGATGCCGTGTTTGAAAAGCCGGTGTTTGAGAACAACCATCTCTTCAGCACTGCTGCCGTTTTTCTGAACCACAGCGATCATTTTACACTCCTCAAACACTTTCTTCAAATCCTTCTTCAGGAGTAAAGTAAACCCATTATCCTGACGGAATGAAAGAGAAGAGATTGAGCTGCGGAAAACTGAAAATATTTAGGTCATAAACAAGGAATAAATGTAGAGATCTACTCAGTAATTGGCCAGAGACAAGAGTCGGCCAGTTGCCCTTTGATTGGCATGAATACAGAAAATCTGAATATTTTTCCAATTCACTCAAGTCATTAAAACTAAAAACTTCCACTATTTTCAGTGTCAAGCAATCACAGTGTCAAACACATCAAGCAACGGCATGTATTGTCATGTGCTTTTTGAAGCTTAGTAAAATTATGAGATAAAGATTAGGTACTCATAGTTCCATCCAGAAACTGGGATAATCTAAAAAAACAATCTATCTTAAGACCTTAGGAGAAAAAAAAACACAAATTCAGAAATCAGTCAAAATTCGATTCAGAAAATTGAGCCTATAGGAAAACGGCAAATCAGGACCAGTCAGGAAAAGCCTGATTGGTGCATCTCTAAATAAAAGGCAGGAAGTCAAGATTACACTAATGGCCGTGCCTTCCCCTTAAAAAAAAAATAATTCATTTTTTTTGTAATTGTAGGTTCAAGTTTTGGGAAAATCCAAAGAAAAAGCTTAAAGGAAACACTCCCAGAACATAATTACTCTGCCTTTTTTCATTCCTCCTAGTGACATAACCAGGGTTTATAGTTGACATTATGGTTCAACTAAACTGTGTTTGATTCACCTGAAGAAAACTCTATTAAAAAAAAACAACAACTAAACAGGTTGCTAATTAATGCCCATAAGTCTAAAATAAACTGATTTAATATAAGAGCACCTGATTACTTAGCCTTGGAAATTTCAGGATTTAACTGTAAAGTCCAACTTTAAAATCAATGTAAGCTTTTACTCTTTTTGTTTCAAGGCAGAATGTTTTTAAAGTGAAAATATTATATTCTAAACTCGCAGATTCCCAGTCATCCGAGTCATGACAACCACAACAGGCTTAAATCGAATATAATACACAACTGAATGGGACTTTTAGGCTGAATAAATAGACTATTACTATCCAATTACCTGACAGCTGTTCTAACCAAGAAATAGATAGATCATTAATTTTTCTTTCATTTTGTGACTTTGGGTTACAACTTTTCTTTTGTCTAAATTGAGGGACATTTCCCCAAAGACTAAGGTTTTAAATCACTTACATACCTAATGCTAATGTAGAAATACACTTTTGCTAGGTCACTAAAACCAAGTATCCCTGTTGCATCAATTCAGCTGCAATTAAAGGACAGTTGCTGTCGGGGTCTCACCTCCAGGACGTGCTTGATTTTGGACGGATAAGCCCCCGGGGCAACGGCCCTGCCTGGAGGAATGTACTGTGTGACGGCCAGGAGCTTCTGTTTAAGGATATGAACGGGTTTTTTGTGACGGGTCACGGCCTTGGAGCCGTGTCGTACACTCTGAATCAGAGGCAGCCACCCTGAAAGCCACAGAGTCAATTAGAAATCTGCTGCAACAACTGGAGATGCTAACCACGATGCAAATCCTCCAGTTTCACTAAAAAATGGCAGAAACTGACAACAACATACAGTTATATTCACGGGAAAAACACACGTCTAACATTTTAAGGAGTTAAATCAGGATGTGAAACACAATATAAGGTGTTTTTTACCCTGGCTTCGTAGTAACGTCGCACACAAGGTCGCTGTCATCTTTAACAGGAAATACGTCATTTAGAAAGTGACGATGGAACAAATGGTGCGTTCACTTACACGTCGTAAAAATGACTCCCAAAAAGATACAGTTGTGACTAGTGACCCAAATCACATTCGAAATAGTGTTTTATCCCAAAAGTGCTCGAATTGATCTTTCATACAAAAAATTGCATTGTGTCAGCTGTACACAGCACCAGTAAAAAATCATTGTACAGCCCTGAAATCTATCAGCCCACTTTAAGGTACCCGTGTAATTCTATATTTGTTTCAAACAAAAAAATAATTTTGTATGTAGGGTAAACTCAGGCAGGAATATTTGTTTCTATATCTTTGTTTCTGTTGCTACGTTTCTCAGTAGTTTTAAAAACGAATCTGTCAAATACAGAACTATCCACGCCAGTCGAGAAAACCACGATATTTGAATCCCTCACAACGTACTGACGTAAGTTTTCTCCTTCTGTTTAACCGCATGCATTTGAGTCGTATTTTATTTAAGTCCTACCTAAATTAGGTTCGAAGACATTTTTTTTTTATTTCCACCTAATTTTACAAAAAAAAAAAAAAAAACAACTGTGTACAGTGGGCACAAAAGCCGCACGTTTGCATAATTGTTTACGTAAAGGGAGGTTACGTCAGAGTCTTTTTGACAAGCATGAGGCGCATACTCAGTACGAGTTTATTAAGACATTTCAGACCGTTTGGTAGAAATTCTCCCTCACGTATCGACCTAACTGTGGGGGAACGGAGCGCCTTTTTGCTACATTTCTGCATTAAAACCACAAGTGACCGCAGTAACATGGACCTGAGTAACATGAGGAAGAAATACAGGGAAGATGACGAGGTGAGCAGCATTCAAAGCAGTAATATGGTGCATTGAGTTGAGCAATTCAAACCGACAGTCATAGTGCGGAGGTGCAAGGTCATGGGTTATTTTTTTGCAGTGTTCATTTTGTACTGACAAAAACCCCTACAGCAGATCCCAAATAACTCAGACAAAAGACAACGACTCAAAGTGCAAATGGCCAACGTGATCTGCATGATTCATGAGTTATTAAAGGCCCTTTGAGTGAAGGGATACTGCAGTCATTAGGTTGTTTCAGCTGCAAACTAGGTAAAGACCATTGCAATGTCTTCATATGCCTGTTCTTACAAACTCGTTATTTTAATTATAGGTGATAGACCAACATAATCTGTTGTGCAGTTGTAACGTGGAACAAAAATTCTATATACCTTGCAAAAGTTTTTGCAAATAATAATCTGAAATGTTTTATGTGGATTTGTATCCAGCCTTCTTTACTATGATACCCCTAAACAAAATCAACTACAGCTAATTAGCATGATGTCACCCTGAACTAGGGAGTAGAAATGCATTGAGAAATTGGCTGGGGGACCAATATCAGTCAACTTTTAGCTTGACCAATGACTTCCAAAAATCAAAGATCCAGTGTTTTTCTAAAAAGTGAATACATCATACAGAAGCTCAAACTGATAACAACACTCTTTAGTGTGCAAGTTAGTACTGTGAGAATACTCAAACTTAGCTATATTAAGCGTAAGTGAGGTATTTGTGGACTTGAGTCAGAAGAAGCGCAGAGATGTGAGAAGCTATTTAAAATGAAACAGTATTTTCTAGGGATGGATTGTTATGAAAATTTGGGTCAATATTTGTACTCGTCAAACTCATCATCTTCCGCTTTATCTGGGACCAGGTCGCGGGGGTAGCAGACTTAGTAGGGATGCCCAGACTTCCCTCTCCCCAAGGCGTTCCCTGGCCAGCTGAGAGACATAGTCCCTGTGTTCTGGGCCTCCTCCCGGTGGGACGTGCCTGGAACACCTCCAGTGTTCAGTAATATTTTTGGCTAAGTCTAGGCCATCTTCACTGAATAACGGGATCCACACCAAAGAATGTTGTCAGCACGTAGGGCTTACATATGGTCCTGCCATTGACTGGGAAAATAATTGTATTTTGAAGTTTCTGACTAGCTGATCGAACAAAGAATTGCTTGGCAGCCGATTTCTCCGTGCACATTTGTGTGCGACGTTCTCTAAAATTTGTTACCTTCTTTCATTGAGCTAGTTGTGTTTTTTATGCAGTGCTTTGAGGAGAGTCAGCTTGTGTCTTTGGATCCCATCAAGCAGTTTGGAAACTGGCTTGATGAAGCAACAAAGTGCCCTAAAATTGAAGAGGCCAATGCTATGTGTATCGCCACGGCCACCAAGTAGGTAACCCTACTATCTCCCAGGAGGTTTAAAACACTAAAGACTTGTACTGTTTGTCATGATGTCCCATCACCTCGGTCTGATCAGGGATGGACGTCCATCCGCTCGTATGGTCCTGCTGAAAGGTTACAACAACGAAGGTTTCCGTTTCTTCACAAACTACGAGAGCAGAAAGGGTACTGAGTTGGTATGTAACTGCATTTTATGAAACATTTTTAATCCTTGTAGAACTCAAAATTCAAAGGAACGTCACTAAACCCCAAAATGAAATTTATGTATTACAGTGTGAATAAACAATGTGATATTTACAAGTGATGTCCAGATCAGTCTGCAGCAAGCTCACCTCTAGCTCCTTCTAATCATATTTTCTTGCTGAGCAGTTTGCTAAAGTGCTAATCTAACATTAGCATGTTTTCTCTCTTTTTTTTGATTCAGCCAATTTTACATTTCGGCTTGTGACATATCTAAATATGATCCAGCCAATGATATATGGACAAAACTTACAGAGAAAGCTGTTTTGTTGCTTCATAAATGTAGTTCCTTGCTTTAAATGCCGTAAAATTTAATGACTAGTGTTTTAACTGCACTTTGCCCACCTCTATAATCTAAGTTTGTGATGATGTACACAGCCAGTCAAATTACAGACAGACCACAGGAAGCAGGAGCCAATACAGTTTCTCTGTTTCTTGTCTCGTCTTGTTTGATCACAATATATACAGTTTTTTCTTTGACGTTTACTAGTTTTGTTGTTTTTTTCCGTGTCCTCTCCTACATAGTAGTACTCAGAAGCTTTGCTTTTTACAAGTGGAGCATTACGGCTTTCTCTACAATGCTCAGCTTAATATATTTTAAAAACTTTATTAGAAATGGCTTTGGGATAATTTCAGACACAGTGGACATGGAGACGGAAACAAAAAAGGGGGAAATGAAGAAAGAAAGGGAGAGAGGTAGGGCAAAAAGTTAAAAGGGCGAGGAGATTAGAATAGAGGAGAGAAAGAGGGATAAAGAGGATACAAGATAACACCCTAGAAGTACACTAGAGGAGGGTTTTATTGTTTGAAATTATTGTTTGAGTCAATCAGCTACTATTTTGAGAAGTAGTTAATATCTGATAAAGCAATTTTTTGACATAACTTTTAGTGTTATGATAAATTATGTGGTAAAAACACAAAATATGTTTTTGTGGTTTTTATCAACTAACCAGGCAAAACAAACTATTTGGAAGCTTATGATGGAAACTCCTGGACATTATTGAATTTTATTTTAACAGTAGAAAATATGAATTTACTTTTTCAAATTCAGATATTTAGTAATGTTAATCCCTTTACAATTTGCAACGTGGTGTAAAATTCTAACAAATTAGGTGATTTAAACTAATGATAATGAATTGTTACATCATTTAATGTTGATTTGATGCAGAAGTTTTCTGGTTCTAACTGATTTTTCGTTGGCAGGAGAGTAATCCATACGCATGCCTGGTTTTTTACTGGGAACCGCTTAACAAACAGGTAAAAGATACGCTAAATTAAGTTTGTTATCCATACTGTTTTACAGTTTCCCCAGTACTAATGGTACATTTACTCAAATTTTAACTTGTAGATCCGTATTGAAGGCTCAGTGGAGAGGATCCCCCACCAGAGCTCCTGTG
This sequence comes from Crenichthys baileyi, assembly GCA_036173005.1. Taxonomy (NCBI): domain Eukaryota; kingdom Metazoa; phylum Chordata; class Actinopteri; order Cyprinodontiformes; family Goodeidae; genus Crenichthys; species Crenichthys baileyi. The sequence continues at coordinate 85,076 of JAHHUM010002960.1, read as the reverse complement.
AATATTTCCATTCGCGGCCGAAGAGCAGTCAGATCGGGGCCGTCGTGAGCCTACAGAGTACTCCAATTCCTAACAGAGATGTAAGATATGGGAAAATTGCAGTGTTTTAGGTAATGCATGTATGTAAAATATTTGTAGGCTGATCTTGAGTATTTCGTTCAGTATCTAAGGAAGAAAAATGCTGAACTAGAGGAGAAGTACAAGGACACAGAGGTACCAATGCCCGACTACTGGTGAGAATATCAGTTTTTTTTTTCAATATTTCAAACTAATGTAACTAAAAAAAATTTGTTATTGACTTAGATGCACCAATTACTTAGCCAGACATGAGAATTGAACAATTTTTCCTTATGATCGCCAAGTCTGAATTATTTCTCCTATTCATTAAATACATCAACACTACAAATTCCCGTCATTTCCAGTCTATAAACACATCAACCACATGCATGTACCTGAAAGAAAACCAGAAACTAGTATCGGGCAGAAAAAGCCAGATTGGTGTGTTGTAAAATGGGAGTTTTTGCTCTCCTTCCTCCCTGTGCACCACCAGGTCCATTTCTCCCCAGTTCCGAGACCCAACCAGTAAAACCAGCAAAGTATTTACCTTGTGAAATAATGAGAAATGGTTAAGTATAAAATCAAGATTTAATGCCAAAATGATCAGTGTACAGAGAATAGAATTGAACAGATAGAGAGTGACATTCACCTTCGGTACCGGGCCCCCCCTCAGCCCATCTTAGGGATGAACCGAGAGGAGCCAAGACTGGAGCGTGAGTCCTGCTTTTATCTATGCCTGTTCTTAACCCTCCTAAAGGGTGTCATCCTCTAGTATTAGTTTATCCTAGACTATGTGCTGAATTTTATGTGATCGGTGGTTATGTTATGTAGGCGTGTAGCAGTGAGCGGTGCGGCAGATAAGCAACAAGGGCAGATATATTTAATTAGGGCAGCAAAGAGATGATTAGAAAAGGCTCCAGAATCATACATTCATAACAATCCCCCTGTTGAGGTGGGAAAAACCCACCTCACATCAATCAATGTGTCTAGTGCATATGGACCTAAGCTAGAATATGGCAGGCAGTTCTTTCCGGCCGCCGCGTAACTCCGCCCCCCCATAACGGAGTGCCATCTCTCCGGTTACTGCCTGCAGCCCTCAGTGTGTGCCCCCCCTCTGTTTCCCACAGAACAGTCCTATGCTGATGTGTGTCTAAAATTTAAATGATTAAAAACATTGCAAATAGATAATAATGCCCTGTTGAAAAATTAAAAATAATAATAAAAACAGCGGAAGTGAGCAAGCACAATGTGTATTAATATATTGTAGACCCTAAATTGTAGACCCTGTTCAATTATCTATTGCAGTCGTCTGGTCCGGTCCCCCTCCAGGCCGCAGGAAAGGGTTGGCCATCCTCCTGGTGTGGCATCCTTGGCTCCCCGTGCCTTGGGCAAGGCCTGGTGTTGCATCCTCGTTTTATGGCTGTGATTTAATTTTGCTCCCATGGTCCTCCTATCCACTGCACAATATCATAATTTCTCCATCACATTGGTTTGGTTCCTTGGGGTCCACATCTTCACTTGTGCTCAAATATTCAGTGGACAACATCGGTGTGTGTTCAGGAACCGCTTCCATTTGATATTCTGGTAATCTCAAACCTCTGGTACCACTGGAACCAATAGCACGATCAATACACCTGAGGATGAGAGCTCTTGCAAAAGGCATACAACAGCAACCACAAATAGAAAAACAGTAATTGCAATAATAATAGAAGTGAATATACTTACCATTATGGTTCCTCACTTACCAAACCATTTTCCAAATAATTCAGACACTTGTTCATGCACAGCTTCAAATCCATCTCTAGTGAAATTAGCCAATCTCTGCGCATTATAGTGAAGATAATTTATTCTATCAACATTTTTGTTAGGCGTTATCTAAATAAAAATAGATTCAAACTCAGTGGCCTCCTGATCTGCCAATTTGAATTGGTCAGGCACTCCTCTCGGTACCCCTATAGCATCCAACCACACGGGGAGCCCTCCTCCCATGAAATGGAACGTTTTTCAATATTATTGGGATGCAGGTGTATATTTATATTCTGGTGTCCGGATGGTATTTTAATATCCGCTATTGGAATCACCTGGATGGGGGAGAGAGGAGAGAAAAGAGCACAATGCCCTGCCCAATTGGCAGGTAACCACCCTAACAGTTTATTTCCTCCACAGTACCACCATACATCTGCTCTATTGACCGTTAATTTCCTGGCTATAACAGTACCTGTGAGGGGAATAATGGTTTTGCAGTGTCTGGGGTTCAGCCAACCAGCATTCCACTTACCTGAGGCAGTATTATTATTACAGAAACAGGTTACCTTAGAGACAATTAGAGGCTGAAAAATGGGCAGAGTTGTGTTTTGAGGTGCCACAGGAAAAATGTTATCCCTTCCAACACAATTATTATCCAAATTATTCTTAGACATTACTTAAAACAAACATGCCATATCACTTTGATTTTTTTTAGATTTTGTTCCATTCACAGAGTTTTTAAATGTTGTTTCTATTATTAGGAGATTTGGTCTGGCCTGGGCACATACAATACAGTTACCTTCATTTGCTTGTTTCGCAGCATCCTGGGCCTGTGCCAGCCAGGTGTTCTTTTGAGAGTATCCTGTTTCCAGAAAAATCCTTTGGTCTAAGGAAATCCTATCAGTACTAATAGCTTCAACCTTCTTGTGTTGTCCACCAGGAGATGAAAAGGAGCCCTTTGTGGCTGGAGAATGCATATTAATTTTTATAAGTCCCATGGGATCCTTCCCCGTAACCTCTACCCCCAAATACTAGATAAAAGTAATTTGCATATTCTGTACAAACTTAATCATACCATTATTTAGTTATTCATTCCTGTTAAACATTTGATTACTATAAACAGTCATTTTTTCCCCAATATATCCATTTTCAATATTATTATTATTATTATTTCTTTTTGTTTTCTCTGAAGTCTAAAGATTAGTCAGACAAACATTTGAGACAAACATTAAAACAAAAAATGAGCTCACAGAAACTAAAACATACCATTTAATCCATGAACCTTTCACTCATGTGGCCCACATCATTCATCATTCATACCGTGGGCCTTCATTCATTCCTGTCACACTCTTCTCAACCACACGTTTTCAACCCTCAAACACAATCTTTCGATTCCTATTGTTCCCGAACCCCAGAGATCTCATGTTCTTATTAATAATGTGTCAATGGACCCATTTGTCAGGCTGGTCCCAGCCACCTTTTCAGTCCTTCTTCACCTAGGAGAAAAATACATGTTTAGGGTTATAGCTCACATCATCAGGCAATATAGTGGGACGACTCTTCATCGACCTTTCCAGAGAAAATGCCTGAAAATAAAGTTTGATCATACAGTCATCCCAGTACAACAAATTAACACTAACAAGAAATCACAAACTTGGGTAGTGAAATCAGCATTTTTCTTTCTTTCGCCATCTTCATTTCACAACACATAATCATATTTGCACAGTTATTTCCATTATTATTATATACAAAGAAGACAAAAATAAACGACAGTCTTGCTGTGTACCGGCTTATGAAGGAGTAAAAGAAGATAAAAGCAAATAGATTAGTTATAAACAGAATCATTCCGTTCGGAAAAAGGAAAGTATAGTCTACCTTTGTAGCACCTGGTGGTCTGACACAAAAACTATGGATACTTGGCCTCTCGTCACGCTTTTGCAGCATCAAGTAGTGAAAGTTGAAAAATTAATTTGTACTTCTGTCTACCACAATAAACCTATTTATGCATAAATTAGTATGTATAATCCGCCAGGGATTTTATTGTTTTTAATTCCATCAATTAAATCAACTATCATTTAATGCAACAACCACTTTTGGTGAAAACCAAGTTTTAAACATAGGACATTAATTTTAATCTTGTCAGAAGGCAATGGTAGGTTTGTTCTTTTCAAATTATAGAGTTAACAGCATTTTTCCTCCTACTGTAGGTCTTAAATGAGTGAAAGTTTTTCCAAGTTTAATCACTGCCATTATTTGTTGTAAAGTTTTCGAAAAATCATCTTTTGGAGTCGGATAAAATCGGAGTCTTACTGGTCGAGCTAAAATCCTAAATTTAATATTGTTTGGAAGCCTGTTGCCTTAAAATTGTCACATTGTCGTTCTGTGGGACGTTTTTCCCTTCCAGCTCGTAAAAGAGTTTTCCACAACTGTGCTGCCAATCTAGAACACGCTGATGTTATTTATGGCCACAGAAACTAATCTTCATCCCCTCAAACTTTGAAATACTCCGTATTTAGACAAACTTAATCCAGTTTAATTCACAATATGGCCTGAGAAATACTGATCAGTTATCTTTATGTGTTTTACACCAAGAATTAGGAAAAATTAGACGTTTTGCATTTCAGTTTAAATATCCATTAGCTTGGAATACTTTGCCTCACTTACTTGCTGTATCACTGCTATTAATATTTCTAAGTTGCCTTTACTTACTTTTTTGTAAAACATGTTGCTCTTGCTTTCAGTAAGAACAAAGGTTCATTTATTCTGGACTTAATCCTCACAGACATTTGCACATGAACTCTGCATCTGTATGTGTTGTCTTGTTTTGTGTCTTGATGTTAAGTGTATGTGCCATGCAGTTGCTATGCTGGTGGTTGTGAGAGTGTGTGTTTGTGTGCGTGTGTCCTTGACAATGTTGTGGGTATTTCTGTGTGATTTTTTTTTCATATTTGTTTGATTCGTATTACTGTTGTTTATCTTCATGTTCTGCAAGGACCCTCTCAAAAATGAGATGGTACATTTCAAGGAGTTACCCTTGAAATAATCAGTTGTCAGTGCTGCCAATTATACCTTTTATTTCTTTCCATATATTAAATGTGCCGTCCAAGATGTTAATAAGAACTGTCACTACTCGTATGGTGTCATGATAGATAGGGTTAAATAAATTCAAAATTAGGTCGAAGGACATTGGATCTTCCCTACAAATGTTTCTGTTTGGCCATGATAAAGCTGCTCTCTTTTAATCATCTGGTTCCATAACAATTTTTGTGATATTCATCAGCATGATAATAACGGCCCTGGATGTTTTATTCTAATCTAGCTTTATTTAGATGTATCTATATTTTTCTAATGCAGTAAGTCCTTATTATATTTAAGAATGGGGTCACTAGTTTTGATTAGTTGCTATTATTTTAATTATGCTTGGCTTAGTTTAAGTTTCATTAGTTCTGGTGCTAATGTCTTTCCATACCCCGATTGGTCTCTTTTTATGTGTAGGATTCAAAAAGGGTCAGAGTATTGTGTATATTAAATTGTGAATGTAAGTATTAAATCTCAACCATAGATACTATTTTCAAAATCTGGTTCAAATACATTTAACTTTAACTTTGGAGTTCTGTGGAAAAAAAAAATATTTCAAGTAACTAAAGTTTGTTTCAGTTAACTCGAGTTTTCTCCATTTCAGTCCAGTCAAGTAATTCTGTTAAGGTACATTTCATCTTGTGTTCAATTTGAGTCTAATTTGATCATTCTGAACCTGACTGAAAAAAGTCCAAACATCTGTTAAAATTATGTTTTGAGGGGAGAGATTGTCCCTTTCTGGCACTTCCTTTTGTTTTATTATAAAGAACTGACCTAATATTATTATGGTACTGTTGAGGATCAGAAAGCGGGGGAGACGGCTGTTGTTTTTGAATCGCAGTGCCACAGGTGCTGTTTGACAGAGTTGGAGAAAATGATTTACCTATAAAATCTCCATGGATTTCCAAAAAATTCCCACAACCTGCTTGTATTTGCACCAGCTGTTAAGAGTCATATTGTTATTTTGTGGTTTTAGCTGGATTTATGATTCGCTGTTTGCCGTTTTCCAACAATGCCCCCAAGGACGCTGGTGGATGAGGGCTATTACTCTCATTCATACTCACTCTCAGTTTCTTGCTTTTTATTCACAACAATGAGTTCTGGCTGTCCGGGGCTTATGACACGCTATGTTCAGAGCTCCCGGTCCAATTGAAAGCACTCTAATCGGCTTCCAAGACACTAGAACACATTCACTCCACCAGAGGATGGATTCAGTGTGCAGTCCTTGTTATCATCGCTAGGTTTCCAGACTACACACTTCCTCAATCCACCGACCTCTTTCACACAGTACAACAAGTTATGTAAAAACCTTAATCATCATTCACAATACTACTGTTTACCGAGGCGAGCCTGTAAAAACAGGTGGAGACTATCTTTTGCTACGCCGGAGTTTCAACCGATCTTTGATCCTCTTTAAGCTGAATTCTCTGAGAAATTCCCTATTACTCTCAATCAACATCAATACTACTGTTTACCGTGAGGCATGCCTGTAAAAACAGGTGGGGACTTATTTTGTTTAACTTCGTACGCAAGTTTCCCGGAGTGTTAAGATCATTGAGTCATCGATCGATTAATCAACCAATCCACAGATTAAATCCATATAGATCAATTCACCAATTAAATCAATCAATCAACCCTGAGGCCAACCGATCCGCGCTCCTCGAGCCGAATCCGCTATCTTATTCAAACCTTTCTTCGTTAAATCACTGATTAGTTTTCTATCTCATGCATGAGTTCTCTATTTCTGACGTCTTTTTACCTCTTCATCTTTTTCACCATTTTCCACAACAATATAGACCAAATGAATGTCACTCCATACTTAAATTTGGATCAGTGGAAGTCCAGAAAAAGAGACGTGAGAACTGAGCCTTGCAGTAAAAGCTTCTGTCTAACAGCCGCCTTGCAGGCATTTCTGCCTACCTGATGAGATGACCGCAGTCTGTACGGAAGGCTCGGTCCCCCCCGCGGCCGCTGTCTGGGGTCCTCCTTGCAGGGTTGGTCTCGTTTGGAACCTGGACAGTCGGACGAGCCCACACTGTTGTAAAATGGGAGTTTTTGCTCTCTTTCCTCCCTGTGCACCACCTGGTCCGTTTCTCTCCAGTTCCAAGAACCAACCAGTAAAACCAGTATAAGTAAGTATAAAATCAAGATTTAATGCCAAAATGATCAGTGTACAGAGAATAGAATTGAACAGATACAGAGTGACATTCACCTTCGGTACCGGGCCCCCCTCAGCCCATCTTAGGGATGAACCAAGAGGAGCAAAGAATGGAGTGTTAGTCCTGCTTTTACACACGTGGAAAAAATTGTTTGTACCCCTCGGTTAATGAAAGAAAAACCCACAATGGTCACAGAAATAACTTGAATCTGACAAAGGTAATAATGAATAAAAAATCTATGAAAATGAACAAATGAAAGTCAGACAATGCTTTTCAAACATGCTTCAACAGAATTATTTAAAAAAATAAACTCATGAAACAGGCCTGGAAAAAAATGATGGCACCCTTAACGTAATATTTTGTTGCACAACCTTTTAAGGCAATCACTGCAATCAAACGATTCCTATAACTGTCAATGAGACTTCTGCACCTCTCAGCAGGTATTTTAACCCACTCCTCATGAGTAAACTGCTCCAGTTGTCTCAGGTTTGAAGGGTGCCTTTTCCAGACGGCATGTTTCAGCTCCTTCCAAAGATGCTCAATAGGATTTAGGTCAGGGTTCATAGAAGGCCACTTCAGAATAGTCCAATGTTTTCCTTTTAGTCATTCTTGGGTGTTTTTAGCTGTGAGTTTTGGGTCATAATCCTGTTGCAAGACCCATGACCTGCAACTAAGACCAAGCTTTCTGACAATGGGCAGCACATTTCTCTCTAGAATCCCTTGATAGTCTTGAGATTTTATTATACCCTGCACAGATTCAAGACACCATGTGCCAGATGCAGCAAAGCAGCCCCAGAACATAACAGAGCCTCTTCCATGTTTCACAGTAGGGACAGTGTTCTTTTCTTCATATGCTTCATTTTTCTGTCTGCGAACATAGAGCTGATGTGCCTTGCCAAAAAGTAAAATTTTGTTCCATCTGTCCATAGGACATTCTCCCAGAAGCTTTGTGGCTTGTCAACATGTAGTTTGGCAAATTCCAGTCTGGCTTTTTTATGATTTGTTTTCAACAATGGTGTTTTCCTTGGTTGTCTCTCATTAAGTCCACTTTGCCTCAAACAACGTCGGATGGTGCGATCTGACACAGATGTTCCTTGAGCTTGAAGTTGTTGTAATTATGAATATGAATATATTATTTAATGTTTAATATTAATATTTTAATATTTATTGAATAATATTTCGGTCTGTTAAGGGTTGTCCTGTGAATACCAGCCCAATAAGGCGGTGGTATTAGGATAAAATTGAAAGGGATGAGCCAAGCTCAATGAATTCACACAATCTCTTAAAGTACAAGAATTTATTAACCAAAATAAGTAAACTCAAGTCAAACATATTTCAATCAACAAACTCTTTACCATGCTAAAATAATCCAACTAAAGTACTAACCGGAATTATAGAATAAGGAAGACTAATGAGCTATGTACAATATAAACAAGTTGATCAAAGATGGTTGAAAATCATGACCGAAAGAGTGATGCAACATTATCATGCAATATTTATGTTTGAGAACCAAGGATTATCTTGAAGAATCTGGAAATGAAGTTAAGTTAGTCTTGGAACTAACTTAGGCAATAATCAGCAAACGTTTAGACAACCTTTCACAATGCAAGATCATATTTTTATTTATTTAAAGAAATATCATTAAGGAAATAGTAAAATAATATTTAAGGAAACATTATTTTGAAAAAGAACCAAATCTTTCTGGAGAAATGGGGCTTAATTGTGTTACTTAGTTATCAAGTGTAGGAAAACAATATTTAGGGAAATATTATTTTACTGGATTGAAAACTAACAACCTTTTTGGGTAAATGATCTTTAGCAGGCAAACACGTGTTCTTTGCTGTTAGCAGTTAAAGCTAACAAAAGAAGCTTATAGCTTATCATCAGAACCAACACACACTTTTAAAACACCATTAATAAAAGGGTTAAAATGCATAAGCGTGGACAGCGCGTTATGGCTGATCTTCTGTGTTTAAAATCACCCTTTAAATAAAGTTTGTCTCAACTTTTAAAAAAAACACAGAACACACAAACTGAGCACGTGTGCTGAACGGATAATCTGCTAGCACTAAGATAGCTGAGTTTCAACACAAACAAAACCAAACTTCATAAAACGAAAAAAATGTTTAGATTATTTCATTCTAAATTACTTCTCTCTGCCCAAACCTAACCTCTCAGGTGAACTGTGCTGAGGAAAAGTTGTCCGGGTGACGAAGTTTGAAGAAAGCATCCACAGTGAACAAAGGGTTAGCTGCAGGTAACCTCCGTAGCTTTGGGGAGGGGCGGCCCGTTCTGTCGGCCGGCCAAACTGCACGTTACCGCTGTAACCATGGTGATGCGGTCCCGTTGTCCTTCCCTCAGACCGGGAAAACTGCTTCACTCGGCGTTGTAGAGACAGCGTCTCTGCTGGGAACTCTCTGGAACACAGTTTGCTTCTGTAGACCTCAGAGGGAAAAGTCAAGCAACGTCTGTACCTTAATTACCCCCGTTCATGAATGAATACCGTATACACAAACAGCAATTCATTCCTACTTAACTTTGCGCATATGATTGCGTGATCGTATGACACTCTTGGATCCAGTTTGAAGAGTTATGTCTGTTTGCCTGCAAAGAGACATTAGCGCGCTGTGTCCCTCCGTCCAGTTCCTCTGGGGACCTGCGTAGAGGAGACAGGATCTCTGTGCTGGAAGTAGGTTAATGCGACTTATTCTGAAAGTTCCAGAAGAGCTCATACTGGCAATTCATGTTGTCCCCATGGCTGCGGTTCCAACAAAGTTCACCTTTAATCTCTTTAGAAGTTTTTCTGGGCTCTTTTGTTACCGTTCGTATTATCCGTCTCTTTGTTCTGTCATCAATTTTCCTCCTGCAGCCACGTCCAAGGAGGTTGGCTACAGTCCCATGGTTCTTAAATTTCTTAATAATATGTGCAACTGTAGTCACAGAAACATGAAGCTGCTTGGAGATGGTCTTCTAACCTTTACCTTTAACATGCTTGTCTATAATTTTCTTTCTAATCTCCTGGGACAACTCTTTCCTTCGCTTCCACTGGTCCATGTTGAGTGTGGTACACACCTTGTCACCAAACAGCACAGTGACTACCTGTAGCCCTATATATAGGCCCACTGACTGATTACAAGAATGTAGACACCTGTGATGCTAATTAATGGACACACCTTGATTTAACATGTCCCTTTGGTCACATTATTTTCAGGGGTACCATCATTTTTGTCCAGGCCTGTTTCATGAGTTTATTTTTAAAAATAATTCTGTTAAAGCATGTTTGAAAAACAATGTCTGACTTTCATTTGTTCATTTTCACAGAATTTTTATTCATTATTACCTTTGTCAGATTCAAGTTATTTCTGTGACCATTGTGGGCTTTTCTTTCATTAACCGAGGGGTACCAACAATTTTGTCCACGTGTGTATCTGTGCCTGTTCTTAACCCCCCTAAAAGGGTGAAATCCTCTTGCATCAATTTATCCTTGACTATGTGCTGCATTTTATGTGATCAGTGGTTATGGTGTGTAAGCGTGCAGCAGTGAGCGGTGCGGCAGATAAGCAACAAGGGCAGATATATTTAATTAGGGCAGCAAAGAGATGATTAGAAAAGGCCACAGAATCATACATCCATAACAGGTGCATTCCTAATTATTAATCCACCAAAAGAACTTCATGTCTCTTTATATTCCGCCAGTTAGTTTATTTTAGACCTAAACATGAAAAAATGCAATCCTTATTAAATTGAACGGGGATTGAACTTAATTTTTAATTGTTTTAAGACTTTAAAAGACCTTTTAAGACTTTAAAAGACCTTCAGAAGCTAGGAGAACTATTGATTGGGACCCTTTCAAACGACTACAAGAAGGCTACCTGGAAGAAAAGTGTTGTCAGAATTAGAAACTTGATTGTAATTATATACAAGACTACAATTAAAGTGTGTTCTTTCCCATTCAGTGCCACAGAGCAACCTAACTATAAATAGCTACATAACCAATAATACAAATGAAGCATAGCTTTCAAATGTTTTGTACAAATAAAAATCTGAATATTGTAGCCCCCTTAAGTCTTAATACCCCAAAATTAAATCCTGTGCAACCAGTTGCATTTAGAAATTTCCTTACTAAGTAGTGTAATTTAATGTCTATCAATGAAGCTGTTCAGTGAAGGGCTCAGATATTGCCTGTTTTTTATATTTATTTGATCTTAATTTGTACAGGATAGCCTTGTTGAAATCCACAGACTCATTTTCAAGGTGGTGTTGACACAAGTAACACTAAAACACAGCTGATAAAACATCACAAATGAGAGGATGAATACCAGAAGCACTTAAGGCATGTATTTGTTTGTTGTAGAACATTAGTGAACAAACATAATAAAAACAGCATGAGAATGGATCGTGGGATGGATGGAGCTAAATCCTGGAAAAACCAGTTCGATGGGGCAAAAAACTTGAGACTAGGCTGGAGGTTCACCTTCCATCAGGACAATGACGCTACGCTTACGGCCAGAGTTTCAATAGTTCATTTGTTAGAATGGCCCAGTCTGGACATAAATCCAACCAATAAGCAGTTTGAAGACGTGAAAGCTGATGTTCACAGATGTTCTGCATACAGTCGGACTGAGGTTGAGGTGTTTGGCGAAGAAGAATGGTTGAAAATGTCAGTGTGCAAAGCTGGTAGAAATATATTCCACATAACAAGCGGTAATTGTAAAAACAATTGATTCTACAGAATATTAGTTTAGGGGGCTGAACACAATTTTGTGCCACAATTGTTTTGTTTTTATTATGTCAAATATCATGTAGCATTTTCCTTTTAATTTACCATTATGTTTCATTTTGTGTTGGTCTATCAAATAAAATCCCTATTAGATACACTGAAGTTTGTTGTTGTAATGTGACAAAATGCAAAAATGTTGAAGGGGTATAAATCTGTTTCCAAGGTGCTATTCATTAAAGGTAACTTTGCAAGTTTTACTGTTTCAACTGTCTACAAGAAAGTACACCAGCATGATCTGCAAGTTGTTCTCCCATCAATTTCCAACTGTTCTGTGATCTTTCAGGGGTGGCTACGTGGTCAAGCCTTACTCGATTGAGTTCTGGCAGGGTCAGACCAACAGACTCCACGACCGCATCATTTTCAGCAAGATGAAGGACGGAGAGAAACTGGGGGAGTTCCAGCATGAAGCAGAGGGAGGCTGGGTGTACCAGCGACTTTCTCCATGAAAACTAACTCCACAGATGTTTCATGCAGAACATCATGAACCTCAAAAGTAACAAACATCTAAAGTACTGCTGTACAACAATTTGATCTTGTTACATCTGTGTCGACTGTGCTAGTAGTCATGAACCATCTGAATGCTGTGTTGATGCACCCTGACTGTACTGTGCAACTTCACATTTTCTTTAGATTTTTAAAAGAAACGAGGAAAGTCTGTTGCTCGAGGCACAAATGATCTCCTTCACATAGTGATTCACAGCTGGTTGTTCATTTAACTTGAGAACAAGCAGTGTCTTAAAAAAGCACAGTTGTCTTTCAGGTGCAGATTCAGTTTACAGTCTTTTGCAAACATAGTCAATGTCTTTCACTTTTTTTCTCCCATTAAAACTGCAAAGCTCAGCGTAATGTATTGGGTTTTTAATTGACGGAGTAGTTCAAAGTTGTGAATTGAACAATTTTTACAAGTAAAAATGTGAGAGATGTGCTATGCATATGTATTCAGTCCCTGCTGAAGACAACCATCCCCACAGCAGAATTCTGCCACCACCATGTTTCAAAGTAGGGATGGTGTGTTTATGGTGATGTGCAAGTTTTACTCCACACAGAGTTTTGTATGTAGGCCATTAAGTTTAATTTTGGCCTCATTAGAGCAGAGCATCGTCTTCATCATTCTCTCATCAAACCTCTGAGGCCTTCACTGAACAGGTGTGTTTAGGCAGATTTTTTATTTAGGGTTAAGGGATTGAATATACATGAATGTCTTACTTTTTAAATTATTATTTGTTAAACAAAAATACATTGAAAAGGTGTTTTTCTTCCATTTCACAATATTTGTCTACATTGTGTTGGTCCATCAAATTAAATCCCAAATAAAAGACATTGATGTTTGTGGATATACTGTGAAAAAATGTAAAAAAGTTCAAGTGACATAAATACTTTTTCAAAGCTCTGTATCTGATGTCACAATTTGTGTGTCTAGACTTATATTTTAAAGTCTTTTGCTGTTTGGAAAAGAGAGACATCTGTTTGAGGCAGGTTGCTGACTTGAGTTTATTGTTTTCTTGGGAATACTTGGGAACAAGTAATTTCTAAAGGTAGAATATATGACAGCTTTCCAGAGCCATGATCATGTTCTTTTAAAAAACTATTTCAGTTTTTCTTTAATGATTTGTAACCAGATGACCTGCCATGCATTTCTTGAATGATAATGATGTCATATCTTTTTATTTAGCATGAATCATAGATTTCCTCTGGTTATTTCCTGGTGTTGTCAGAAATTCTCATGTAAATTCACCTTAATAACCTTGTTTCTTGATAGAAACTCAAAAGAAAGATGTGACATGTCTTTAAATGAAAATTGTTCTCACATTCAGTTTATTAGAGTGAAGGATAAAATGATTGTTGCAGGTTATATTTGCCTTTTAATGCTGATATTAAAAGTGCTCATACTGTCAACTACTATACCAAATTGTGTGTCTTGTACCATTTAAACAGGCATTCACTGTAATAAAGTTTAATTTTGAACAAAAGTGTGTGTTTGTCTACCAGGTGGCAGTAGAATTACAGTGGGAAAAAAAAGAAATAAGCATACTATACTTCTGAGAAAAGTCAAATATTCTTTTGCACAGCTCAAAAGTCTATTTAGATATCCAAATCTGGTTAATGAAGTTGCAGTAAAAGTGCTGCATTATTAAATAAAGACCAGCAGGCAAGAACTAAGTGTCAGAGTTACTAGTGTCTGTTTACCATCACCAAGTCAACGAAACCTACCACCAACTGTCCAGGGAAAACGACAAACTTTACTTTATAACATAACACAATGATCTCACTTATATCAGCTTGCTTACACCACTCACCATCTGAGTGTTTCCTCCTGAATACATTAATGATCCAGCATGCAAAAAAGCATCCTTTGCAAAGGGGGGACAGCAGGTAAATTTTAATTGTTTCACATTGATAAACATTATTGTAAATAAATTTTCAGCTTTTTATAAGTTTGCAGTTTTATAAAATGGCTCCGTAAGACTAAATAACTGAATCAACTTATTATGGTGATGTTACTTTCTAAAATTAAATCACCTCAGTCTAAGATACTGGTTCTGACATGCTGAAAGCATTAAATAGACCAATAAAAAATAAATTAAAACAGTTCCTCATAGGAGCTTCAAGCTCTTATTTTCTAACCTTCTGTAGCAACTAACTGTGATAACTTGCTGATGTATCTTAAAAAAGAGCAACATGTGGAGACTGAAGAACATTTTAAACTACTATTTTTCTTTCTGTTGCAGCTTGCTGTGTTAGCATGCTAATGCTAGGGACCATGTAAACAAAACCTGGAGATTATCTTTCAGCTATATTTTATATTTTTGTCCCATTCCGGTTTAAAAAAATAAAATAAACTAAGTAAAAAAGGAATCAAATAATTAGACAGCTGTTTATATATATATATATACATATATATATTTTACTCTACATAAAGATGACCTAGGCTATTAGGGGACTGCTAACAGCATGCTGCAGCATGGTGGCCAAGACCATGAACAGCTGCACTCAACGGACAACAATGAGATGACCCCTAAAAACAGGAATGGTTTTGCAGGTGGAGGTCACAGACATTTTTTTCCTTCCTCTTTTCCGACTGGCATTGGCCAGAGAACACTGGAATCAGCAGGTTCGACACTGGCGCCCTGTTCTTGTCGCAGATGAGAGCAGGTTCTGGGCACAAGTGACATACGAGAAAGGGTCTGGAGAAGCTGCAGTGAACATTATGCTGCCTCTAACATTGTTCAGCATGATTGGTTTGGTGGTGGGTCAGTGTTGGTCTGGGAAGGCATTTCCTGTTAAAGGATAAACAGTTGCACCCTGACTGCCATTAGGTATTGGGATGAAATCCTTAGACTATTGTTAGATGCTTCGCTGGTACAGTGGGTCCTGGGTTCCTTCTGGTGCATGATAATGGCCAGCTTCATGTTGCAAGAGTATGCAGGAAGTTCCAGGGGGATGAAGGAACTGATGCCATTGACGGGCCTCCATGCTCCTCTGAGCTAAATCCAATAGAACATCTCTGGGACATCATGTTTAGGTCCATCCGAAGCCACCAGGTTGCACCTCAAACTGTCCAGGAGCTCAGTGATGTCCTGGTCAGGACCTGGGAGGAGATACCCCAGGACTCCATTCGTCATCTCGTTAGGAACGGGCCCAGATGTGGTCAGGGATGTATACAAGTCATACAAATTTCTGAGTACAATTTTGAGTTGCTGCAGTGACATTTCAGCAAAATGGACAAGCCTGCTGCTGTTTTTCAGTTTAAATTTCTGTCACTTCAGATTACGCCCTCTGTATGTTTATACTCTTCATTTATGTGGCTACCTTTTGTTCCTAGCACATCATCAGAATGATATTCAGCATGATGTAAGCATGATTATTTTTTTTTTTTTACCAGTAGAGATCTGATGTGTTTACGAAGTGTACTTTTACTTGTAAACTAAAAGCACATGGTGGAAGAAAATCTCAGTTGTACTTAGGTTATGAAGGACTACCAGAAATGACACATTACTACACTCAACAGTGATTAAACCCAACTAATGAGAGCAGATTGGGTAGGATATTAGGTTTCAGAAATAATGAGCAACATTGTTCCGTCTGTAGTAATTCATTAGTGCAAGACCTCACAGTGTTTTGATTCCTAACCAAATTTTCAAACTACAATAGATTTTCATGACTGAAAAACAGTTGAATGGGCAACTAATGTGCTGAAAACAATTTAAAAAGCATAAAAAACCTGCCAGATTAAAAATCGAGATAAACTATAATTTAACTTTTTTGCTTGTTTGAAGCAGTGAGGTTGAAAAGGCAGGTATAGCAGGGCAACACAAAAAACAACCAACCACAACCATATCCCCACTTCCTAAAAAGGGCAATTTAGAGAGACCAAATTTTAAACCTAACAGGCATGTCTTTGGACTTCTTGCTGCAAGGCAACAGTGCTACCAACTGCGCCACCATGCAGGCCCCCATAGTATAAATACAAATTATTTTAAATAAAGACAGGGTTCATTGTATTTTTAAAACCAGCTACTCTTCTAATCTCTCATAGCACATAGCTGTGCCACATCGCTCACACTAGATTGTACGTACAACTAAACAGCTTTTTCGCTTTTGTAATGCATAATGTATATGGAACATTTACTATTTGAAGTTAGAGTGGATCAGAGTCATCAAATGGAGGTTTGGTGCATATTTTCTAATAATTTTAAATCCTCTGACTCGGAAAAAGGAGAAGAAAAGCCCAAAACCCCATAAAAGTGCACTCTAATGTAATTTCCTCTGGAAACGTACTATAAATAACACCATTTGTAAGCTTCTTCCTTAATGAGAAAATTTATATTGTTTAGTATTACCAATAAGTATCACTGAAAATTATCTATCCAGTGTCTGTTCCAGAGTTTTTCTGTGTAACTAAAACAAAATCGACAAAAATGTTGAAACAATTTATTTCAAATAATAATTTAATATTAAACCCTAAATTCTTAACAAGGTTCATTTACAAAATTTATAAACTTGTATTTGATTCATAGCATTAAACAGCACAATAGAAATTGATAAAGAGCCTTTCAAAAGGCAATAAAACATTCATGGAATAATTTCTAATGTAATTAATGTTTTCTCTTTATTTTTTTCTAGGAGTTTAGGGGAATTGTTATTGACATTTAGAAACCATAATTTAATACCAGCTACTGAGAAGCATATAAAAATCTTCAAACATTTCAGATTTTTGTTACATTTTTTTAGGTTTCCTCATAAAATTCAAGCAAAATTCACTGTAGGTTTTGATAAAAGGTCCTTCTTAAAATAATGAAAATCCATAACTGTTACACAAGGCAAAGGAGGTTAAGCTTAAACTACTTAATTTTAGCCATTAAATTCTTTAAAAAAACAATAACCAGTGCAAAAATGCTTGAGAACATTGGGACATTTGGTTTCAGAATTCAACATTTAAAATCGGGAAAAATATGTTTCCAGAACCTGTCCCCGATTTGGTTTGTGAATATAGTAAGATTGGTTTTAAGATACCACAGATGTTTTAGTAACTGTATCCACTTGGGTGTGGTACATTTTGTGAATGTCAGAGTGATTTATGACACTTTTATAATCAAGTATGTGTATTTTGCTATTTGTCCGTCTTGTTTTTATGATTCTCGTTACTAAGGTTGTGCTCTGCAAACAGACTTGGGTTCTCCACCAGTGTGGATCGGACTTTCTTTTTCTCTTTGAAGCGACCGGAGTGGGATACTTTCACATGGCGGCCCTTGGTGGCAGATTTATCCACAATCTTCTCCAGCCTGGCATTGAACTGGCTGTCCATATCCTCTGAAGAGATGCCTGCTTGGTCTTTGTTCTCATTGTTGCTTCCATGCTCTGCTGGGATTTCATACAAAACCTTAGGTTCGGATTTCTTCTTGCGTGAGAAGGTCAGCTTCCACCAGCTTGAGTCAGCCATGGCACCAGCATAGACTGGAGGATGGGCCTGCAGGGTTCAGAGAACACCGTTAAGACTGCTTTCAACATTCAGTTAAATCTTCTTCTTCATTAACCCGTTCATGGTAATAAAAGGATCATTAAAGGCAAAAAGTGATTGAAAATTACAATAGATCACAATGAATTCTTTTTATATTTCTATAATAGGCAGATGGTTTCTGGAAATTTCAGTAAGTTCATCTTTCTTTCCAGAAATTCAGTTAATATCATTTCTAATCACAGAAATAGAATAATAAAACACATTTGAGTGTAAATGGGTTTTTTGTGTCCAGAATGAGAAAAGATACTAGTTTCCCGAACAACATCAGAACAATACAGTAGCCAGAGGGCCTCCTGATTTTCAAAAGGTTTGCGTGTACAAAAACATGTGCAAACTGAACTGCATCCGCAAAACTGATCTACAAATTACGTGCAAATCAAATGGTGTTTTTAAAATGGGCGGAACAGCATCCGCAAACTTTTTTGCGTGTTTGCTTTCATGAATATTCAGAACATATGCTAATGACCCAAACACACCAATTTATGGGAGGAGGATATGCAAATGTAATTCCTTTCCACCCACAATGTGATTTATCAAACTTGTAACGGCAATCTGGCACACAAAAATGTTTGCAGCCACTGTGGGAGAGAAGGAGGCATAGATAGAATGACAGAGAGAGAGAACCTTCTGTGCACAGGTCAACATATTTTTACTGTCAGAAATGAAAATAGTAGAGATGTCATCTATCCAGTAACGCCAGTTTAAGCTGCAGCATTATGAATCCAGCACACCATCACTTAATAAGACAGCACCGTTATGTCTGGATGCAGTAGAGGAGCGCTTCAATACAGCCCAGAAAAGGTGGCACAGATTATAGTTGTCTGGTGCATTTTTGCATGGGGACTGCAGACAATCTTTATGCAGTTAAACCAAAAATACAATGACTTAACCTAAATATTGTGGCATGTTTATAAACAAACAGATCTGATCAACACCTACAGTCAGTAGCATACGCAAAATGCTCATTTAAATAGGGCAGTCTGTACTGCAATTTTTTTTTTACACAGAAACATTAGCATTCCTTGGGCCTGATCTTTAAAGATTCAAAATAAGGAGTGCTATATTGCTTGTGCAAAAAAAAAAAATTGCACATACAATATGTGGGCGTGTCGCATGTGATCTACAAAGATGACATGCGCAATGGATAACGGGTACAACAGTAGCACTGCCCTATTTAAATGAGGAAATTGTGTGTGCTTCTGACTGTCATGGAGAGTGTCGAAGAGCAGAGCATCCATAAAAGAAAGATATGGTTCAAAGCCATGGAATTGGAGGTGATAATAAAATGATAATAATAACAATAATAGTTAAATGCATTTATAGTATCTTAAAGTGCTACAAAACAACAGTAAAAATATAATAGAACAAGAAAATACTAAAAGCTACAGGTAAACCATGAAATATTAAGTATAAAACCTAGAAAAGCTGACAGCCACTGTCAGACTTACATTGAAATACAGCTCTAAACCGCTCCACCAACTAATTCACCCACCCTGCAACTCTGTGAGAGCTTTCAGCTTTCTTGCTGTGACAAGTGATTCGAATTGATGGATATGACTCGCTTGACTCAATCATTAAAAACCAAGGTAGGCCCATATTAATTCAATAGAACATGAATGTCCTTTGTACAGAACCATAACGAAACATTGAGGGAGAAAAAAAATTAATAATCTGTCTTGCACCCAAGTAGTGCACAGGACAGTTTTTTTATTTGGTTTTTTTCCTTCAATGTCCCTTTGGCTCCGAGGTGGTTTTCTGGCGCTGGTGGCTGTTAATGTTCAGTTTTGTTTGTTAAATAACATGGGACAATATTTTTCTGTGCCAGTTTGCTCCTGCCTTTCAAACGTGCTAAATATTGACAGAAAAACAACACCCCCAATCCATGTTAGGTTTGATAAATGGCATTATGAGTGGTAAGTAATTATATTTGCATATCCTCCTCCCATAAATTTGCGCGTTGGGTCACTGTCTTATGTTTTGCACATTCATAAGGCAAACATGCTAAAATGTTTGTACCCGCTGTTCCGCAGATTTTACACACGCAATTCAATTTGCACCTGGTTTGTAGATCAGCTTTGAGCATGCAAACCAGTTAACACGTGTATTTGTACATGCAAACCTTTTAAAGATCAAGCCCCTTATTTGGAATCGTTGAAGATCAGGCCCAGAATGTGCTATGCGTGAAGTAGGGCTTATGTCTGAGTTTCAAAAGACATGGAATGGGTGAAATTCGAAAGCACCTGCACCTTTTATCTGCACCAGATAAAAGCAGTCCATATGCACAGTAAAAAATAAAAAATAAAAACAATAAAAATATATATTATATTTTAGTTTGCAAGAATTGCCTAAATTATTAACATAATTAACATAGAGCCATCCTTTGCACACATTGCAAAGTTGTACTGCCAGCTACACGAAAGCTGCTGTAAGGTAATGGAAGTTTATTTATATAGCAACAAGACAATTCAAAGTGCTTTACATGATGAAAAAAGTACTTTGAAGTGACAAAAAACATTAAAAAGTACATTCCAGTGGCATGATAAAGAAAAGTAAAAACAAATGTGAAGAAAAGTAAATAAAAGTTGGACTACAGACTAAATAAATAAATTTTAATATTTTAGGCCTGAATGAGCCCCCTGTTGAGAAATGTAATTTTTTAACCCATCCATTGATGCACTCTGTGCTTTTTGGTCCATATTATTTCTTAACATAAAATCAAAAGTTTTAATGTTAAGGGAGGGGGCAATTTCTTAGAACTCTTCTAGCCCATTACCCGTCTGGGTAACCGGGGGAATTCTCCTTTAAAACTGCAGTGAACTGCTTCTCAATGCACATAGTGAGGTCCGTCTTGCTCATTTCTGACATAGGAAATCTTGAAAGTGAGCTTTATGTGCCTCTAAAGGTCCAGGTCTGAGTCTTTCACTACACCCTAATCTGCTGTTTCTAGCTGTAGTAACTGTGTAAAGGTGTGTTCTGACTCTTGATCGGTCCTCCTTTGGTCCAAAAATAATTATTACTTAAGTTTTGTTTTTATTTAGTTGAAAGTAATTATGGCACACCCATGCATTGATTTGTTCTATGCATCTAGCACTTGAATAGGTTCATAGTCACCTTGTGATATTGTAATAAAGACTTGTGTATCATCTGCGTAGTTATGGTAATTTATCTTGTTTGTTATGATCTGAGTTAGGGGGAGTGAGTAGATATTGAAAAGGAGGGGTCCCAGGATGGAACCTTGGGCAACCCCGCAAGTGATTTTTGTTAACTAAGTTTACCTATTGACAAACAAAGTCCCTGTCCTTCAAATAAAACTCAATCCAGCCAAGTGCTGTACTAGAAAGCCCATCCCAGTTCTCCAGGTGTTCTAGTTATAATGAACCGTGATCAACAGTGGCGAATGCTGGGCTGAGGTCCAATAATACCAGCACTGCGGTTGTTCCACAGTTTGCATTTGTGCGGATGTCACTGAACACCTTGAGCCTCTGGGCAGCCTCTGTACTGTGGTGAGCACAGAAACCTGACTGGAAGACGTAAAAGTGGCTGGTCATTGTTAAAAAGGTATTTAACTATTGAAACACAGCTTTCTTAATAACCTCACTGATAAATGGGAGATTTGAGATGGGCTTGTAGTTTTGCAATAGCAACTTGTCCAGATTATTCTGTTTTAACAGTGGTTTCATAACTGCTGTTTTTACGGCCTGACAAAAAGGATGAGTTTATTATTTGAATTAAATCAGATGCTATAACAGGCAAAACATTCTTAAAGAAAGCTGTGGGTAAAATATCTAGACAACAGGGGGAGGTGCTTAGTTGATGCATACTTCCTTCTATGTTTTTGTAGTTGATTTGGTAGAATTGTATCATTTTATCTAAATTTGTTTTCATTGGACACAGCATTGGTGATGTACAGACTACTTCTAATCTTCTGAATTTTCTCAGTAAAGAAGTTAGCAAATTCATTGCAGACCCTGGTAGAGTGGAGTTCAGATGGTACAGACACAGCAGGGTTAGTTAACTTGCAAACCGTAGTAAACAAGGCACAAGCATTATTAATGTTTTTGTTGATGATTTCAAAAAGAAACATTCCCTTGCATTTTTCAGTTAAAAGCTATATCTGTGAAGTCGCTCTTTATAGATATCGTAGTGAACCCTGAGTCTGGTCTTTCACCAGCTCCGTTCCGCTTTTTGGAACTTTTTACTAGAGACATCCTTCACCTTAATGGGAGCAATGGAATCAACGGTGTCGGAAATTTTAGCATGGACGTTATCTAACAGCTCATCGTCTGAGTTACAGGACAAAATGGAAATGGAAGAGTAAACTTGGGTAAATGTTTCTCAAAAAGAGAGACGCAAGGCCACCCTCCAGTGGGCCCACCACCTGCAGAGGGATCCTTGGATGCTTAAATTGTTTAAGAATGTAGAATGTCACTGGGGGGAAAGGAGCCCGAGCTTGTGTGAGAGGTCGAGAGATATCAGTTAGAGGCACACCTCCACGCACAGTGGTGGCTCTGAAACCCAGATCCTTGAGAAAGGTTGGACTCTCTTCTACTCTGGAGTGGCCCGTTGGGAAAGGTGACGGGCAGGGTTGGGTTTGTTTGTTGCCCCCCAACTCAGTCATTGGGGCTTACCCGGGTAGATGAGAGGGTCGCATCCCAGTGTCTTTCGGTCAGGGAGAGGTCTCTGACTGTTGCTTCGGTCTATGCGCCAAGCAGGGGTACAGCGTTCTTGGCGTCCTTGGAAGGGGTGCTGGACGGTGCCCATCTCCGGACCTCCTGATCTGAACTTGAGTGGTATTTTGTTATTGGACTTCCGTGCCGCTGGAAGAGGAAGAAGCTGGACAGGCTTCAGCCTGCAAGCATACAGTTAGGGTCTGCAGGAAAAGTCTGGCGGGGCCCTCGGTCTGGCCCCTTCTCAACTCCCACGTCTGGAAGAGGTTTTCCCGGACCCAGGGGAGGCTAGGGGCATAGAGTCCGAGTGGACTATGTTCTCTAGCTCGATTGTCGATGTGGCTGCCTGTAGCTGTGGTCATAAGGACTGCGGTGCCTAACGCGGCGACAATCCCCAAACTTGGTGGTGGACACCGATAGTAAGGGATGCCATCAAGCTGAACCAGAGTGGTGTTTTGTTATTGGACTTCTGTGCCAGTCACTGATTGTCCATAATGAACACCATGCTCAAGCATAAGGGTGTTCATCAGTGCACTTGGCACCAGGACACCCTAAGCAGGAGGTCCATGATCGACTTTGTAGTCGTGTCGTCTGACCTTCGGCCGCATGCCTTGGACACTCGGGTGAAGAGAGGCTCTGAACTGTCCACCAATCACCACCTGGCGGTGAGTTGGATCCACTGGAAGAGGAGGAAGCTGGACAGACTTGGCAGGCCCAAGTGTATATTGAGGGTCTGCTGGGAACGTCTTTTGGAGCCATCGGCCAGGGATGTATTCAACTCCCACCTTCGGGAGAGCTTTGACTAGACTCCGGGAGATGTCAGAGAAATAGAGTCCGAGTGGACTGTGTTCTCTACCTTTATTGTCGATGCTGCCGCCCATAGCTGTAGCCGTAAGGTCTGTGGTGCCTGTTGCGGTGGCAATCCCCAAACCTGGTGGTGGACACCGGCAGTAAGGGATGTCATCAAGCTGAAGAAGGAGTCCATAGGGTATGGCTGGCTTGTGGGACTCCTGAGGCAGCGGACAGGTATCGTGAGGCCAAGCGTGATGCAGCTCGAGTGGTAGCACAGGCAAAAAAATCTGATCTGGGAGGAGTTCAAGGCCATGGAGAAGGACTATTGGTCAGCCTCGAAGTGAAGTGAAGGTGAGGGTGGGGGGAGCTACTGACCTCGACGGTGGACATTATTGGGCAGTGGAAGGAGTACTTTGAGGATCTTCTCAATCCTGCCATCGTGCCTTCCTTGTTGGAAACAGGGACTAAGGACATGGATTTGTACTCGTTTATCATGCAGGCCAAGTCACTGAGGTGGTCAAAATGCTCCACGGTGGCAAAGCTTCAGGGGTGGATGAGATCTGCCCTGAGTTCCTCAGGTTTCTGGATGTTGTGCATGCTGTCATGGCTGACACGCCTCTTCAACTTTGGTGGCGGTTGGGAAAAGGTTTGGGGGGAGTGTCTGGTTTGGGGACCAGTGGATTTCTTCTCTCTTTTCTTGCAGATGATGTGGTTCTGCTACATTCCACTAGCCAAGACCTATAGCATGCACTGGGGCAATTCACAACTAAGTGCAAAGCGGCGGGGATGAGGATTAGCTCCTCTAAGTCTGAGGCCAAGGCTCATGACCCAAAAAGAGTACCCTCTCCAGGTTGCAGGGGAGTTCCTGCCTCAAGTGGAGAAGTTCAAGTAACTCTGGGTCTTGTTCACAATGAGGGGTAAATGGAGCAGCAGATTCAAAAAGCGCCAGTTAGTTGTAGTAAAGATGGAGCTGAGCCAATAGTCGAAGCTCTCGATTTACTAGTCGGTCTACGTTCCTATCCTCACATATGTACATCAAAGAGAGGAGTCAACTGAAGTGGTTCTGGCATCTGTTCCGGCAGCCCCTGGACACCTCCCTCAGCAGGTGCTCCAGGCAAGTCCCACCGGGAGGAGGCCTAGGGCATGCTGGAAGGATTATGGTTCTCAGGTGGCTGGGACTGCCAGAGGAGCTGGAGAAGATGTCCGGGGAGTGGGAATTCTTAGGGTCTCTGCTGATTCTACTGGTCCCGCAACCCGGTCCCGGATAAGCGGAAGATCACAAGTACGAGTTTGCTAGTTGATCTTACTTGCTATTTTTGCTTAAAGGCGTGTGTACAAGCAACATCCTAAGAGAGGTAAACCCTCAAAAAATAAAAATAAAAATTAGGAACCAATTTCATTATTTATTTATGTGTGTGTGTGTGTGTGTGTGTGTGTAAGGTTGATTTAAGTTGCTTTGTCATGACAATGTGCTCTTCTACTGTACACAGTGTTCTGCTCAACAGGTCCTTTCTTAGAAAGCTGAGCAAAGCCATTGTTGCCCTCTTTCACCTGCTGCTCATCTCTTTGGTTATGAGACACCTGACACCTTGGTACCAGCTGATGAATTAATGATTATCTGAACAGGATCCTCTGTTGCCCCGTGTGATCTGATACGAAATGGCTTCTCACTGATCAAGAAACAAGCTGCCGGCTGTCAGTCCAGCCTGCAGAACATTAACCTATGTATGGACTTACTGCTACTTACAGCTAGATTGTCTGGATTAATACGTTGACGTTTTTATGTGTATGGTTCTGTGAAAAAGTATTTATTCTCTTGGGAATTATACAGCTTTTTTGTCACACTTAAATTTCATAGAGTATTAAATCAAATTTTCATAACAAAGATAACCAGTTTTCAAAAAAGTGGTTATTTTCTAAAATTTCTCTGGCCACATCCAGTTCTGATTACTGTTCGACCTGTTGAACCACGAAATCCTTTTTCTGACAACATGAAGTAGACTGAAAGATCTCAAAAAGCGACACATTTCAAGAAATTCAGTAAAGATGAAAACAAAGTTATTGACATCTATCAGCCTGGAAAGGGTTACAAAGCCTTTTCTAAGGCTTTGGGACTTGAACGAAAGTGAGAACTATTATTCACAAATGGGTGGGTAACCTTTACAGAAGTTGCCAGGAAATTACTCCATGAGCGCATCAATGGCTCATCCAGGAGGTCACAAAGGACTCCAGAACAACTTCTAATGTAGTGCATGTCTCACTTGCTTTGGTTGGATTCAGTGTTCATGAATCAAGAACAAGAAACAAACTGGGCAAAATTGTATTTATGGGAGGATTATATGGCCAAAACCACTGTTGAGCAAAATAAAAACAACAGTTTGTCTCACATTTGTCAAAAAAACATCTTGATGTTTTCCTCAAGACCTGTGGGAAGATATTTTTTGGACTGACAAGGAAGAAGAACTTTTTGGAAGATGAGCATCCCATTGCACCTGGTGTAAAACTAACCACATATTAGCATCAGAACCACATACTGACAGTCAAACAAGGTGGTGGTAGAATGCTTGTCAGGCACTGGTTTGCTGCTTCAGGACCTGGATGATGTGCTGTAATTGACTGAACCATATATTGTGCTCTCAACCACAAAATTAATTTTTTGTCAGCGTCTGTCTGTCTGTCTGTCTGTCTGTCTGTCTGCAAAAAATCTCAAAAAGTTATGAACAGATTTGAATGAACATTTCACACAAGGTGCGTTTTAGGCCAAGGAGCAGATGACCAGATTTTTTTGGTGATGTGGAGCACCATGTGGATCGTGGATATTTTTGAAGGATTATTTATCATTTAACTTAGAATTCCCACATGGTTCCTCACCCTATCCGCTGACATGCAGTGGCTTTGGCAGAGGTTTGTGCTCTGAGTGTTTATTTAGTTTGCTCATGTTATCTTTGTCTAGTAATAAATTTTGTTCGATGATCAGAAACATGCAAAAACAGAAGAGATCTTTGATGGGACAAATACTTTTCCACCACACTGTAGATACACAGGAAACAGTAACCTCTGCAGTGCACCATTGCCTGGTAACCATACAGCTAAAACAAATACCTTTTCAACAAAACAATTATTAACTTGGTAATCTGAGTGCATGGATCATAAACTGGTTTATGGTTTGGAAATGGTCCTTGATAAATTGGCCTATAAACAACCTGGCACTTTTGGGTTGCTGTTTTCTCTTCCCAATTTCTTGTTTTGAAGGTTTTCTTAAATGTTGAGTATTATAAAAAAAAAAAAAAGTTTTACTTATTATTTCTTTGTTATTGATTTTACTGTTGTCTGAGAACAGATTAAAGATACGTTTTATCAAAAGCTTCAGAAATCAAAGCGCAAATACTGTGCAATCAGGCAGGTTGCCTACGTTATCACAACACAACCTCTGATCTCCACACAGTGTGTCTAAACTGTGTGGAGAAGTAAAATGGCTGCATGTTGCTTCATTTGCATCAAATCTGGAGGTGTATAAATAACATCGGTGTTTACTAAAGTTTTGCTTTTAAGCTCACATCCAATCACTATTCTAACATTTGAAGAAGAGGAGTTAAAAAAGGGGATCCAAGCCTGAAGTTTTTGTGCGTGTCAAATGTTCCTTTTAACTCATAAAGCCAACAAGCTAGTTTTTTAGTTTTGTTTATGGAGCTGGTTTATTTGTTGTATTTATGTTGTTATGTGGAAATGTAAAAGAAAAATGCAGTCACAATCTAAAGTGTGTTCTTCAACTGAAACAAACATCTAATCAGACAATAAAAGATGATAGTTTCCATAAATTGTCATAGAAAATATAGAAATCATCAAAGAGTCCAAACTGAAGAATTTCTAACCCTAACCCTGTTTTTTAATGATGAACCATTTTTAAGATCACTTTGGAAAAACCTATTATGATTTCTCTCACATCAGCAACATCTCTTGGAAAATGTTTGATGAAATTTGCTACACAACACATTCCTACAAATGAGCCACAAATGAGCGCACTATCATGCTCTAATAAAGGGTGACTTAAGTAAAAAATAGGTGCCTTTAGGTTGGAAAAAAATAATAAGCAGAGACTGTTTGCTTTTTTGCTGTTATTAATTATATACAGATTATCTTTAACAAAAACTTATTTGAACACCCAGTCCTGGTTCCCCAACATAAAATAGCCCAAGACCCCTTCTCTCTGTGACTTTAAATCAGAAAAATGTTTTAGTTCATGATCACCTCTCACCTTTACTGGACTCCAGTCCAATGTTTCCCACACTATACAAGTAACCTTTTCCCATTTGTAATTCCAGCCTATCCTGACAGTTTGACTAACTGTTGGTGGGGGTGCTGTAATAATTAGAAATTATTAGTTTGAAACATTCTGATGGAACAAATGAAGAAGACCTTTCCAAGGCGGTGCAGAAGGAATTCATAGTATTAATACACAGCGCTGTCAATACCCATATGCCAGGAGTAGTATGGGATCAAATTAGCATTTCACAGCCACATGGAGAATATCCCTCATTGCTAGGAAAAACCTTCTAATGGCAATGACTTAATTGCCCATTTTGAAGTACTGTCCTTAGCAACAACAAATGTGAAAAACTAATGAACATACTACACTCATCATCTGGTAAAATGGATGCAAATGGTTGTAAAAGTGACCTGACCTGTATAGCGACTCTGGTACACTACCTCATACCAAGTACAGAGCTTTTACGGTTTGGTCGTGTTCATTTTAGGAAGAAAGATTAGTTTATCTTATCACTACGATAAAAAAGTATTAATAATTTCGAATCTATCCTGGGGTGCATTAAATTATTTGAAATTCCCCTCCCTTCCCTAGCAATACATTAGTTTAATCCTTAAACATATGTTCATATGAATACTAGTTTGAATGATAGTTTGCCTTTTTCCTGTGTCTGAACACACCCAAAACTGAGCTGACAATGAAATCGGAAGGCTCTGCAGATTGTAGCCCAAGCTTTATGAGCCTCATTGGTGCAACAATGTCCCTTTTATGAGTGCTTAAAGGAAGCAAAGAGGCACACAAATCTCCTTTTGGTGTGGTCATTTTTATCATGAAGCACCTATGCAAATAAAGAGCCAGTGCCCTTTCACAGAAACTCTCATTGGATTCTTATCTGGATCATGTGATGCTCTGCACTTGGCACGGAAGGTAAAATGCCCTGAGGCTAAAATATTTCTCATTTATTTTGTATTTGGACTTAAAACCTCTGATTTATGTCCTACAGAAAAGTGCAGTTGAGTGAGGCAGTGCTCTGGGCCTAATTTCACAGTCTGACCCTGTGTTGCATAATTACACCAGTGTTTGTTTAAAGATGCTCAGGTAACAGATAGTTGTAAACTAGGAGGAGCTTTATTATTTTTCTTTCATGTTATATTTCTCAGATATTTATGTTTAATGCTTTATTGCAAACATTTTTATTGACATTGGCAGCATTTTTGAATTTCTGTTGAGCATTTTCTGCACTTTCATATCATTTTAAGAGACAGATGACAGCAACACAGTATGCACAAATATTTCTTTTAGTGAGCCGTGTTTGACTTAGATGTGACCTTTGAGACAAAATCTCCTGTTGACACAAAGGAGCCCCCTCCACCCCCACCTCCACTGCTCGTTTTTAATAAGTTACCATGCATTCTGTTATGTGTGTGGCTGAGCAGCTTGAGCAAGTTCCAGAGATCCCAACAGGTGGGAAGAGGGAACACATTTAGGAATGACTAACCAGCACCAACCATGTTTGAGCAGCAGAGACACAGACACGGGGGGATCCAAGGGCACCGGGCCTCCACTGCTTTCACCATGAAGCAGGCTCACTTCAGGTTCTCAGGTTTCCTCTCTTGTGCCAAAGTCATTGCTGAGCCGTGGCAGAAAAGTCAACGGTGTTGATAAAGGAGGGGGTTATTTTTTTCTGTTTTTTATCCGGTGCTTATCATGAGGCTTATTTATTCGTATTTTTTGGTAATAAAAGTAACTAATTGCTTCAATAGCATCAAAGTCCAACAGATTAGCATTGCTTTTATGGCTACTCTTGTGACAACCAAGATGGGCATCAGTCTTACTCAGTTTCCATAGTGTTTCATGTCAGAGCATAGTATTACTATACATATTCAGTTGTAATTAGCATCTATAGGTTTCAGCCAAGGACCGCAATCAAAAACTTTAAAAAGTGTATTGAATTCCTAACTGTATATTGCTGTAAATCAAATCATTGGACTTGACAAATCAATAACCATAGCAAGAGAAATAAAATCATATTTAATCAGTATTTGTTTGCATTTGCATGCAGAAAAGCAACAGCCAAAATGTATCTAAGAATATGTTTTATAAAGCAACTGAAACTAGTTTTTCTCCAATAACCTCATGGCATTTTGTTTTAATGTAATTTAATCATTAATTGCTCAAAATTATTAGATTTACAACAGTAAGTGAAGAATTTTATTTTAAATGGTAAGGTAACACAATTTTACAATTTGAAAAAGTGGAACCATCAGTGTTTTGGTAATATTGGTTATGTCACTGAAACCTCTTCTAACATTAGGTTATAGACTTGGTACCACCATTTGGTGCAAACAGGAATCAGGTTTCATGTGGACTTGTTCTCTTACCTTGGGGACGATGAGCTGCCTGTCTGAATTAGATTCTCTCAGATGTGAAGGTGTCCCACCATGATGATGAACTCTGTCCCTCTTCTTGTTGTAGCTTTTTCAAATCTGCTGACTCTTCTTCTCAGGTAATCATGCACAGGTGTAGCATCTCTCTCCCTCTGCCTCTCCCTCCAGCCCTGTTCTCATGTATGCCAGTTAAGAACACACCCTTCTCAAACATACACACACACACACGCTCCTAAGGCCCGCCCAGCTAAGTGCACAGCAGTGTTGCAACATTGTCACCAAGCGACCTTCAGCATTACAAGGTGCAATTATTATTTTTTTTTGTATCTCACCTTAAAAGGGAATGTTGTTTTATCTTAAAGTGGAAGTGGAAGCATGATGAACACTTATTTTTCCCATTTCAGAGTGATTGTGAGCTAGAAATTGGAGCAAAGTAGGGGGGATTTGGAGCTGTTTTGCATGGCTTTGTGTAAAATCACAGACAGTGAGTGGGTGCCTTGGTGACCATTCAAATGTGCTGGAAAATAGGCCATGTGGCTGATAGTTTCTGTCATTGCTGCTGCAGGGATTTAAACATAAACCTTTCATGACTCTCTGACTTCTTATGCCTACAGAGTTGATTAATATTATTTTAATTCCTTAATTAATTATTCCAGAAATATAAATAGGAAACTGTAATTCGTCTGTTTATTTACTTTACTTTACTTAAATGTTTCAGATCATGATGTTTTAGTATCAAACAATTACTATTGTAATTACGAATAATCAATACAAGAAAGACTTTTCAAACAATGATTTCATTTATTAAGGGGAAAAAAACAATTCAAACCAACCTGGCCCTATGTGAAAAAGTAATTGCTCCCTAAATCTAACAACTTCCATCAAGTGTTTGTGATAACTGGCCATGAGTTTTTACACCACTTTGGAGGTATTTTACCACACTCATCTTTATTAAAATCTTATAATTCAGCCACACTGGAGGAATTTAAAGCATGGACACCCTGTTTAAGGTCATGCCACTGCATCTAAATAAGATTTATGCCCAAACTTTGACGAGGTCCCTCCAAACCCTTCATTTTTGCATGAGCCATTCAGAGGTTGACTTGTTGGTGTGCTTCAAATCGTGTTCCTGAAGCACAATCCAAGTGTGCTTAAGGTCACAAACACATTGGTTGGCATTCTATTTCAGGATTTTCTGCTTAAGAGAAGAGTTCAATGCTCCCTCAAACACAGTAAGTCATGCTAATCCTGAAGCAGTAATGGACCCCAGATCATCGCACTACCACCGCCACTACATTTGACTCTCTTGATAGGATGTTTTTCTGAAATGTTGTGTAAGGTTTACCAGGTGTTACAGGAAGCACGCTTTCCAAAAAGTTCTACTTTGGTCTCATTAGTCCACATTCTTTTTTCCCAAAGTCTTGGAGATCCTCAAGATGTTTTTTATGAGAAATGTGAGACGGGTCTTAGTGTTCTTTTTGGGCAGCAGTGGTTTTCACCTTGGAACTCTCTTGTGGATGCCGTTGTTGCCCAGCTTTAGATGTTATTCTGGATCCTTTTATGACCTGCTGGAAGAGTCGTTGATGTGCACTTGGAGTAATTTAGGTAGGTCGGACACTCTTGGGACGGTTCGCCACCACTGCATGTTTTCTCCATTTATGGTTAATGACCATCTCTGGAGTATACTGTAGTCCCAAAGTGTCTGGAACCCTTTCCTGACTGATAGATGTCAGTGAGTTTTTTTCTCATCTACTCTCGATTTTTAGGGCCAAAATGTTCTGCTTTTTAAAATCTTTTAGCATACTTTATGTTGTCATAAGTTCTACTTATATGATTTCTTGATTCTACAGGTCTGGCTGTTAGGCTCTGTACAACAGAGGAACCCAGAACGCAGACAAGGAGGCAGCATGACGGTAGGTGAAAAACGATTTAATAAAAAAACAAAAACTCACTCTCAGAAGAGGCAGGAACAAAACAGAAGCAGGTTGGCTAGACAGGCATGGCATGGTCCAAAAAACAAGACTTGAGCATGATCAACCAACAAGACATGAGGATGATTTGTATAATGTTTCCGCAACGAATAACTGAACATGTGTGTAAATATAGAGTGTGAAACAGGTGGAGCTAGGAGACAGATTAGTTTGGAGTAGGTGAACCGGATAAAGATAATTAACAGACAGAACAGAACGTGGCTGGAGCAAGAACAGAGACTCTTGAATACAAACAAAAACTAAAGCATGACCAAAACCGAACTTGACAAAACATGAACAAAACTAAAACATGACCAGAAAAATAATAAACAGAAGTATGATTCAAAAACTGAGAGAGAAATATAAGAAAACCCCAGAAACCAAAAACCAAACAACCCCAAATCATAACACTGGCAGTAATAAGACCTAGTGACACTGAACCCTGCTATCTGAAAATGTGGTTAATCACATTCAGGATTTATTTTCGTCCGGCATTAAATCTCATGTTCTAAAACTATTAAGTGTAAAAAAAAGCAAAACAAGAAGAACTGATAAATATTTGTTATGAAAACAATCCATTTATCCGTCCACTTCTGTTTATTTGCTTCTATTCTCTGCAGGGTCAAAAAAAATCAATCATCTAGAGCCAGAACCTACAGAGCATGATATAAACTATTTGTTTAGTCCATTATTATATCATCTTACTGACTTCTCACAAATGTAGCAAGAAATTAGGACTTTCTTGCCGAAATGGAAGAGCTTTTTAAATTACTTTGAATTTGTTAAATAATGTAATAGAGCCTTTGCAGATGTTAGTAAATAAGAATCCATCAGACAGCTGCAAATCACCCAAAATGTTGCTGCCAGAGTCCTGACCAACTCCAGAAAATTAGACCAGTCCTTAAATGACTGCACTGACTCCCTATTTTTAAAAGGATTTATTTCAAAATTGTTTTGTTACTGGTCTACTGGGCACTCAGAGATACTTGTCAGGTTTGAACCTTCCAGACCACTTAAGCTATCAGACACCTGTTTAATCAGTGTTCCCTTGATGATAATGAGGATGATTAATATTATTATTATTATTCATTTGAATTAATGCGTCTTTCATTAGATGTAAATCTTACATTTGAATTTAATTCTTTTAATGTATTTATTTTTTGTTAGTTTCTTTTTCTCGTTTTTTTCTATGTACGTAATTAATTCCTTTGAATTGGCTTGTGTGTACATGGTGCTGCACAAATTAAAAACGTTAAAACTTACCTTGCCTTGACATTTATTTAAATTACATTTCTTGAGTATTAATTAAAACATTTTGACTAAAACATGTTTCATAGTTTTAATACGGCAGATTTTGCCTCAGAAAGTGTTTTAAAAAGTAACCTTTTTTGTCTCCATCCAGTGACAATATTAAGTATTACAGTAAAAGAGTTACAAAACATCTACCAATCAGCTGCAGCCGTCAGTATACTCAAATATCATTGGTTAGTTGTTGTGGGCACGCTAACGTCGCCCTTTCTCATTGGTGATGTTTCCAATAACGTGTCACTTTAACACGGAAATCCTGATGAGTTTCGTAAAAACCCTTATATTTTAATCTTTGAACTCAACGAAAAAGTGACATTGTGGAAGAGTTTTCTTTTTGAACAAACGAAAGAACGATGGAGGTGAGCTAAAACATACTTTCCTCGACTCGACTTTTGAAAGTTAGCCTGTCAGCTAGCATCACCCAACGTCCAATGATTAACTGAAAAAATCCAACATTTTATTATGGTGCAGCGTGTATTCTTTCAGTCTCTTTTGCATTTTTGTTATCTTTGCTGCTGCTGCTGAGGTTGAACAAAATCGGTGAAACATTCTGATATTTTGGATGTTTTTTTTCTTCTTTCCACCAGAATATTCAAAATCTCCCCATCGACATACAAACCAGCAAGCTGTTAGGTGAGATAACCCACAGACAGCACTTTGTAAAAGTCTTGAATTATTAACATCTTCTTTACACAGTATTTAATGAGAGCTTTAGAAGGTCTTTAACATTTTTTCTTTGGCTGCTTCTTCCCCCTTATTTTCAGTCCAGACCCTGAAGATCCATGTTTGTAATTCAAAGAGTTCCTGTTAAGTTCAAAAAATTAAAATTTGATTAGAATTTGATTTAGGTTCAGTTCAATTTATCTTATTTATGTACCACCAATTTTACGAAATAAGGAAATTATATCCATTCATACAGATTCCAAGTCAGGTACATTACATACAGTCCAAACTGATCCTAGCTATAGAAAACTGCAGTCAAGTTCAGTTTATTATTCAAATTGGTTAAATAGTTTTCTATCTAAGGAAACAGCATATTGCATCAAGTCACTTGCAGCATTCACTTAACCTGGACGAGCATGTAGAGAAATTGAACATTCGATTGCATTGTGTTGATTTTGCAGCAATCCCCCATTATGAGCATGCATGTAGCGACAGCTGAAAGGACACTTCCCATGAACAGGAAGAAACCTCCAGCAGAACCAGGCTCAGTGTGAGCTGCCATATGCCATGACCAACTGGGGGTTTGACAAGACAGAACATACAGACAAAACACAGAAGCACTGATCCAGGAGTACTGTCTATAATAAAGAAAAGTAATAGTTAATGGTGGTAGTAGTAGCTCCTTTTAGTAGTGTCATCTAGGGAAACAGCTAAGCAGATAAGCTCTGAGCCAATTTTGAAGTCAATAGGATGAAAAAGAGCACATATTTAAGTATTCTTCAGATCTGGATCAGTTTGGAAAAAACAAAGGGAGTTGGTTTTCCAGATTTTATTCCCTATCACATTGTCTAGAAAAGTTATCCATTCATCCATCTGTGCATGAAGCCAGCACACCCAGATGGATGAATGGACTGATGGTTAATCAGCCACCTGTCCATTCATTCATCCATATCTGTCCAGAGTTTGCTGTATCTGTCCATCTATCATCCATGCATTAGTTTATCTGTCCATGCTTTCATCCATCTGTTTTTCCTACCATCCATCTTTTTCTTTACCATCCATCTCTTGAGAGTTTGTTTTTTTCATTCTCCATATCTAAAGCCTGACAAATCATGGTGAATGTTTGCATTTATAAACTGTCCTAAAAAATCCACAGCAAACTGGAAATTTAAGTCTATAAAATCGAGAATTGGAAGAGAGATGCTGGAGAGTTACTAAGAGATACTAAGACATATGTTTCTTATTCAGGGAAACTGGCAACATTCTTATACTGGTCTTAATAAATAAATATAAATTATGTCCCACCAGCTGCCTTGATATGAAGGCTTCATTGGTCAATGGGAGTGGATGATATAGGGTTAAAAACTTTATCGTGATATCTGCTGGAAATCATTACAATCTCATCACATGCGATACAAAACAAAATCCAGTTCAACAGTGTTTACTTGGTTATAAATGTCCTTGCATACAGTCTAGAGCTGCTTCTGAAGACTCCAAATGATTGTAAAGTATTGTTTTTTCAAAACCACATTTAAATATTTCAAAGGAGTACAAAATTGAAATATTGAAAATCTGCATTCAAACTTCCAATTCAGGGTATACATACTTTAGAGGTGACAGTACTCTTCTGAATGTTTGTGTGCTGACTTGTGCATATTTTGGTGCAGGTGTAAATCTAGCTGTTAATCTGCTGTTTAAGTATAACATTCTAACTGCAACAAGTGGCTCAAGTGATGCTGGATTCCTGGACTTGAATCATTTGAACGAGTTGCTTGTGTTTGCAGACTGGCTGCTGGATCGACGCCACTGTAACATAAAGTGGCAGAGTACAGTGAAAACAGTCCGAGAAAAGATCAATGCCGCCATCCAGGACATGCCTGAGAATGAGGAGATCATGCAGCTTCTCTCTGGATCCTGTAGGTATTTTCCCCCTTTACCCCCAATGACATGCAGTTGCTTTAAAGAGATTTTTTTATCATAAATATTTAGAAAAAACAATTAAGGATGTGTAAAAATCCTTGAAATTTGATTGCATTGATCTCCCACAAAACATTTTAGAAAAATCCCACATTAAGAAATAATTGTTTTTATCAAAATCATCATCTGCAGAAAAAAGTGGCATCTTAAGCCCACCAGGTCTTCAGACCCGATATTAATGCCTACTATTTGTTTAGGAGCTGGGAAAGGAGAAAAGCCTCTTCCGTTCTCCCCTCACAAATATAAACATGTGGAGTCTGCAAAAACTCTACAGAGATTATAACTGACACTTTGTCCGTTCTTCAAGTGAAACTACTACTATTGGTCTATAATCTGCTATTGGGCGTTTAGTGTAAAAATTAGTGAAAAAGCATCTAATACCCACTGTTAAGTATAGTGGATATTCTGTGAAGCTGTGGGCCTGTCCAATTCAAAGTGTATGGTATCGTGAACTCTTTCTAAAGGCATTTGAGTTGTTTCAGAGCAGTAGTTTCTGAACTTTTCTGCTTCTAATCTAGTGCCAATTGTTTCACAATCCCAGGGCAAAAAGTTTTTCTAACAAAAAGACTGTGTGGTGGGTGGAGAGTGAAGCTTCTTCGCCTTTCCTGCATAGATGATCTTTGTAGCAGAAGTGCTGTCTCCATTTTTTTTTTCAACAAGACAATAGTCCATGTGTTGTGTACAGCGAGTCCATCCTGTAACCATTCATATATGGTGCTCACTTCCTGAGAGGCGTGGCTACATAGATTGTTGTCAAGAAGGTGGGGGGTTTAAATTACTTATCTGCGTTGATAATGATTTTATCATGTTTCATAATTTCAATATTCAAAGATTTTACGACTCCAAAATGTGATGGTATTTATCCTTTAAACACTGAAAAAAAGAAGGTAGTGGTGAAGATCTCCGATCTTAAAACATGGAAGCCATCTGTTTGCCTTTTTTTTGTGCATCTCTAAGAAATGTTGATCTCTTTTTTTGTGTTTTCACCAATAGACATCCACTACTTCCACTGTTTGAGAATAGTGGAGATACTGAAGGGAACCGAGGCTTCATCAAAGAACATCTTTGGCAGATATTCTTCTCAGAGAATGAAGGTAAAATTAGCTGTTGTCAACCTTTTATTTTGTTACAACAGGATGAAATCTATGTAGAAACTTACAGCTCTGGTCCGTTTGGCTTGCAGGACTGGCAGGAGATTGTGTCACTTTATGAAGCAGATAATGTTTATTTAGGTGAGTGCATTTTAAAAATAATATCTGTTGTCTTTAGTACAAAGGTTTTGGTTGTTTTGAAACTAGTAGAACAGTTTGCAGTGCATATGGTGAGCTGTATTGAGATGAAACGGTGTTTTTTAAAAATGCATGTGTAACTTTGTTGAGTACTAAGTCCTGTGTGGTGTGTCCCAGCGGAGGTGGCCAGCTTGCTCATTCGAAATGTGAGCTACGAAGGGCCGGCTCTGAGGAAGCAGATCGCCAAAGCTCAGCAGCTGCAGCAGGAACTCAGCAGGCGGGAGGTGGAGTGCCAGAGCTCAGCAGCTGAACTGAGGGAACGCTACTATGCTGCCTGCAAACAGTATGGCATTTCTGTGAGTGCTAGGATAAATGATATTCATGGACCAATTCAGTGTTAACAAGTTTGGGAATTTCACAACAAAACAATATCCATCTGCTTTGATAGGGGGAAAATGTTCAGCGAGAGCTTCAGGCTTTAGTGAAAGACTTGCCTTCAGTCCTGGAGGAGGTTGGGAGGGATGCAGCAAAGTTAGAGGAGCAAATTCAGCTTTATGCTGCATTCACAAACTTTGTGTGTGATTGGTGAGTACGTCATCAAGATAGAGTTGATCTATAGTACAACATGGTGCAGAAGTCTTGAATCCCTTTGTTTTTTTTTTAACTTTGGTTTGATTTTAGTTTTCTCCCTTCTAAGCAGACAGAGTCTTATAAAGTAGTCTCAATCTTCAGCAGTATTGTAGTATTGCGATTATTTATTTTCCTGCAGCATCTTGCAGCCCTTGTTCACACCAATATTAGCATGCAGTGCAATGCGAGAGGTAAGCATACCCCTTGAACTTTTTTCAAATTTTTAATGTTACAAATAAAAATTTTAATGAATTTTATCGGTGTTTTATATGATAGTCTGGCACAAAATGTATAATATAATTTTTTAACGGGAGGAAAATGAAAGCATGGTTTTAAAATTTCATAACAAATAAAAATCTAAAAAGTGTGCAAGCATTTGTTTTTATAAGTTTGTGGAGCATCCGTTTGCTCAAGCTACAGCAGTTTTATAATGCTTGAAAGTGAACCTCCACCCAGCTTCAAGTCTTTGTTGCTTTCAAGACATTTTCTCTCAGAATGTCACTGTGTTTAGCTCCGACCATACCATAATACCATCAGCTCTGATCAGCTTTCCAGTCCGTGCCGATGAAAAGCATTGTCACAGACTGATGCTGCCACCATCATGTTTCACTGTGAGGGCTATTTGTTCAGGGTCATGTGCAACGCCAATTTTCTATCACTCTTAATGTTGTGCATCTGGGCTAAAAAGATTAGTTTTGGCTTTTCTGACCAGAGCACCTTCTACTACATCTCTGCTGTCCCCCTACGCAGCTCTTGCCAAACTGGAAATGGGACTTCTTATGGCTTTCTTCTTGCCACTTTTCCTTAAAGACCAGATTTTTGCCCGCTAATATTTTTTCAAACAAACTTCTAAGGCCTTCATAGAACAGCTGGGATCATTCAAATATTTAATTACACGCAGGCTGAGTCTGTTCAGTAAGTAAGTTACTTGCTTCTGCGGGCAATTTGCTGCACAGGATTTTTTTTAAGGAATACTTTGTGTTGGTCTAACGTTTAAAATACATCAAAGTTTGTGTTTGTAGGGCGACTGGAAAAGTTCAAGCAGTATGAATAGTTTTGTGATGTGCCGTAAACATGACTTTTAGATACTTTATCCACTGTTATGTTTTTTTTTTATGCCTGGCACCTCTTCTTTCATCTTTACCTAAGTGCACTGTGCACAATATGCTTTTATTTTCTTCATGTAGAAGGCCAGGACAAAAAGTGAGTAAGAAGCAGCTATAGTCCAAAGAAAATCTTAGAAAGACCTTCAAGAAGTCTGAAGATCTGCTGATCAAGATCTTGATAAAGATGACAAAAAGTCTTTCAGCTTAGAAGCAAAATTCTAAAAGAAATGTGGGCCGGTTTAAAATTTTTGCACAATACAATCCATGCACTTCAGTTCTACGGCGATTTCTAAGCTTTCTTCCTACTATTGAAAAAGCTTCACTGTATTCTTTACTTCTCAGTGAGCATGTGGTTTCAATTGGGCATGGCAACAATAAGTAACATTTTGTCTAAAGGCCAGTTGGGAAGGTTTCTAAACCTCTCGCTCAAATTCAAACTTGGTAAATATGATTTAATTAAATGCCTCCAGCTATTGCTATTGCCTCCACTATTTTGTAAAAGAAATACAAGGTGTTATGACTAAAAACCCCACTAACCTAGTTCAGATCTTTGTGGATTTAAAAGGATGGTAGTACAAAACAAAATGTAGGAAAGAACTACAAAATCTTAATTTCATTTGATAATAAAATTCACCTTCATGTAGAAAAAAACAATGGGATAAAGAACTAAAAGTGGAAATACCAGAAGATTTGTAGCTGCAGGGATGGAAGTACCAAAACTGCACCACTAACTCGCCAACCTGGGAAGATTTCTGTTGGAAATGCTTGAACTGCTTTTAGTACAAGGTTAAGGTAGCAGTAATGACCTTGCAGTCCTCCTGGAGGCAATGTGGATCTAGCCAGGAAGATCAAGCTCACATATTCTGGTCATTTCCAGCTATAACTGACCATTGGATAAAGGTGATCAATTTAATCTACTCTGTGTTAGATACTCGACTGGAACTGTCATTCTCTACTTTGTTACTTAGTGTACCCCCAAGGGGACTATATATGAAAGTGATGTATATTTATTCAGGATTATCCTTGATGCTGTGAAAAAAGCTATCACAAAATGGCTCAGAAGATACACTCCCTCAATGGCCCTCCTGATACAAAGTGATGAACACATAAGAGTTATGGAGCTGATGACCTACACCCTCCGCCTACGACAGCACGGGGGGAAAATACTGGAAAAAGGGGACTGTTTTAAACATCATGTTATAGTTGACAATGCTGAAAGGGTGTGATATGGGAAACTTTCACATGTATGCTTTTTTTGATTTCTTCTTTTGTTTTACTCTGTGTACCCTAAAAATATATAAATATTTTTTGCAAAAAATAAAAAGGTACTGAAAAAAGAAATCAGTGAGCACATTGATTCCTCTAGTGTCACACTTGGACTAAAACACCAATCTTTCCACTAAATCCAAGTAAATATGTGCTCGGTTTAGATGAATTAACCATCCAGATGTTTTTTTTAGCTTTGGCTTTATGAGTTCCCATGTTGTTGTTTGAAGGTCGGAACCGGTCCTGCCCATGCTGACATTCAGCCAGAAGACGGGAAACGTAACCTTTTATGAGTGGAGGACAGGGAAAGTCCCCAGCCTCGTTGAACGGCCGGCTGTGGAGGAAGCCCCTCCTGATGCAGCGACAGAGGACACGGTTGGTTTTATCAATATCATTTGATAGAATCATGCTTGTCTCATCATAATTGGGCTTTAAGTCACATCAAAGTCAGCTACTGGGTTACGGTTTTGCTGTAGGGAATTTTTGGGGTATTCTTTATTCTTTTTGTTACTCAAAATGATTTTTCTTTCTGGGTCAAACTAAATTGACCCAAATTCACTGAATTTTATTTCCACATTTTTATAAGTCAACATCCCATCATTAACTGTCTTGATTATTAACTGCCTCAGATTGACTGGGGTGATTTCGGCCATAAATCATCAGATGATCTTGGTGTGACCGCTGGGATCACAGTGGAGGATGGAATCAACTGGGGGATCTCTCTGGAGCCGACGTCTGAGGTTCGACAAACAAACAGAACTCGAGTGACGGTTTAACACATGATGACTCTGCAGACTGTGGAACGGTTTGCACGTTTAAATCAATTACAGTGCTGTCCACACATGCAGCAGCATGATCTCTCAGTGACGGGTTTAGAAAAATCCCACATCTATTTTGAGTACATTTAGTCAGCGGGGGAAGAATAAAGCTCATGTTGAGGAACTTACTGTTTAATGGAAATCATTTGTACCTGAACGATTGGCGCTCAGCCTGCTAAACTTTGTGGAAAACCATTTTGTCAAAAGAACAGCAATTATTTCACTTATAATACTGATATTTAACAAGGTTGGAGCAAACCGAGAGAAGAATCTTTGTTCATTACTATTTGCACAGTCCTACGTCACATGGAGTCTTGGGTTTCCCTTTTGCTCTGTTCTCTTCATCTCACCCCCAGATGTTATCTATAGGATTTATATTTGGGACTGATATGCCTTTTCCACCAAACCCAGCTTTTCTGTTGCTAGAGCTGACTAAGCATCAGCTTTTCTTGTTTACACTGAGACAAACTCTGGCTGTAGCTCCAAAAAAATTGCTGCTAACCCAGCAAGGATTGACCCACTTCTGTCAGAAGCATGAGGAACAGCAGCCAATCGAAACGTATTTTATCTTTCTTTTCATTGTAAGGGTTTATAATTGTTGCTTTTTAGAAAATTAAAATTTAAAAGTTGTTTTTGCCTTTTAATAAAGACAGTTTGTTTCTCTGCATGTGAATATATATTTCAGATTCATATACATTTTGTTAAGAAAAGGTTAGTATTTGCTGTGGTCTGCTTCATCAGGACACTGGTGGAGGCGGCATCGACTGGGGCAACAGTGAACCAGCTCCAGTTGAAATAGAAATTGTTGATACAGGCACAGACTGTAAGTTCATTTTTAAATGATGATCATGATAAATTCAGAAAATATGTTGTAAGAAAGAACTTGAAGATAAATATGTTTGCTTTCAGGTCCTGAGGGTGTGGCGAGGGGTGACGATGCTCTAAGTATACTGGAAAACTCCCAGTCACGCAGCCAGTTCATTGATGAGCTTATGGAGGTAAAACTATATGCTTTATTCCACGGCTAATTTAAACCAACAAGCCTGCTGAAAGTTCCAGTTATTTATGTTTTGATTCCAAACAGCAAGTCTTCCTTATCTTTCAAAAATGGCTTTGATCAGTGATTCTTCAGCTTCTTTGATGCTCTTTCAAACATCTACTTTAGACTTTGGCTGAATTTAGTTTTTCCAGTAAGATTCAGTATGTTTTATACATCAAAGAGCCTAAAACTGTTTTGATCACAAAGTGTCATTTAGTAGAACTGTTCATAACTCGTGAAGTACCCTGCAAAATATTCACATTCTTAGAACATTTTTACATTTTGACACATTACAACCACAAACTTAAATGTATTTTATTGGGATTTTATGTGAAAGACACTTCACGTAGTTGTGAAGTGGAAGGAAAATGATATATGGCTTTCAAAATTGTTTTACACATAAAAAGCATGTATCATTTTCCTTCAGCCTTACAGTTATGCTCTACTTTCTATTGGTCATCTTTATTGTACAACTATACATAGTTCTGTGTGGGTCGGTCACATAAAATCCTAATAAATCACATTGAACACAACATATATTAGTTTTTTTGGCTGTAATGTCAAGAAATTCAGAAAGGTTCAATGGGTACGAATACTTTTGAGGTGCATGAGTCTAAACTCGAAGTGAATCATCAGTTAATGTTTTCTCGCTGATGAATCATTTTAGTATTTCAATGACCTTTTTTTTTTTTTTTTGCTCTGCCTTTGTTTGTTGGTGTAGCTAGAAGTGTTCCTCACCCAACGGGTCACTGAGATGGGGGAGGAGGGCGATGTGGTCGCCATGAGCCAGTTTCAGCTGGCTCCCTCTGTCATCCAGAACCAAACCCGCGAACACATCCGAGACCTGCTATGTCAGGTGCAGGATCTTCTGGGCCGGCTCACCTCCCTCCGCATGCAGCACCTTTTCATGATCCAGGCCTCACCGAGGTATGCTGATTACCACAGTATCAACTTCAAACTGCTTTTCTTTCTGTAGCACCTTGGATGATTACCAGTCAGTGAACATATCAGGTTGTATGTAAAACGTTGTTTTGTTGTAAATGGCAAGTGTAGCAACAGATCATCATGCAGACAAAGTATGTCATTAAATTCCATCTTAATATTTTTATGTATAAATGAGGACCATAACACATAAAAATGTGCTGCAGTTTATTTAGCTAGTAGTTTTGAATTCAACTGAAAATTAAAGAATTACAAGATCATTCCTATTTATGCATCAAAGCAAATGTTCTTACCCTCAATCAGATTTTTCCCTAAAACCCCGAAAAGAGCTTCTTGTATTTCATCATGCGTATGTTGATCTGTTTATAGATGGAAAATAGTGGGAGATATTTGTTTTGATACATTGAATGAGTAGAAAAAAACAATGCTTGAAATACAGAGATTATAACCAAATTAGGATGCGTCTATGTTGGCACCACACAGGACTCTTGGTAACACTCCCCTTTCCTTCTTCAGATAAATATTTTTCCAGATTTTCCAAATAATCAAAAACAAGATTCAATGGAGCAAAGAACTGTGCACCTGTCCTCCGCTGCCCATACTTGTACTTCCTGCAGAATTTGTTCTTGATGTTTTTCTTGGACAGAAGTCACTTCGTTGCTGTCTGTTTTGTCCTAAAGGCTTTCTCTCACTGTGTGTGCAGATGAAATTTGAAAACACATACTGTCTATAC
The DNA here is from genome assembly GCA_036173005.1 of Crenichthys baileyi. Classification (NCBI taxonomy): domain Eukaryota; kingdom Metazoa; phylum Chordata; class Actinopteri; order Cyprinodontiformes; family Goodeidae; genus Crenichthys; species Crenichthys baileyi. The sequence continues at coordinate 41,446 of JAHHUM010002960.1, read as the reverse complement.
TGAGCAAGCTCTGCACTGGTGACAACATGGTTCTGTTGCACACCACAAGATGAGTCAGTCTTGGAGCTTCCTGGACCCAAGTCCTGAAGGCTTCTTACACTGCAGCCGAACCTTTTCTTCTTAAGGTTTTTAACTGTTCTTTCAGCTGCAGTGTTGTTAATAGCAGTTTTGATGCAAAACAATTATTTCTATATGCTTTTCTTTGGAGGTAACCCCTGCTAACACATGAAGACAATGATTTAAAGCTTGCCTAACCCTCTTTGATTTCAACCAGTCTTTCATTTCAGAATAGATAAAGGGATTTCAGCTGGACTTCATTACAGCTTCACCTGGGCTGCTGATACGACTAAACTGAAATGAAGTTAGCTATTCGTTTCGGGCAAAAGTGCAATGAAAATGGGTTTTTGATGTAAAGACCTTCTGTACCTAATAAAGCCCTTTGCAATGAAGTGATATAGAACTGATTACGCTGCACAATCTAAAAATGATGTGAACAGCCACAAACGGCATCAGTTGTGAATTCGGAAATTAAAATGAAAGCTCATGCTGTATATCTTGTTCATTACATACAGTCATATTCAATAAAATAGAATATTATTGAAAAGATCATTTATTTCAGTAACTTGATTCACTATGTCAAACACATACATATTAATTACACACAGACCTACTGTATGTTTTCAAGCCTTTCTTTCTGCTAATTATGATTATGCGCTTACAGCTGCTGAAAAAATGACCGTTTAAGATTACAATATTACATTAGACAAAAAAAAAAAATTTTTATTACGGAAATGTGGGCTTAATGAAAAGTGTGTTTCATACCTTGCATTGGAGAGACTGTAAGGTGCTAGTTTAGGTTTAATCACCAAGTTCATACTAGGGTGCTGGCCAGAGCACTTCTTAAGGCCAATCAGAGTACGGGTCAGAAAAGGGGCTGGAGACTGATCCAATAATTTCCTCTTTTTATTTCCAGGAAACATATGAGGAGGGGATATTTGTATGTGTGTGTGTGGTTTCCTATAAAATAACAAACACAACTTAGTTTATAACAATAACATATCCATAAATTATCTTAACCAATTACTGTCAACAGACTGGTATAAACAGCATAAAACAAATGAGGTTGGTAGTTAAAGATTACAATATTCATGCCCCTCATTACACCGGTAAACAGAGCATTAAACTATACACAGACGGATATCTCAAATGTGTCAAGTCACTGTCAATGTTAACGTTGCACTTCCTGTAGCGGAAACGGCATGGCGCTCTTATTGTGACATGCCATGCAAGCTATTTCCGGTTAGCGTTAACGGTAGCTTTGAACAACGGCCGATAAAACGTTAGCTTAAACTAATTACGCCACATATTTGTGCAGGGATAACACTGGGAACTGTACTGAAACCAGACAATGAACATAAAAGTGTTAGTCAGCATGAACATGATGCATTTACACCCAAGCTGCAGGCGCCGATGTGCTAGTATCTAATCAGCAGGCACAGGTACTGAGCCGACACAGCTGTCAATTCAGGTAAGGAAGCTCCGGACTTTCATTTGCAGCAGTTAACAAAGAATATCTAAATCAACTCTTAATTATACTCACTTGCCATTCACGCACACATTGCGCTAACTAGTATTCGGGTCTCCCTCAACTGTAGCCTTACATTAGATTTCCCTTCACAAAGTTAAACGGTGACGTCACTAACAATGGACCAATCCCCTGAGCGAGCTCACCCTGAAAGAATAGCCCCTATTCTGATTACCAGTTAATTAGAAGCACTTTAGCAATAACTTGGTGACTTTGGGGCCTTTTCTACATACCTGCTTAAAAGTGATTTTCAAATGGTACTTTTAGTCTGACAAACGGGCCTCATTAGAACGCAAATTGTATTTTTTTGAATATGACTGCATATTTCCTTGTGTTTTTTATTAAATGTGTTCAGGTACGTTGAGCGTGTGTCAGAAATGCTGAGGCAGAAGCTGAAGCAGGCAGATATTCTGGTGCTGAAAGCTGCCACGATGGCTGAGAAAAGGGAGGAAGCCCTCCAGGAGCAGTCTAGACTAGAGCCTTGTGTTGACCTGCTGGCGGGACGCACCCGGGAACTCCAGAAACTGGTATTAGATATATTTCTCATTTATTTATGTTCACAGGGTGTCGGTGCTTTCCTAGTGTTGGGGGGAAATGAGATATACAGTAAATTACAAAATGAATACACCTTCAAGCTTCTCTGAAATCTGACTGGTAATTATTTGTTTTTGCAGATTGAAGCTGACATTTCAAAGAGATACCACAACAGACCAGTCAACCTGATGGGAGTGAATATTTAGTGAAATCTGTTGATATATTATGTCGTTATCTGCAAAAAGAAATTAAAAAATATTTAATTCAAACTTTAAACTCTGGTTTTGTATTTTATGAACTATTGCTAGAAGAGAAATCATTAAAGTCCTGTTTAAAGAAATAAATAAACATGAAAAATAAACACGACTATGGTTACTTTTAATGTTTTTAAAAAATGCTTTTGTAATGTAAAGCAGCGGTCCAATTTAGATGCAGTTTGGTCGATATGCTGTGAGGGGTTTGTAAGTAATTCGATTTGCAAGGAGCTTATAAGTGGTGGCATAAAAAGTCAGGCAGTGGTGTTATGAGCATCTTCTGGAGCACCTTAAACGAAGATGGTCAGGTACATCTCAAGAAATTACTATATCATACAAAAGTTATTTTATCACTTAAAAAAAAAGAGTTAATTGATTTATTCCATACAGACTGATATATTTAAGTTTTTATATATTCCTTCCACAGAACTTTCCATTAGTATGCTTGCACAGCGATGAGCTTTTGTAGCTCACCTTCCTTGTAAAGGGTGTCAAAGACAATTTTCTGTCCTTGACACTATCGACAATTTTTCCCATGGTTGTATAGCCAATAATATTTTTGGATTAAAAAGCATTTTTTTGTTTGTTTTATATAATATTAAAAAGTTTTAAGTTGGATTTTGGGTGGTGCTGATGGTTGGCACAGTTTTAGCCCTATTGCCTTGCACCCAGAAGGTCCTAGGCTCAAATCCTGGCTTGGGGTCTTTCTGCATGGACTTTGCATGTTCTCCGCATGCATTTATGAGTTTACTCCAGGTACACCAGCCTTCTGCCACAGTCCTAAAATATGCACTTTAATTTGTTTGGTCTCTGAATAGCCTTTAGGACTACTTATGTCTGTGCATGGTTGTAAGTCTTTGTTGCCTAGCATGGCTGCAGGAACACCAGTCCTTGACCCTTAAAGAATAAGTAGTTATAAATAACGGTTAATTGGATGTATTTAGGGTTTTCAGTCACCATAATCATCAGTATTAATCGGAATAAACATTTGAAATATATCACTAGGTGTACTAAATATTTAGAATATATGGGCTTCACGTTGTGAGCTCAATTAATGAAATACATTACGTTTTTTAATTGTTTATGTTTATTGGGTTGTATATATTATTTATTGAGCTTTATATGTATGGTGCCACTTTATATTGAACTAAGCCAAATTATAACAACACTTCGGGGGGATTTTCCGTCAGCTGATGAAAGCTTACCACTAGAATGTTCTACGCATGCTCCGTCTGTACGCATGTTTTGGGCTAGGCTAGCCGGGGTAGCGAGTGATTTTGCAAGTCATGGTGGGCCATTCTGTGAGGTTAGCAGCTCAGTGGAACTTTTAATGATAACCGGATTAAATCACCGGTCTGATGTGTTAGCCGACATGTGGGCATGAAGACACGGTTACAAAATCTTCATGCGTAAGTATAAAATTTAAAGGTTTTAACGAATTATCGCGTTGACCGATACATGGGCTTAATTGTTTAACGAAACAACACAACGCAGTGACACATGATTATACTAGTATTTGTGTATTAGTGGGCGGGTGTAGTTTTTTACATATAAATCCATTTTAAAATGAGGTAAATTAGGTAGCAGCAAAATAGCTTATAAGGCTAGCACGGTGTAGTTTTTGACTTCCCGTACCACTGTCGCGTCATTCTTTAAAGCCCGCCTACGGCTTATTCCTATTGGTCTGGACTCGCTGGAGTCATGTTACATCACAGATGTTGAGGCCGTTGACTGGCTGAGCTATCTTGTCAGTCATCTTTTCCCCACTTGTTGCTAGGGAGATTGTTTGACACCAGCTAGGGAGAAAGTAAATATCAGCGGAGGCACCTGCCACTTAATGGCGAAAGAGAAATTGGAGTAAAGCAGGTAAAGCAGCGAAACGTTTTATAACAGTTACTTTATGTTGCGTACGAAGGCGGTTATAGGCCTGTCTTAGTGGTGGCCCGGCCGTGAATCAGTTGGTAGCCACCGGCTGGAAGGACAAAGATAGGCGCAGCTGTGCTGGAGGAGGGAGGGACCCTGCCGGCCACCCAGCGTTGCCGTTGGTGGGTGTCAGAGCCAGTCGAGCGAGCTTTCTGGACTCCCTCATTCACCTTCAGCAGCAGCCAGCAGAAGTAGTTGCCCTGTCAAGGGTGGGATGATGCCTGAAGCCTGTGTTCATCTTATCTGCTCTGCTGAATGTCTTAAAATGAAGAGGGACAGCGTGTTGCGACCCGACATCAGTCCTCCTGTTCTGTTAGGATGAAGTGGTTAGCACGTCCTGCTTTCTTTCTTCTCCTATAATCTGTTTTAATGCAAATTTGTAGGTAAGCTGTCTGAGTGTTTGAAAACTGTGATTGAAGTGTGTGGACTGATGCAACAAGGTATTAAAACGATGAAAAATGAAAAAGTCTTACATCTAAAGATCCAAGTGTTAGGCCTAAAAACACTATAAAATGTCCAAATTTTCCGTCATATCTTTTAAATTAGACTTAGTTGCGTCTTACATTAGTGTTAATTCATTTATTGCTTCTTTCATAGATTTTTTTTTATTGAGAAATGCTTGAATTTCTTCAGATTGGAGTTGTCTTCGGATTAGAGAAATTAGGGTGTGTTTTTACTCAAAACTACAACCCCTAAATATTGATATTAGTATTTTTTTCAAAAGATTGAAGATGTTAAAACAAAGGGTTTCATCTTAAGGAGCACTGAAATAACTTAGAATAAATTATACTAAGATCATGTTTGTAGTTTCCAATTTAAGACCACAGCAGCATTCTAAAAGATAATTGTAGTAATAAACCGTAATCAAGATTATTGCTTATTTTTTAGCATGCTTTTGTTTGCTTATCATTTCCTCAAATGAGGGACACATAAATAGTCTATTCTGTTCTAAACATTCAATCAGCTTGCATTCTTTTCAGATGAAATAACTTTTGTAAATCCTGAAATTAGGATAAAAAATGTTTTTTATTATTATTATCGTTGGCAATAACAAACCATTTGGCTGATTTTTAATAACAATATCTACTCATTTTCAGATAAATCAAACGCGATCTTGTTAGATCAAAGTTTTAACCTTTGCTATGTCATCTAAATTTCATCTTAGCCCTTAAAATGTTGTAATTAGATCTTCATGCTAACTATGAGGCTTGTAGTTATAGGTGGGGTAAACTAATCTCACTGGTTATATGAAGCACGGATCACTTCTTTGCGTGCTCAGGAAAAAGTTTGTCAAATCTTAAAAGTACCTCTGACATGGGTGAATAGCACAGAAGCTGAGGAATTGTATGCTGTGACAAAAGCAAACAGCTCAGACATTCACCTTCTGTCTCAGAAAACGTCTTTTTCTAGTTTAATTAGGTGGTAAAATAAAAGCGTTCTTATGATGTTTAATGTTGCATATTAAGTTAACCCAACTTATTATTTGTTCTTTCTGTAGGTCTCGTGAGGCCCTCCAAAAATCTTTAAATCAATTTTGCTGAAGCTTGCAGAAATGCTATTAAATGTATCTTCTTCTTTTTGGCAGGAATGGGGAGGCGATAACTCTTTGAAGAACCTATCCTGAGAAGTTGAAACCTTATCTTGGATCCTGAACCCTTTTAAATTAACTTTCAAAGACGCTTCGCCCTTTTCAACCACTTTTATGTTTTTTTATCTGTTTTCATCCTTTAGTTTTAGCAGAGAGTTCTTGATTACAAGTAGTTGGCCCCATTTTTGCTTTACTTTTTTACTTTCATTTTTTTGTTCCTTTGTAAAGAAATGCTTTACCTGAAAAAGTACTTCACAGAGGGCCTGATTCAGTTCACCATCCTTTTGAGTCTCATTGGGGTGCGGGTGGACGTTGACACATATCTAAGCAATCAGTTGCCCCCGTTAAGAGAGATCATCCTGGGGCCCAGCTCAGCCTACACCCAGACCCAGTTCCATAACCTGCGCAACACACTGGACGGCTATGGGATCCATCCAAAGAGTGTGGACCTGGACCAATTCTTCACGACACGGCGGCTGCTGAACGAGGTGCGCCAGCTGGATCGCCTCTCCGTGCCCAGTACCGAGCTCAACACCTGGCTAGTGCATCGCGACTCTGAGACAGTGGTGTCTGCAGGCAGTCAGTCCAGCCCCAGCATAACCCTGGACAATGGGGCCGGCCTAGAGGACATTAACAACATTGACGCTACCCCGGCCATGAGGGGAGGAGGCGGAGCGCCTGAATCCACGTACGACCTGAACGCAGCGGACAGCAGCCTGGGAGCCGTGGCCCCAGAGGGAAACCAGGAACAGAGCAGCAGAGGCGGCGATGAAGATCTCACCAAAGAGGTACAATGCCATGTGTACATGTTTCGGGTTTAAATGGAAGAGAATTTATTTTATTTTAGTGAGATTTGTGCTGTTTCCTTGTTTTGTGTGTCACACATTTAGAAAAACAGATGCACTGCCATAAGCCTGAATATTTTTAAATATTAGTTGAGTATTTTAACTCAAACTCAATTGTTAGATTAATTTGACACAGTAACAGTTATCGTCTATAGCTAATAAAAACCCAAAATTCAGTTTCCAAGAAAATGAAAATATTTTAAAAGCTCAATAAAATTTAATAAAGACATATTGGCATTCTGAAAAGTTTGTCTATCTCCTGTACATTATATGCACTCAGTACTTGGTCGGAGCTCCTTTTACGTGAATTACTGCAAGAAAGCAGCCTGGCATGGAGATCAGCCTGTGGTTCTGCAGAGGTGTTAAGGAATCCCAGGTTGCTGTAATAGCATCCTTCAGCTTTTCTGCATTGTTGCTGGTCTATCACGCACAGTAACAGCATGGTCATTAAACTAGGTGTTGGTACTTTTTGTCAGTGTGGACAGGTACAAGGTCCAGCTAGAAAATTAAATCAGCATTTCCATAAAGCTTGCCAGCAGAAGGAAGCACGAAATGCTCTAAAATTTCCTGGTGGATGGCTGTTCTGACAGTGGACTTCAGAAAACACAGTACACCAACACCAGCAGATGACACGTCACCCCAAATCCTCGACTGGAAACTTCACAATGGACCTCAAGCAACATGGATTCTGTGCCTCACCACTCTTTCCTCCAGACTCTTGGGCCTTGGTTTCCAAAAATCCCTGTTTCTTTTCCATCATGTCCCACAATGTTTTTACTTCCACTACACTGTCCATGAATATGCTTGAACTTTTCCAGTTTATCTTTCTTTGTGGAGGGTGTCAGTGACAGTCTGCTGGACCACTGTCATTTCAGCAGTCTTTCCCATGATTGTCTAGGCAGGTTTTGTCAGTCTGATGTAATATTAGCATTAGGAAAAGAAATCTAAAAAGCTGGTGATGTTTAATGTCCACACAGGTACAACTTTAGCATTCAGTCCAGTTAAATTATCCGTTGAATCTACTGTTTTTATAGCATTTATTGTCTTAAATATACTTTTTTTATTTTATTGTTTTTGTTCCCCCTTGAAACAAACAAAATGGCCAAAGTGATACAGTAAAACGTTGGTGCTACACATAGCTTGTTTATTTTGTTTGCTGGATCACAAGAATAACCACCGTGCCAAAGTGTTTATATCATGGTTAAACCATCTGATTTGTATTACATGATCTGCCCTTTTTTTCTGACCTGCCCTTTAAAGAACTCCTCAGCACTGGGAGAATAGATTTTGTAAAAATGTCAAAGTAGGTCATTTACAGCATGCATCTAAGAATTAAAAATAGTAGCATGGCCAGGATCTGTTCAATATCTCAATTTGATCATGGTCTCCTTGGTGTGCAGAAGTGTTTTTTTTGTGGTTCCTTTGTTTGTTTCTTTAGGACATTGACTTGATTGACATCCTATGGCGACAAGACATCGACCTTGGTGCAGGAAGAGAAGTGTTCAGCTACAGCAATCGTCAGAAGGACACGGAGGAGGAGAAGCCAAACCCACAGGACAGCAAAGATGTCAATGAGGAACAAGAGAGCTGGAGAAATGGGATAAACTTACAGGGGTCTCAGCCGGTGGATGGAGAGACTGGGGAGAGCATTCCTGAGCAGGTTAGTTAAGACCCAGCAGAATCGGAATAAGTCCTGGAAGGTTGTATTAAGAGATTTATTTGTTGGTTGAGTGCAGGTTTTTAAGAAATGCTGAACCATTTCTCGGGAGGCTCTTGTAACGTTTTTTTGAAACATTTGGTAATTAATGATTGGCGTTCATTTCCAAATATTTGGTTGAGTTCTGTTCAGTCCAGTACCAAATTTTGCAGAAGTTTACATATCCCTTGAACTTTTTTATATTTTGTCACCACATATGTCTCATGACTCTTGAGCTGGCTCTCTGGTTGTGAAAATCCAATCTGGTTCTTTTATAGAGCAAGTTAGGAGCAGGCTCTAGCACCTCCCCTGGTTAATCTCTGGAACTGCTTTGGTGGGAAAACCCCAATTATTAAAAGTTCAAGCTCAGTAGTTTTATCTCCAAGTCCGAAAAATAAAAACAAAGGTAATTTGGGAGTTTTGAAGAAGACGATCAAAGGTCTTGATTGGTTGTTGATCATCATGCACCCACCTACAGCCTCTGACAAAACGGTTCTTTCCCATGGTCCAGATAAAGGTTTGTTGTGAAATAGCACCAGAATCGATGCTGCTTGTGGTGCTAAGCAGTTTAATAGTGGCACATGTTAGGTTGAACCAACAACTGTTTGGCCCGAATGTAGCTAAAATTAGGCAGATGTAGGCAGGGCTGGTATGAGATTCCAACAGAATGATAGCCTTGAGTAAAAATACATCAGATCAGGATATCAAAAATTTTAAACAAAATGTATAACAGGATCTAACTGCTGTTATTTAAAACACAGAAGCAACAATTGTTCCTTATGCGGTGAGAACTGCTAAATCGTACTCATTACTAGAGGCATGATAAGTTATCTGTAACATTTGATAGGAACATGTTTTGTCACATAAAAAAGAAAAGCTAAATTTACAGGGGTTAGACAATGAAACTGAAACACCTGTCATTTTAGTGTGGGAGGTTTCATGGCTAAATTGGACCAGCCTGGTAGCCAGTCTTCATTGATTGCACATTGCACCAGTAAGAGCAGAGTGTGAAGGTTCAATTAGCAGGGTAAGAGCACAGTTTTGATCAAAATATTGAAATGCACACAACATTATGGGTGACATACCAGAGTTCAAAAGAGGACAAATTGTTGGTGCACGTCTTGCTGGCGCATCTGTGACCAAGACAGCAAGTCTTTGTGATGTATCAAGAGCCACGGTATCCAGGGTAATGTCAGCATACCACCAAGAAGGACGAACCACATCCAACAGGATTAACTGTGGACGCAAGAGGAAGCTGTCTGAAAGGGATGTTCGGGTGCTAACCCGGATTGTATCCAAAAAACATAAACCACGGCTGCCCAAATCACGGCAGAATTAAATGTGCACCTCAACTCTCCTGTTTCCACCAGAACTGTCCGTCGGGAGCTCCACAGGGTCAATATACACGGCCGGGCTGCTATAGCCAAACCTTTGGTCACTCATGCCATTGCCAAACGTTGGTTTCAATGGTGCAAGGAGCGCAAATCTTGGGCTGTGGACAATGTGAAACATGTATTGTTCTCTGATGAGTCCACCTTTACTGTTTTCCCCACATCCGGGACAGTTACGGTGTGGAGAAGCCCCAAAGAAGCGTACCACCCAGACTGTTGCATGCCCAGAGTGAAGCATGGGGGTGGATCAGTGATGGTTTGGGCTACCATATCATGGCATTCCCTTGGCCCAATACTTGTGCTAGATGGACGCGTCACTGCCAAGGACTACCGAACCATTCTTGAGGACCATGTGCATCCAATGGTTCAAACATTGTATCCTGAAGGCGGTGCCATGTATCAGGATGACAATGCACCAATACACACAGCTAAACTAGTGAAAGATTGGTTTGATGAACATGAAAGTGAAGTTGAACATCTCCCATGGCCTGCACAGTCACCAGATCTAAATATTATTGAGCCACTTTGGGGTGTTTTGGAGGAGCGAGTGAGGAAACGTTTTCCTCCATCAGTATCACGTAGTGACCTGGCCACTATCCTGCAAGAAGAATGGCTTAAAATCCCTCTGACCACTGTGCAGGACTTGTATCTGTCATTCCCAAGAAGAATTGACGCTGTATTGGCCGCAAAAGGAGGCCCTACACCATACTAATAAATTATTGTGGTCTAAAACCAGGTGTTTCAGTTTCATTGTCCAACCCCTGTAAGTCGTGTCCTTATTATGTAAAATATTACCACTTACTCTTCTGCTCTTTATAGACTATTACAACCTGATATTAGCTGGGTAATTATTCAGGCTATCTGCTCAGGTAGTCTGCAGTTAGGTGTGTTGTAATTATGAATGTAAATATGTTATTTAATATTAATACTTTAATATTTTATTAAATAATATTTCGGTCTGTTAAGGGTTGTCCTGTGAATACCAGCCCAATAAGGCGGTGGCATTTGGACCAAATAGAAAGGTGTGAGACGAGCTCTGACATTATTGAACAGCACAACTCTGTACACATGGAATGAATTCACACAATTTCTTAAAATACAAGAATTTATTAACAAAAATAAGTCAACTCAAAGTCAAACATATTTCAATCAACAAACTCTTTACTATGCTAAAACAATCCAACTAAACTACCAAGCAGAATTAAAGAATAAGGAAGACTAATGGGCTATGTACAATATAAACAAGTTGATTAAAGATGATTGAAATCATGACCAAAAGAGAGATGCAACATTACCATGCAATGTTATTTATGTTTGAGAACCAAGGATTATTGAAGAATCTGGAAATGAAGTTAAGTTAGTCTTGGAAGCAACTTAGACAATAATCAGCAAACCTTTAGACAACCATTCACAATGCAAGATCAGATAAAATATTATTTTAATAAAATAATATTTTGAAGAATGATCTGCTGAATACAACCAACCTTCTGGATGAACAATTCTCAGTGGTGTTTAATTAGCTGTCTTTATTTATTAAAATAATATTTAAAAAAATATTATTTTGAATAAGCACCAAATATTTGAGAAATGGGCTTAATTGTGTTACCTAGTTATCAAGTTTAGTAAAATAATATTTAGGGAAATATTATTTTTCTAGATTGAAAACTAACAACCTTTTTGGGTAAATGATCTTTAGCAGGCAAACGTGTTCTTAGCTGTTAGCGGTTAAAGCTAACAAAAGAAGCTTATAGCTTATCATCAGAATCAAACACACACCTTTTAAAATACCATTAATAAAAGGGTTAAAATGCATAAACGTGGACGGCGCGTTATGGACGATCTTCTGTGTTTAAAATCACCCTTTAAATAAGGTTTGTCTTAACTTTAAAAAAAACACAAAAACAGAACACATAAACTGAGCACGTCTGCTGAGCAGATAATCTGCTAGCACTAAGATAGCTGAGTTTCAACACAAACAAAACCAAACGTCATAAACGAAAAATGAAAATAAAACTACTTCTCTCTGCCCAAAACACAACCTCTTACGTGAACTGTGCTGAGGAAAAGTCCGGGGCGACGCAGTTTGAAGAAAGCTTCCACAGTGAACAAAGGGTTAACTTGCTAACCTCTGTAGCTGTGGGATGGGGGGGTCATTCTGTTGGCCGACCAAACTGTTACTGATGTAACCACGGTGATGCGGTCCCGTTGTCCTTCCTTCAGACAGGGAAAACTGCTTCACTGGGCTTGTAGAAACAGGGTCTCTGCTGGGAACTCTCTGGAACACAGTTTGCTTCTGTAGACCTGAGAGAGAAAGCCAAGCAACGCTTGTACCTTAATTACCTCCTTCATGAATGAATAGAGGATACACAAACAGCAATTCATTCCTACTTAACTTAGTGCATATGATCGCGTGATCGTATGACACTCTTGGATCCAGTTTGAAGAGTTATGTCTGTTTGCTTGCAAAGAGACATTAGCGCGCTGTGTCCCTCCGTCCAGTTCCTCTGGGGACCTGCATGGAAGAGGTCAGTTTGTTGCAAAAGCGGGGTTTTTATTCGGACTGTGACGTCACGGCAAGTCCGCTGTTACTCCTGTTCCTGGCTGTGCTGGAAGTAGGTTAATGCGATTTATTTTTAAAGTTCCAGAAAAGTTCGTACTGGCCTTTAATGTTGTAATCATGGCTGGGGTCCCAACAGCTGCTTTAGTCATGCTGCTGTTAGTGTAGTTTAGTAGAAGTGTAGTAGCCTTCTGTCAGCCAGCTTACCAACATTGCACAACTTAATTCATCAGAGTTTAAACTATGAAACTTTTATCAAGGTGATCATTTGCACAGAAAATGCAAAGTGACTCACAGTGCACCATTTTTAAAATGAATTCAGTTTCCAGATCTGAAACTTTGTATCCCCATATGCTGCTGATGATGCAAGTTGTCTTTATTTGTAATGTCCGTATATTCTCTTAGAAAGGGACAGTTGTCAATAATATTTTTTGTACCTAAAGCTGTAGAGGTACTAATATAGCACACCTTTCTGTGTTTTATTGCTGTTAGCTGCCAGTTCTTGGCTCACAGACTTCACTGTCACTACAGGAGTGCTTGAGACTGTTGGAGGCCACATTCCCTTTTGGAGAAGAAGCTGAGGTAACAATGTAACATCTGCAGTTGATTTCAAGTTCTGTGAAACACTCCTTGTAGAGTTAAATATTTTCTTATTAACTCTTATACATGCTTTGATTAGTTTCCAGTCCCAGTTGGTAACCAGGAAGTATCAATTTCCAATGAAGAAGTTCCCTCCACCTCACAGGGCCTCCCTCTGGCTCCGCAGTTGCCCACAGCAGAGCCGCAGATAGACCTGGAGCAGCAGTGGCAGGACATCATGTCCATCATGGAGCTGCAGGTATGCTGTGTTTGGTTGTATGAGAACTGATGAGTGATGTGCACCATTAGTTTGTAATGTAGGCCAAAGAGTTCCATTTTGGTCCTATCAGACCAGAGCATCTTGTTCCACATACTTGCTTTGTCCAATTCAAGGCATATGGTTTTCTTTCAACAACAGTTTGCTTCTTGCCACTCTTCCATAATAGCCAGATGTCTGGTATGCATGACTCCTAGTTGTCCTGTCGACAGATCTTCCCACCTGATCAGTGGATCTCTGAAGCTTCCCACTGGCCTCTTGGCTTCTTCTCTGATTAATGCTGTCCTTACCTGATGTGTCAGTTTAGTTGAATGGCCATATCTTGGTGGGTTTGCAGTTGTGCCATCCACTTTCCCACTGTCAGATGATGATCTGTGAGATGTCCAAAGCTTGGGATATTATTGTAGAACCCAACACTGTGTTAAACTTCACCACAACCTCCTCCCTGACCTGTCTGCTGTGTTCTTAATGATGCTGTTTGGTCAGTAATATTCTCTATGAAACCTCTGAGGTCTTTACTGGACAGCTGAATTTATACTTATTGAGGTTATATGACTCTAGGGAGTTTTACGAAGTATGCGACTTCTGAAAGCAGTTGGTTTTACTGGATTTAAAGGCGAGTTAATACAAATAAATGACACTTTTTAGATTTGTATGTGCAAAACATTTTGATAACCATGTATAATTTACCTTCTACTTACCAGCCTTGTGTTGGTCTGCCATAGAATCCTATTAAAATACAATAAAGTTTGCAGTTGTGACGTGACAGAAGATGTAGAGGTTCAAAGGGTATGAAGTATTTTTCAAAGCATTGAATACACCCCCTTATGTAAACTATTCTGTTATTTTTGTCTGAAGGCAATGGAAGTGAACACTTCGCTCCAAACTGTCCCCAACAATGGAAGTGCCAGAAACGAGACTACAGAGTCAAACTCTGCTGGAGACTTTGAACTCTCTGACCGTCCCACACCGATAAACCAGGATGTCAGCCTTCACCAGGCCTCCCTGCCCAGCTGCAGCCAAGATTTCCCCCAGATTTTCAGCCCCCAGCTGGGCTCCGTTACCATCAACCCTAGGACCAGTATGGTCAGGCTGTCCTCCAGCAACTCCACCAACATCAACGCCACATTCGGAGCAACTAACCTGACGGGGGTCTTCCTCCCGCCCATTAACAGTTCCAGTAACAACGTTACATCTACACCCAACCTACCTGATCCCTTCACCACCCTGCTGGAGGAGTCCATGCTCGATGAAATCAGCCTGCTGGACCTCGCCATGGAGGAGGGCTTCAGCCAGGCCCAGGCTTCCCAGTTGGAGGACGAGCTCGACTCAGATTCCGGACTCTCCCTGGACTCCAGCCACAGCCCAGCCTCACCAAGCAGCTCTGAGACGTCCTGCTCGTCTGCAGCCTCTTCCTCCTCGACCTCTGCCAACTTCTCGGAGGAGGGAGCTGTGGGGTACAGCACCGACTCTGAGGTGGCTGCTGTGGAGACGGAGGAGGGTGCAGTTGGGGGTTACCAGCCTGAGTACAGCAAGCTCTGCCGCATGAGCTTCCAGGATCTCTCTCAGTTCCATGGCCTCCCTCAGCTTGATAGTATAAGCCACAATCATACCTACAACGTGCCACTCTCCTCCACCTTCTCAGAGCAACCAGATCTTCCCCTTTCAGGTGGAAAGAAGACCACTCGCGACAAAAAGCTCCAGCCTTCTCAGGACCTGCTAGACAAGCACTCAAGTCGTGACGAGCGCCGAGCTCGGGCCATGAAGATCCCCTTCTCCAATGAAAAGATCATCAACCTCCCCGTAGAAGAGTTCAATGAACTGCTGGCCAAGCACCACCTGAGCGAAGCCCAGCTCGCCCTCATCCGCGACATCCGCAGGCGTGGCAAGAACAAGATGGCCGCCCAAAATTGCCGCAAGCGCAAGCTAGAGACCATCATCAACCTGGAGCAGGGCGTACAAGACCTGAGACGCAACAAGGCCCGCCTTCTGAAGGAGAAGATGGAGTTCATCCGCTCCATCCGGCAGCTGAAGCAGAAGATGCAAAGCCTGTGCCAAGAGGTTTTTAGTCAGCTTCGGGACGAGGAGGGCCGGCCCTATCCTCCCAACGAGTACTGCCTGCAGTATGGGTCGGACGGCAGCGTGCTGATCATGCCCCGCGGCGGGATGACCGCACAGCAAAGCCGAAAACCCGAGAAAAAACAGAAAGACAAAAAGAAGTGAGCTCAGAAACACTGCTGGTTATTCTATCACTTCGCTAAATCAGTCAGATTTGTGCAGATGCAAGAGAGATGCCCTTTTTTCCTTTAAAAAGATTCTGTCTAAGAGAAACGGCATTTGCACCTCTTCCTGGGTTAGTTTCTCCCTTTTCATTCTCTTCCTATGTTTTTCCTAGAAACAACTCTGAAGCAGAATAGCTCTTGGTTCAAGTACCGTTGTTTCATTATTTAGACGGGAAAAGGAGGGATTTAAAGGACAAAAACTGAGCTACTACAAAAAGAAATCGCTGCTCTCGTTCCTTTTGCACCAAACCACTAAGGATGGAGGCTTGTAGGGTGAAAGAATGGACTGATGTCGGGGAGCTAAACAAACACTGGCAACGTGCATGGTTAGAAAACCTTTGCGTTGAAAGGTTCAAATGACTATCGGATCACATCCCACCCCGGGAGACTTTTAGGAACTGCTCTTAGGTTGTATATCTTAAGGCAAAGATCAACACCTACAGTTGTGAGAGAGAAGAAACCAAAGGCTAAAGGAAGTACATTGTTTAAGAATTAACACCCATACTAACCAAAGGTTGTTGAGCGCACCTGATCTGTACAAGTCCAAAATGCTCAAACGCTGCACTCTTACTCTGTAGGTTTGTACTGCGAAGTCTAGTTTTTGAGTCTTGGCGGCATTTTATTGTAGAAGGCCCTAAAACGCCAGGTTTGATGTGTGGAAGTCGGATGATTGGATAAGAAGTCAGAGGCTGAGTGTTAGTGGGCTGGCCACGAAGTTCTGCAGGAGGAGTCGAGAGATATTTCTGGGATGAGGCGCACTGCGTTGCAAAATGTATCGAGTTCCTTATAAATTATACATAGCACTGTAATTTGTCTTTTAAAAGGCTTGCCATTTCTGTCGCTGTTCCCATGCTTCAGGTTTAAATAAAGGGGCTGCATTTAGGAAGGCTCTTATTAACTGTTTATAATGTGTAGTATAAGCAGGATTATAGGTCTAGCCTTTTTTTTTTTTCCACCACCATCTGTGTTGATAAAACTTTTCACCAGAGGATTTCAATGGAGTTCCAGAGAGTGCTGTACCATCTCATCCAAGTCCAGCTGTCACAAATCACATTTATGCCTGCATCTAGATAAATTAAAGTATCATAGAAAAGGACATTTCCTTCAGTAATTAAATTTCAGTCACAAATTATGTAGATTCATCACAGTGTGAGATATTTAATTTTTTTATTTCCATTAATTCTGCTGATTACGACGTTCAACTAATGAAAACACAGTAATTCAGTCTGTTAGATCATTTGATTAGAATAACAATTAAAAAAATAAATACAGAAATGTTATGTTGTGGCCATCTTATGGCCTACACAGCTATTGGTTAGATTGCGCTGACACCCTCCACAAGGAGGGGTACGCAAAGGTATCCAGCTATGTTAATGGAAAGTTTAGTGGAAGGAAAATCTCCAGTAGAAAAAGGACACAAGATACAAGGATAACTGCAGAGGATTATGAAGGTGTTTTCATTGGGCTAAGGAGAAAAAGGACTGAACTTTTTCTTACTGGTCCAAAGTCTTCAGATGAAATTGAAATTGGCTCAACTAATTTGGAGAAACAGAACTTGGTTTAAGCCATAATCATCTAAATTTACAGAAGACCTGAAACATGTCACTCCGTTTGAAATGAATCTATGAACAAGTTTAACATTTGAAGTTAAATTACTGAAATGAACTTTTTGATTGTATTGTAATTTATTGAATGTTCATTGTTAGGTTTCGTCCTCCCTGAGTGCCCCATTTTAAGCATTAAAACAAAGCAGGCTCAGATTACACTGTTGTGTACGCTGTACCCCTTTAAACTAATTTATTTGTAGATTATATGCAGCCAAAATGCACTAGAAGTACTTATTTAGGCTGCTGTGAAGCAGAGTAGTTGGCTGCAATTCTACAAATCCTGTGTGTGGGTGTTTTTGAAAAGGGTCAGCCACGTTGTTATGGGAGGTAAAGGTTAAACGTATGTGAGCAATGGCTGTGAGTGTTGAGGCCACTTAAATTGTAATGCCTTTATTTAAAACGCTCATTATCTTTACTTTAAAGGATTTTGAGAACATAGTGGGAATGTTCTCAAAGTAGAAGTGCTATTACTCGTCTGTTTGAATGACGTCTGTTGGTGCGCGTGTTGTGAAAATAAAAAATAAAAAAATGGGTCTGTTGCTGCAGCTGTGATAGGAGTTAGGTGAAAATATTTACAAGAGGCTGTAAAGAACTCGCTACATTAAGATGATGTCCGAATAAAAAATGGTTCAAAAGAAGAAATGTCTTCATTAAATGTGATATTAAGGCATGAATCTCTGGTTAACATTCACTCTAATGTAACCCAGTGCAACACCAACTATGAAGTACCGCTACTACTTAATGCACTTTTTTGTCTTTCTTCTGTAAATATTTTCTTGTTTGTTTTCTGTAGTTCGTCCAATGTCTCCATAACAGTCGCACTCTCTGCTTTGAGTTTGGATCGTAGTTCCCAGTTTTCGGATGTCTGCTGGCAATCAAGAGTTGTTTTTAATGATTAATAAAGTGTTTTTATTTTCACCTGTGACTCTAGTACTAATAATCCATGCTTGACTGAAAAGTACATTTGATTTTAATAACCAGGGATCAACTTTATTTATGCAGATGCCATAATTAAAATTTATTTAAAAGTTATTACGTGTCCTAAATTAAAAATGTTTGAAAACAAATAGATAATTTATTACATACAATGTACAAAATATTGTTTTAGCAAATATTTTTTATTGCCCAAAGCATATTTGATTATTTTAGCATTAAGTAATTTTATGGTAGCATATTTTAACACATTGTCAGTTTTGTCAGAGTCAGTGGGCTGGGCTACGTCGGTAATAATAGGGCTCGAAAAGTCACGTGATCTCACAATGCTGTGTTGGTCTTGGTCACCATTACATTGCCGAGTTACGGTACCACGAGACACGCTTTCAGGCCCAATTGGTCTGCATGGAATTTGCTCGGCAGGTTAACCAATAAAATGTTAGGGAAAGGCATGATTAATTTAGTAGATAGTGGCACACGACAAATTGTTGTACCAACTCGGCGTAATTATTAGAAAATTTAAATAGACTGACTTAATGATTAATTGTAGTTTAAATCTAGAAAAATATTTAGGACTGATACTGAGCTAGACAGACATGTATTTTCAGATAAATACTGAAATAATTGTTTTACCATGTTACCTTAAAAGTTTGTATTTCTCAAATATGTATTCATTTACTTACATTTATTTGTTAATTTTATAATGAACACACATTCACACGAACACTACTCACAAAAACCTATTTATGGAAAATGTAAAAAGTTCATGCTACAGTGATCTATCATGAAAGTACAGCATTTAAGTAGAAACATGAGATGGTGATTTCATCATCTCAAACAATTTATTGAAACAAAAGCCAAGAACAGTGGTGGGTATACCACAACAAAAAATGACATGTCATGTGCCCTTGAGCATTAATTACAGCTTGACAACGTCATCTCATGCTGTTCATAAGTCGACATTGTCTGCTGAGGCGTGGTATCTTGCTCTTCTTGAAGGGCGGCCCTCAGTCATTGAGGTTCTGGGGTACAGTGTTACGAACCTGATCCCTGATCCCATAGGTTTTCTATGGGACTCAGGTCTGCAAGGAATTGTTGCAGCCCTTACTTTCAATACTTGTGATCAATTACAAAAAATTACAATAAAAATGTCAACTTAAGGCCTAAATATAGCGCTCTGTAAGCATGCAGAGGGTAAGGAATGTATGATGCAGACTGGAAAAGATACCAAAAGCAAAAAGACTGGAATGTTTGCACTGCATTGCTTTGTTTCCATTGCTTTGGCTTTTCAAGCAAATCTCAGACATCTATATTTAAATTACATCCACATAAAAAGGAGAATCAGATGAGTGAAACTATACCAAAATGACAAATGAGTCCACAATGTCTTGCTGGTCTTTTCTCCCCTCAAAAGCACACTGGAGTTCAAAACCACAGGGTCATTCTCCTCCCCCAGCCCTGCAACCTTGCCACGCCTTAGTGTTTGTCGTCTTTTTTTTCGTCCTCTGAAGGATACGAGTGCCAGGTGAGTCTCTCTTCATAGAAGGAGATCACCACCTGTGGACACTTCACATTGGCCTCTTTTGCTGGCACCAGGTCGGCTTCGTCAGAATCCTTCCTGTAAAAACAACAAACTTAACTACTTCACCCGACAAAGATAAATTGACATATTTCACAGTGCCATCCAAAAGTATTTATGTTTCTGCTTTTTTTTGTCACACTTCAGTGTTTTAGATCATTAAAAATCAAAGACATAAAAGAACCCAGACCAGCATCTAAAGCATAGGAGGAGTTATTTGCCTCAATTAAGGTTGCATCTGGCCAGAACTGGCTCTATCCAATGTGGCACCCTGGGCACGATTTGATATGCCGCCCCCTCCATCAACGATTTATATATGCTTACAAAAGAAATAGAATTACATTGCTTTTGCAACTGTCGCTAATTTATAAGATAACAACCAATTTACATGCTTAGCAAATTACAAATAAATATAAAAAGAAATCTCTAATGCATATAATTACCCTTACCACAAATTACAAACCGTGTAAATAAGTGAATAGTAATAAATTATAAAAACATCAGCATCAAACATTTAAATTTTAAATTTAACATTTAATTTTTAAATTTAAATAACCATGCAGTTTGTACACAATAACTACGCATAAGCTACAGTTACAATATGCAATAACTAATTACAATGTACAAAAACTAAATCAAAAAACTATATGCAATACCTATAGAGAAAATACCGATGTACATCTATATACAGAACTGTGTACAAAAAAAGGCATCATACAGACCTCTGGTGGTGCTTTTTATTAATTACTGCATCCACTAGAGTGATAAACTATGCCAACTATCTGCTCAACCTCACCTATCATGCTGCAACTGTAATATCCTAGATTTTCTGTAGTAATTTGAATAAGGCATTGTCTTACTTTTAAATATATGTTAACTTTTCCATTTTAGGAGCTAATGGTAATAACTACATTTAATATAATTATATTGAAGGTGAACTTTTTCCCGATTTTGTGGTGCCCCCTAGAGGCCACTGCCCCCCTAGCATTTGCCGAATGGGAGAGCCAGCTCTGCATCTGGCATCAAACTAACCAACCAACAATCAAACATAAAGGTGGCAATGTGATGGTCTGGGGCTGCTTTGCTTCTGTAGGACCTGGACAACTTGCAATTGCAATTTATGGAACCCTGGATTTAGCGCTCTAGCAGTAAATCCTGAAGGAGAATGCCTGGTTATCCGCCTGTGACTTTAAGCTCTAGCACATTTGGGTTATTTAACAGGACAATGATATAAAGCACACCAGCAAATCCACATCTGAACATCATAAACAAATTAAGGTTTTGGAGAGGCCTAGTCAAAGTCCAGACTTAAATCCAGCTGAGATGCTGTGGTATGAGTTTAAGATGGTCCTTTGTGCTTAAAAACCCTCAAGTCATGTTAAACTGAAACAATTGTGTGAAGTAGTGGACATGATCTAAATGGCTGACGGCTATTTAACATACTGACATCTTGTTTCTGCCAAGGACGCCACAGACAGTTATTAGGTTTAGGCAGCAAAAGGTTTGGACTGCGTTTCCTTTATTAAATGAAATCATCATCTGCAAAGTGCTTTTTATATTTCTTTGAATGATATTAAAATTTATTTGATGATCTGAACATTTAAGTGTGACAAAAATAAATCTGTGGGGTGTAAACACTTTTTCACAGCACTGTAAATTCTCCTTCAAAATGTCTCAATTTGGTTTGACAGACCATTTCATGAGGAACATGAGTTCTCCTGTGGAATCTGTGGCACCAATGATCCTTTCGGGCTCCAGACCTCGAGCGAAGCCTCTTAACTTCTCATTCTGCAGGTCAAACAGAAGAATATAACCAAGTTCATAAATATACCAGCATTCCAATACCAAGACAAGAAATAACAGAAAACCTTAGAGAAAATACAACAAAAAAAATGTTTAAATCAACATTTTTAGAACATTTAAAAGACAAATGAACTCCTGCCATCTGTAATTCTTTACTTCTGTGCCATCAGCTTGCTTTAGTTTCAAGTTGAACCTCTGATTTTTTTAATAAAAACTTGGCTTCAAATACATTTTATTTCACTTTCTTGTTATTGTATAGATATAGTGCTTGAGTTTTTACAAAAAATTGTGTTTTGTGCAAGACTAAAACACACATGTCTCCCTTTAACTTGTTTAAAGTCATTTTCCATCATATGATTAAGTCTACATGGTTTCAGGGTTCATCCAAGAGTAATTTGGGTCAAATGGTGATCAGAATCAGCATAAACAAAATATTCAGAAAACTTTGTACAATTAAATTAAATTATACACGAGAATTAAGCATTTTTACAATATCTAAACAGCAACTGATATGCAATAGTTAGGTACAAGGGTGGGGACTGGTTCACCAGTAGAAAATGGAAGTAGGAAGGGATGAAATGATAACATTGGGGTATGAATGGGTCATGAAGCCGTCTGCAGCACGCTCACACTAGCATGTGTAAATTCACATACAGGATACACTATTGGATCATTTTACAGTGTAGTTTCAGTGACCATAGGATTTCTAAATAAAATTAATTTGACCTGAAGCTAAATATTACACAAAACTGAGTTTGAAACAAATAGTGCAATGTAAAATGTTTAAGTGGCTAGTACAGTTATTAAACTCCAATGTTCGAGTTTTGGTTTTATTAAATGGAAAAAAATGCACTTCCTTGTTTTCAGAAACTCTTGTGTCAACATGTCTCTTTGTTTCTCGTTAAAAAACAAGAGTACATTTTTCATGTATTACATCTCCCTGCATTTGTAAGCAGTAAACATTACTGTTGCCAGCTTTGACCTTGGCTCATTTTAAGGCTCGTCCTGTAATCGGTGGGTTGCCGGTTTGAACCCCCGCTGCATTCTTCTTAGCCGTCAGTGGGTGCAGATTGCATGGCAGCCCCACTTCTGTCAATCTGCCCCAGTCTGCTGTGTCTACCATGTAGTCTACCACTGTCAGTGTGTGAATGTGTATGAATGCCTGGATGACTGATTGTAGTGTGAAGTGCTTTGGAGTCCTTGGACATGATAAAGTGCTATACAAGTGCAGGGCATTTACCATTTACTATTAAAACAAATACAATCTAAATACTACAAAATCAAAGCAAAATAGGAAATTTCCAAATGGACATACTGGTACAACTTACGTCATCTTTTTTCTTCTTTGATTTGCTTTCATCTCCGTCTGTGTCTCCAGCCGCTTTCCTCTTTCCCTCGTGTGCCGATTTCTGTTTCTGCAGATATTCTGCAATCAGATCTGGACAGTCCAAGTTGTCCTCTGGCTCCCAAGTGTTATCCTCACTGCAGAATTAAGGACGTGAGCATTAATACGTTTGTCAACTGATCAACTTGCGGAAACTTTGTGAAAAATGAGGTGCTACCTTTTTAAATTCCTATGTTTTACATAAACTACATGATAAAAACATATCTCTTAATTGATCTCTGAATCAGGTAAATTCTTCCTCTGATTAACAACAAATAAAACATTAAACCTTATGTTTGTTTATTTAAAAGAGGAAAACAGCTTGAGCTTAATTAATCTTAAATTCCAAGAAAGTTGCTCCAGTGCTGGTTCAGAACTGGTGCTACAGCTGGTTCTAAGAAAAACAGGCTAAGAACCGGTTTGTTTTTCCACAATGACAGAGCCGCGACACAAGCATGTCATTCCATTACGTTCGGATTTTCTTACAGTCAAATCTCCTGTTGCTTTATTGCAAATTTCCACTCAAATTTGTTCTAAAGGACGCTTTTTTTTTTTTAAGTTCTCAGTACATCAATCATTTTAAAGTCTTACTATATGAAACCTGGCCAGGATTATCTTTTTACTTTTTATTCGAAAATCCCATAGTAACCTCAACTACACAGGTTATAGAATAGGAGATTGGTGTATATACAAAAGAAATACCACAACATATCGTGATAAACTTTTAAGTCCATACGGCCCATCCCTAATCCAGAGGTGTAAATACTTGTATAACATTTATAACCTTGAGGATAAGATGAAAAAGGGCCATTTGTTTCCTGTCAGATTAAAACCCAAAGGTTTTGCTTTACATTTTAACCCTTACAGAAAACGCTCATATGTACTTACTTGGAAAACCCTTTCCACTTGAGAAGGTACTCCACCCTCCCTTTTACCACCCGCCGATTGAGGACTTTTTCCACCACGTACTCTTCCTCCTCCTCTTCTTCCTCTACCACTTCATCTGCCTTCTTTTCCTTCTCAGCTGTCGTTATTTTAGCCTCTGCCAGATCATAAAGAGGGTTATGAGAACACTGCCGTTTTTCTCCAGCTCAAAACTGAAATCTCACTTCTGCCTGAAGGTTCTGCGATTAAGGTTGAGATATTAACAATATTTAATTAGGGACAGGGAGCTACCGAGTAGAACAAATCACACACATTACAAACTTTTTACAGTTGTTTTCTAGTGGCAATCAAACACTACAACGACAAGTCAAATACAGAATGCATCAGAGGAATTAATGATATACGAAACCTTCTGTAACAGCGGCACCATCATTAGAGGGTTCTGTAGTCTGGCTCATGCTCATCAGGTAGACCTGGGGACCCACAGGTTCCTAGACAAAGGCTAGAGTGATGCATGTTGGGATTAATACAGAGGGGAAAATCAACAGTGGAGAGCAGGATCAGATGAAGAGGTGGAGGGCTTTCAAAAGGTATTCATGCAAACTTTGATACATTTTAGCATGGAGACTAAACCCTGATTTTGTTTTCTTTTGCAGATTCAGATTTCTGATTTTTGTAAAGCTCTGATTTGTTGATTTAGGGCTTCATAATTTCCATAATTCCAATTTCCATAATTTTTCTGATTTCAAGCTAAATAAAATATTATACTCATCTTTAAAAACGTAAAACCTGTTAGTGAGCCATTTAATAAAATACGTTTGCACTGATCTTTGTGAACTCTGTTGCATATGCTTGAGTGTAAATTTGCACAGCAACTGAATGGTACTGTGTATATCGTTCCACTGGAAGATAACTATCACGCTGAGGCGTTTCTTCCTTCCACCAAGGACCCCCACAGATTGCACCTGTCTGACCCTGAGTCAAGCATGAAATATCTTGCTTTTATATTAAAAACACTGACCACCATTTGGTTTGTTGTAGTTTGTATAAAATATAACAGTTATTTTCTCTGTTTGTCTTTGGAGGAAAAAGAGCCCCAGAATAGTAGACAGATAGATGGATTTCTATAACAAAATCTAAATAATAATGAATTATTCTTGTTCATAAAAAAGCAGCTGTTAATGGGACATTTATTGCCTCCTACATCATGTGCTTCCTCTAAATAAACATTTTACAGATACTAAAAATAGCCAATTTTGAGTCTTTACTTAATAAAAGATTCTGAAACATTTTGTACAAAGTTGCAGATTTCCTCTGGTCCTTCCCATCTGATGGAAGAAAAATAAAATGTTCTCCAGAAATGCAGCTGGTTGCTATCAAGTTGCGCCATCATACTTCAGCTACACACAGGGCCTAAATAAGAGGCATCCTGCTAGTTGTAATTTATATTAGACATGGACTGGAAAACCTAAAAATGGGGGTTTTACTGTCTGCAATACATAACAAAACACAAAAATAAATTTTTCTTCAACATCTTCCACTAAAGATTAATACCCTTTGAAAGGGTTATGATTTTCGTCATGTTTATTTATTTTTCTTTGTTTAATTAGATTTGTTTTTCTATATTAATGGAAAATGAATTCATTAACTAATGTATACACTTTTATGAAATATCTGATTATAATCAACGTGTTTTGCAGCTGAAACAGATGCGAGTGAACAGCCGAGGTTTCTTTAACTTACTAGATGCTGTGATCGGATTTAAAGGTTACATACATGCGTTTTTCATGTCACTAAAAAATGAAAATAACAGATCTGGACAGACTTCCATTATCAGGAATGGAAGGTGTGCAACACCTGGCGGCGACGGCAGCCGACGCGCACCGCTACAAAGATCACTGGGGGCTGCATGAAAACACATCAGGCAAACTGTTGTCACTCTGGACAGCAGCGAGAAATCCCTCCTCTGGTTCCGATTGATTTTTTTCTCACTTTGAAAAGCAGAAGGCAAGAACCATCGCTGGACAAAAAGCCAAGAGGACCCCCGGTTTCCATCTAAATGTTGTCTCCTCCATGTTGCTTTCACGGCAGCAGCTGAATGGAGCATTCTTTGTCTGTCGGCTATAAAGCATATTTTTACTTACATAAAGCGCCACACAGCGGCCGACAGACCTCGATTTCAAGCAGACGTGTGTGATAATGACCACTTCACACATGCAAACCAAACAGGCGTCTCGTTAACGCCGAAAACGTTCAGACTGAGAGGCACAATCTAATGAAATGACAGAACAAAAGGAAGAGAACTCACGGATTAGCTTTGATTTAATCGGTTCTTTAAAAGTGCCTCAACTTGACTGCAGCTGTGATGCAATAATAGAGAAACACCGCAGCTGTCTATTGATTTGTTGTGGGAACGCCGAGCGGCTAGCTTGACCACCTTAGAGCGCGCAGCCGTTTCCGCCCCCTCCGTCTGGATAAGAAAAATGGTTTTATACAGAGCGAGGAGACGTTCACCGACTTCTAATATATACGGATTTACCCTTCAACAGAGCAGGCGCCGCCCCTGTTCCATCCGAATGTTCTGTAGATCTGTTACCGCGGCGAACTGGATGGGCGGAGCGGACTTCATTCATGGATAATGGCTGTAAAGCGAGAGGCCCCAGAAAATGGCAGAGGCCCCGAAAATTCAAGCTGTACTCAATGTGTTATCATTGTTATTTAATCAACATGCAGATATACACACATAAAAATAATTGTCAAACCAAAAATGTTTTCTTTGGTTTTATTAAATCTTATTTTGATATGGCGCGATCTATATATACTGACATGTTCCAAGAGGGTAAAAAAAACACAGTACTCCGTCTTTCATTATTGATTTCTTACCAGCCATAACAATCAAAATGTTGTATGGTTGCTGTACATATGAAACATGGTTTAATTGATCTTAGTTCTGACAGTTTGTATCTCATTTAAGGAGTTGCCAGTAATTGTTCTTTAAAGATTTTTGTATTCCTATCATGGAAGCCCACTTCCATCTCATAAATATGACTTTGCTGTTATAATAATAAGATACTTATGTCATTATTTTGAGATTATTAATATAGTTAATGTGCCTTGTGAAAGCATTCATGCCCCTAAAGCCTTCTCACATTTTCTCACCATCTTGTCACCACAATTGGAAGAAAAAAAGACATCTGCCTCTAATAACCATACATAAAATCCAGTGCAACCAATTGCTGTCAGAGTTTCTTTATAAATTCAGCTGATTGTTGAGCTAACATTAGTGAACAAACAGCATCATGAAGACCAAGGAACACTGCAGACAAGTCAGGAAGTTGTAAAGCAGTTTAAAGCAGGGTTGGGTTATAAAACAATACCGCAAGCTTTGAACTATTATTTTTAAATTCCACATATCTGGCTTTAATGAAAGATTAGCCATATGTAGTGCAGTTTGCAATTGGCCACATGGCATGTAGAAGACACACATCGAAGAAGATGATCTGGTCAACTGAGATCAAATCTGAAGTTTCTGACTATATAATAAATGGAATGTATGGCTGAAATATAACAATGCACATCAGCCTGAATACGCTATCCCCACTGTGAAATATTGTGGTAGCAACATCATGCTGTGGGTATGCTTTTCTGTACAGAGAGACTGCTCAGAGTAAGTGGGAAGCAGGATGGAGCTAAATACAGGGCAATCCTGGAAGAAAATGAGGCTGCAAAAAAGCCGAGACTGTGGTTCACCCATAGGACAACAACCCTAAACATGCACCCAGAGCAGCAATGGAATATTTTGGATCAAAGCATGCTCATTTGAGAATGGTCCAGTAAAAGTTCAGTAAATCAGAGGGCTGGATACAAAAGTGACAAGACAATTATATACTACTTTTTGTTGATCTGTCACAAAAAATCCCAATAAAAAAAATTGAAGATTGCGATTGTAATGTGACAAAATGTGGAAAAGGTTTGAGGGGTATCGAAAGGTACTGCAGTTATTTATTTTGCTTTTTTTTAAATAATAACTAAACATCAATTTAAAATAATACAACTTATGGATTCATTTTTAACAGAGATGAGGACTAACATGTTAGCAGCTGATCCAAGCTAAAATCACACATCAGGGGAACATCCAGTAAACAGGATTGCACATGCATGACTTCCCTCACTGGTATGGACCATAGCTCATCATGATAGCATTAATAATTGGTTAAACTGCGGGCAATAACTAATATTTCCCTCTCATGAAAATAGAGCTTTCTTCACTTAGCAACACACTAGACGTATTCTCTAAAATGAATGAATTTAATTGTTTCCATTTGTCTTGTTAAACATGCCATGAAAAATAGATAACTGCAAGTCATGTGTTCTGTGTACGACTGTCTGATTTTCAGCTAAAAATTTAATCTACATCCATCCACTATCTTCCACTTATCCAATATCTGGTTGCAGAGGAAGAGATAACAGGTCCAGGAGGGAACATCAGTCTCTTAAGCTCTTTCTGTGGTATCCCAAGGTATCACGTGCCAGGAAGGATAAATACAGTGCTGTGAAAATGTTATTGGCCCCTCACCAATTTCTTCTGTTTTTGCTATTTTGTCACACGTTGGTGTTTCAGATCACCAAGCAGCTTAATGGCAGCCCACTGCTCCCAAAGGGATGGGTTAAATGCAGAGGACAAATTTCGTTGTAATGTACATATGCAATGACCAATAAAGATGATTATTATTATTATTATTATTATTATTATTATATTATCAGACTAAGTTAAACTGAGTTAATACAAAGCAGCATTTGCTAACTCACTGATTAATTTATTTGGGGGACAGCAACCCAAACCTGCCCCTGTATGAAAAAGTATCCGGTATGGTTTGGCAATTATATAAACGTGTAAATCTATGGGCTTTTCATGTGTTCCGCACAAAAAATGGGAGATAAGACAGAGCTGCCTCAAATTTGTTATCTAACCTGTTTTTTCACCTTTAACCAGATAACTGGTTATTGTCCATCATAAACGTAAAATGTGCAATTATGGCTCATTGGAGACAGAATAAACACATTGATGTTTTTGTTGTTGTTGTTGTTGTTTTGTTTTTTCAGCGTTCTCACAGTTCGACTACTTCTGAAAATTTAGGGAGTTGGGATTTGTCAAAGAAATCCAACCTCTTGTGTCATCTTTGAATTCCAGGAGTGAGAAATTAAAAGGTTCTCAGCTCTCAATTAATGCATAGAGAAACCCAATCAATGCCCCTCCTTTATACATAAAAGAATGGAAGACTGGGTGTCCCTGTATTGTAAAGCGATAGTGCTGCCACATTGTGAGTGGCATTCCTGAGAAGACAAATGAAATAGCACCATATCTTTTCCAGTGGGTTTGGGTTAAGCAGTGTGTCGTAACATCATCAGGCATCAGTAAGTCTTCACATCCTTAGCCGTGTCATAAAGACTATTTGTGAAATTAACCCCTCAAAGCTATAATTGTTATATTTACAAAATCACATCGCCTACATCTCATACGTTTTGATTGGCAGAAATCTTTTGTGTTTGTTTGTCACAGTTTTTTTGTCTTAGCATAATAAGTACTTAAATAAACCTATAATAAAAGCAGCTGAACAGAAACTTTAGGGCTTTTTTATTGGCAAAACTCAGTTCTCCATTTTCCCTCTTCTCTCCACGAAGAGATGCCACTCACAATATGGCGGACACGCTGACGGTGCCTGCTCTTGTGGCCCCTCCCTGGTTCTATCCCGGACGTACAAGCGTATTCTCCCTAACGTGGTGACGTAATGGACGTAACAACGACTGTGACTTGCGAAATGGAGAAAGGAGCCGAGAACAAGGCTCAGCCCTCCGAGTGGAAGGTTTTGTTTTCTCCTCAAACCAAAATATCGATAAGCGGGGAAGCGTTGACAACAGCGGGCTGGATAGTAAACAAGAGGCCACGGGAGACTTTGTAAAAGTAAGTAGCTTTCGATTGGCTTAAATGTTAGCCATCTTGTTTACAGTATAACCAATCAATCAGGCCTGTAAACAGAAAAACAGAAATAGTTCATGAAGTTACATCTGCTTTGTGTTGATCACTGTTGCTGGCAGTTATTTTGTAAAACACCAACAGACTCCATAATTTTTTAGTTTCCTTTTAATTTAAACTGAGTTTCAAGACATTGTACTCGACTGAAGCAGCCGTCAGTAAATTGAGTTGTTTTGAACGATACCTTAGAGAAATTTATCAATTTTGTGGCCTTATTATGGAGGACCAATCCTGCCATAATTGAGACTACATACATACATACATACATACAGGTGTTGGACAATGAAACAGAAGCCTTTATACCTCTTGAATTTTTTATTTATCCTTTGTGAATCCAAAAAAGAAATTATGTAAGGTTATGTATACATTATATTTTATATATATATATATATATATATATATATACACAGGGGTTGGACAATGAAACTGAAACACCTGGTTTTAGACCACAATAATTTATTAGTATGGTGTAGGGCCTCCTTTTGCGGCCAATACAGCGTCAATTCGTCTTGGGAATGACATATACAAGTCCTGCACAGCGGTCAGAGGGATTTTAAGCCATTCTTCTTGCAGGATAGTGGCCAGGTCACTACGTGATACTGGTGGAGGAAAACGTTTCCTGACTCGCTCCTCCAAAACACCCCAAAGTGGCTCAATAATATTTAGATCTGGTGACTGTGCAGGTTATGGGAGATGTTCAACTTCACTTTCATGTTCATCAAACCAATCTTTCACCAGTCTTGCTGTGTGTATTGGTGCATTGTCATCCTGATACACGGCACCGCCTTCAGGATACCATGTTTGAACCATTGGATGCACATGGTCCTCAAGAATGGTTTGGTAGTCCTTGGCAGTGACGCACCCATCTAGCACAAGTATTGAGCCAAGGGAATGCCATGATATGGCAGCCCAAACCATCACTGACCCACCCCCATGCTTCACTCTGGGCATGCAACAGTCTGGGTGGTACGCTTCTTTGGGGCTTCTCCACACCGTAACTCTCCAGGATGTGGGGAAAACAGTAAAGGTGGACTCATCAGAGAACAATACATGTTTCACATTGTCCACAGCCCAAGATTTGCGCTCCTTGCACCATTGAAACCAACGTTTGGCATTGGCATGAGTGACCAAAGGTTTGGCTATAGCAGCCCGGCCGTGTATATTGACCCTGTGGAGCTCCCGACGGACAGTTCTGGTGGAAACAGGAGAGTTGAGGTGCACATTTAATTCTGCCGTGATTTGGGCAGCCGTGGTTTTATGTTTTTTGGATACAATCCGGGTTAGCACCCGAACATCCCTTTCAGACAGCTTCCTCTTGCGTCCACAGTTAATCCTGTTGGATGTGGTTCGTCCTTCTTGGTGGTATGCTGACATTACCCTGGATACCGTGGCTCTTGATACATCACAAAGACTTGCTGTCTTGGTCACAGATGCGCCAGCAAGACGGGCACCAACAATTTGTCCTCTTTTGAACTCTGGTATGTCACTCATAATGTTGTGTGCATTTCAATATTTTGAGCAAAACTGTGCTCTTACCCTGCTAATTGAACCTTCACACTCTGCTCCTACTGGTGCAATGTGTAATCAATGAAGACTGGCTACCAGCCTGATCCAATTTAGCCATGAAACCTCCCACACTACAATGACAGGTGTTTCAGTTTCATTGTCCATACATACATAGGATCCCTGTACATACATACATAGATAACTCAATAAAATAATTACTGAGTCTTTTTTTCCGTAACAGATTTCCCTGAGCCCATTTATTTCTATCATTCTTTTTTACATTCCTTGATCGCTGTATTGTCTTGTCTCAACATGCTTCTGATCTTGTTAAAAAAAGGAGGCAGGACAGAGGCGGTCTTTGGAACACCTTCACTATCTCAGCTTCTCTCCCATTGGCTGAGGACAAACCTCTAGGAAGTAGTGACTGAGCCTCGCCATAGTATGGAGGACCAGTCCTGCCATAATTAAGAATACATAGTAAAATAAAAGACTCAGTAAAATAATTACTGGGCTAGAAATATCAATTAGTGTGCCCTTAAATGCAACAACGACAGTGACGACCACCAAATCCACAACTCTGCCGGCTGACCAAGGAATGTAAAGACAAAACCTAATATTTAAATTGAAGGAAAGTTAAGTTGAGGAAATAACAAGATTATCACATCATTGTCATGCAGGAAAGCAAATGACTTGAACTAGTGTGAGTTCTAACTCAAAGTGGATGTTTGCAGATTACATGCTGCTAATTAAATCATTTATAGACTGAAAACGATGGGAGTCATTAGTTGGGATGCACGCAATAAACAGAAAAATATGGGATCTCGACATTTTTTTTAATAAACCGAACAAACCGCTGTGTGTCTTGAAAAATTCATTGGTTGTTCTTCTATAAAAAGAATTTTAATGAAGTACCCACACAAGTGACTCGGCTGATTTGAACTGACCAGCTTCTCCTTTTGAAGATGATTCACCCACTAATGACAGACACCAAGTATTGAAAACGCACAAATATGCAATCTCTCTAAACGTATTTTTTTTGTCTCTCATTCTCTTTGCAGTGCAGTCTTGGTAGGATGCTCACTAATCACGAAGACGATGTGAGTAACTTGCTACTCTCTCCTCCACAGAGGAAATATTTACTACTAGTTTTCTTTTTGGTAATTTATATGCTGGACAGCAGAAACTGTTCTTTAAACAAACATCCACTGCAGTGCCAGATAGAAATAATAATCTTTAGGGAACTTTTTTTACTTTTTGCAAACGAGGCACATGCTGTTCCTAGATCTTTATCTGTCACACAGATAAAAGTTTTACTGCAGTTTTTTTTGTTATAAAGGTTTTATCTTAATGTTTCTGTCTTAAAGGAGTTTGTTGCTGTGCGAGTCCAAGATCCCCGCATTCAGAACGAGGGTTCTTGGAATTCATACGTCGACTACAAAATATTCCTACATGTGAGTATTAATACTTATAATAATTAATAGTAACATCACATTGAACTGAGGAGCAGCTCAGAGAGTATTTTTAGGAATATTTTTATTGGTGGAATAGTTTGATGTGGTTTATTTCACACTTAATATTCTGAGGTTTTCAACATTTCTGATACCTCTTGCTGGGAAAGGGGTTTGCAGCGTTTAATGATTTTCATTGAAATGCTTTCAGAATGGTTTACACCGACTTCTGCGACGATTGTTTAAAAAACCTGTGAAAAATGTTAACATCTTAAAGATCACACAGAATAATACTTTGAAAGTGTTTTACAGCTCCCCTAAATTATGACATATTTTTGTTATTGTAGAAATCTACAAACCTGATGTCCTTTTAGGTTAAATTCTGCAGTCTATGATGTGATTTGACGGTCTAATCTCCGAGCAGATGGATTGCTAACATTTTATTTAGACGGATGTTGATGTTGTCAAGGCTGTAGCTGGGGTTGAAGAATGCTTTGTCAGCAGTAAAAGCCTTGGCACAGATGAATGTGTGGGGTTGACTCATGAAATTGACCAAGATCACAAGACCTCACATGTGCCAACATCAATTTGTTTGATTGAATGTTTTTGATCTGTTGTTTAGTGATTTAAAACGATCCACAGAATGTTATAGAAAATTCATTTGGATGAAAACTACTGTGTCAGAGGTTTAAATCTTGGCAGATCACGATACAGACATAAGAAAAATAAACTTCCCTTGACAGTACAGTCATGTTAAAAACTAAGTACACTCCATGATCCTGCTTGAAGAGCGATCGTTGCAACAGTCGCTCTTCAAGAAGTAGCACTATTGTTTTGCACTATTTTGGGTCCACTTTTCTCTCCAAAGTGGCTTCAGCTCATTGATGTTTACAAACATTAATTTCCACACAGCTCTCACGAGGTCCCACCGTATTTCTATCAGGATAAGAGCTGGACTTTGACTGGGCCATTGCAACAGCTTAATTCGTTTCTTTTCCAGCCATTCGGTTGCAGATTTGCTGCTCTGTTTGGGATCATTGTCCTGTTGGTGATCCAGTTTGGACCAAGCTTTAACTGTCGGACAGACGAACTCACATTTGACAGACGAACTCACATTTGACTCTAGAATACTGTGGTATACTGAGGAGATAATGGTGGACTCAGTGGCTGCAAAACAAACCCAGATCATCACACCTCCGCCACTGTACTTTACAGTTGGTATGAGGTGCCACTTTTTTATTTTCTCCTATAACTCTTCCAAGCAGTGTTTTCTGTTTGTCCTGTCATTAACTTTGACATTTAACATGCTAACTGTTGCCTGTAGAGTCTGAGATGGGTTGGCTTTTTTGCAGTTTTGCTGAGTATTGCGTAGTCTGGTCTTTAGGCGGACTTGTGCGGGACATCCATAATGAGATTAGTAACAGTTTTAAAAGTTTTCCGCTTGTGATTAACCTTTCTCACGGTAACATGATGAATTTCATATGGTTTACAAAACTTCCCAGATTGAAATTTAGCAACAGTTGCTTCTTCCTGCTTCAGGATACAGCTGTGTGCTCCAGAGCAACAATCTGCCAAAACCCCTGCTTTTATATAGGTGGTCACACCTGGCTGCTTCAATTAAAGCAGCAGAGGTGGACTTAGGTATTCCTATGACAGAATGTCTGTCATAATTACTCATGGGTGAAGCTCTTTTAAAGTGTACAAATAAAGTTAAGCAAGAGGAGGGGCAGTGAAAATATGTCCCTTAGGACATTCATGCTTGCTCTGATGGCATGACTCTAACCATCACGGGTTAAAGTTGAATCTGTTACAGTGCGTCAGGGTGTAGCAGCTTGTGATGCAAATATCACACTGGAGAGCGTCACATGTTACTTGAACAAATCTGACGTGAGGAAGATTTCCACTGGCTATAACCTCGGTGATTTATACAGGTTTATGCAGCTCGTATTCGAAGTCATTTCCACGGCGCAGAATAACTGAACTAATGTACTTTTAAATATCTTTGGCAGAGCGCTTGGACAGAAAAGATTATTTGTTTGGTTTATTAGCAGAGAAGCACCAATCAGTCAGCCAGTTTCCCTTTGATCAGTATGTAAAATACTCAAAAAAAATCTGCTTTTATTTTATCCATATTTGTTAATTGCTTAAAATCTAAAATCTCCCACAATTTGAGGTCTTTAAATGCATTAACCAATGGTATGTACCTTTTAAGTTGATAAAATATAAGATAAGCATAAGAGGCCAATGCTCATAAAAGGGTCTAATCATGTAAATCTCTTAATTTTGTTTTCGATTCTAAACTATTAACTCTATTAAACAAGCCGCATCACATTTTTTCTGTTTTATCTCTTTTACGTTAGAAAAAAAATCAGAATGAATCAAAATGGGCAGGTCAGATCTGAAAGAAAGCAGATAAAAGTCTGATCATTGTATTTCAGTACAACAAATATAAAATATTCAGGGCTCTGATGTGATTTCACAGACTATTTATTGGCTAGTTCTGCGTGATTCACGATTTCAGACTCCTTTGTTTTTGTTTCGCTCTCAGACTAACAGCAAAGCCTTCACGGCCAAGACGTCCTGTGTTCGCCGGCGCTACAGTGAGTTTGAGTGGCTCAAGAAAAAGCTGCAGAAAAATGCAGGCCTGGTGTAAGTCAGATGCTCCTCTTCTTATGTTTGTTGTTTAAAAAGAATACCAGAATATTGTATTGAAAGAACTCAGTTTATTTCCTGCAAACACTTTGACCGTTTATCATCGCACCAGTTTCTGATTAATGTGAATTTGTTAAAAACCTGTGAAAGGATCAACATATGCTTTTGTCAGTTAGGTCAGTCCATGAGTTGTTAATACAATGAAATGAATGAATCGAAGTTAAAACACAGGAGTGATGCTTAAACTGGGGCTAAACGATTCCCACTTAAGTGTAATATTACTTACTCTGCATTTTAATTTGTGTTGTACCTTCCTATTGTTGATGGTTTGTCTGAATTATTCCCATTAAAAGACAGAAACTAATTAGCCTGGCACACATTATTTATGCTTTTATCACATTACAAGCTCGCCCCACAAGCTTTCTATAGAATTCAGCTCTATGGACTGAGATTACCTTTAGTTTGTTGTTTTTAGTTGGTGAACACTTACTGTGTGATTCGACCATATGTTTTGGATCATCGTCCTACTGGAAAGACCCAGTGATGACCAATTTCCTGTTATTCTAAAAAGCTCATAATGTGAAGCAGGGCCTTTGGAAGAGAAATAGTCCCACAGCATCACAGATCCTCCACTGTACATAACAATGGGCATAAGGTGCTTTCCCACATATCCATATTTTGTTTCAGGCCAATCTCACCTGAAGTGTTTGCTGCCAGAAAGCTCAATCTTTCTGGTTTGAATAAAGCACAGTTCCAGTGAAAGACCTGGTCACCCAAAGATCAATAAAAATGATTGAATTTGTATTGAATTGTTTTAAAATAATATGGGCTCAACTGGATCTTATACATTTGGACATGAAGTTGTTTGTCTTGTAAAGGGCTTTGAGATGAACAAGCAATTAATAAAGAAACTGCATTGAAGCAATTTTTTTAAGTACACTGCAGGGAGTTTTTTTAAAATAAATGTAACGGCATATTTAAATTTTAAATTGCTATTTTCTTTCTAAAACAAAGACACGATGAGACCGAGCGCTTGACCCAACAGTGAATCAGACATGATCCTGAATGCGGGTTTCATTATTAACAAGTTCAAAAACAACTTACTATTTCATTATCAGTATGTGTCACTATATCAGAGATTTGTAACGAAGCAGAAAAAATAAGGCTTTTTTTGTTATCCTTTAGTCCAGTCCCAGACCTTCCCGGAAAATCCTTCTTCTCCTTCAACAATGAGGACTTTCTGGAGAAAAGACGGAGAGGACTTCAAGCCTTCTTAGACAAGTCAGTTTTTGTCTTCCTGAATTAAATTTATTCTGTGCTGAAAGGTTTTATGGACAGTCTGCTTTGATTTTGGTTCCAGAGTGCTGCACACCACAGTCTGTCTGTCAGACAGCCAGCTCCACCTCTTCCTGCAGACCCAGCTGCCGGTTGGTCACATCCAGGACTGTGTCCAGGGCCTCACACCGTACTCTGTAACGGACGCCATCCTCACCTACGCCTCCTCCAATCGAGGGCTGGCTCAGGCTCAGCAGGAGGACTCCATCAGGGAGCCCAGTCTGACTGTTTCTTATGAGTCAATGGAAAGGTATGACCAGGGAATAATTATACAGATGTGAGCAGAGCCAGGTATATTCTGAAATATTTTTAATGACTTCTGCATGCATACACAAATGCTTTAGCACAAAACATTTAAACTATAAAGAAAAATACTGTAAAATTCAAGTTCTAGGTATCAAAAACTGATGCTTTTTAAGATATTTTCTGAGGAAGATCTGGTTGAAATCCAGTATGAATTTTATCCATCCGTCATTTTATTCACCCATCCTTCCATCCATCCATCATCTGTGTCTTCTTGCTTCATATTGAACTTGCTTCACATCCTGAACCCTGTAGAAATATCGTCCATCATTTATAGTGAACTTTTGCATTTACACTTTAAGATGGACTAACATGGAGTGAGAATGCCAAAAGTTGGAGTCTGGAAAAGTCTGGAAT
Source organism: Crenichthys baileyi (assembly GCA_036173005.1). Lineage (NCBI taxonomy): Eukaryota > Metazoa > Chordata > Actinopteri > Cyprinodontiformes > Goodeidae > Crenichthys > Crenichthys baileyi. The sequence continues at coordinate 4,109 of JAHHUM010002960.1, read as the reverse complement.
TATGCAATGAAAAATGAGTAGGAACCCTGAAGTAAGAAGCTGGTTAGGTTAAACTGGATTTAACGAAATGAGAAACAGGAAGTCTGGCTCAGCACAAATTGATCAGTTTACTACAACTTTTGTTAATTATACCTTCACTTGTATAGATCAGATATAAACGTTGTATCTGGTAAACAATGTACAATCTTTATATTACTGATGGGGGATTTATGTCATCAGATATAAAGTGAGTGTTTTCTTGTTACCTCTCCACAGTCCGGCACCTCACCAGCCTTCCCTACAACCGAACACAACAATTAACTCTAAACCAGTCCCAGGTGGAGATTCAGACCCTCTGGAAGATATATTGGAGCTCTGTGAGCAGAAACCAGATGAAACGCTGCACAGCGGACACACCTCGATAAGGATCTCCCATAAGAGCAACCAGCTGGAGGCCATTGTTGAGGAGTTTGGCTCCACACAGGCCTCATTCTATCTGGGTGAGATCCAGGATGATTCAGAGAGCCTCAGCCCTGCAGAGCAAAGCTGTGTGATTCAGACTCCTGTGGAGGTGCACTCACCCATGGGGACAGGCTATGAAGACAGCTATGAAGGGGACAGTGTCTTTGAAGACAATACTGATACTCCAGACTCTGAAGAAAGGAAAAAATCAGAGTCTGAAATTTGTGTGGATTTTGACGATGTTTTGGCTGTGAAAGATAATAATGAGGAAGTTGCAAAAAGCCATGTTGCATCAGAAGACCTCTCTGAGGCTTGTAAAGGTCACCTTGCAGATGTCAAACCGGATAACGAAACGGAGCCAGACAACAAAGAAAGTGACGAATCAGGAGACAAAGAGGAGACGCCCCTTCAGTCATTAATTCATGAGGAGAGTCGGAATGTGATTAGTGAAGCAGAGGTGGATCTTAGTGACTCAAGACATCAAATGAACCAAGAAGAAACTGAAAACGAGGACAGCCACTCGCTGCCGTCTTCCAATGAGAGCATCATCAGGTGCAGTGAGGAAGAAAGTTTAGGCGAGGAAACAGAGGACTCGATGCAGGTGAAGTCGTCTCCTGATGTCAGTAACTGGTCAGAAGTGGAGGGCTCTAGTAGTAACATATTTTACATCAATGGAGGTAATGAGGACAAAGAGGATGCTCAGGACTGGGAGGTTGAAGACCAGCAGTACACCACCAAGAGTAAATCTCCTGAGCCTAAATCCGCTGCAGCTGATGTAGATCTGACTGAAAACGGTGACTTTAGCATCTTGGAGACCATTCGTCAGTCTGGAGTAGATGATCGTAAATTTACAAAACAGGAAGCACCAGCATTGATACCGTTGGAGGGTTCAGAGCAGGCTTAGGAGGTGCCGGTACATCAGTGAAACCAAACTTACACTGGCTGCATAAAAGCTGCTCCATCGTACTGAGCCAGAACGATGAATCTTTAGTTTCTTCCAAAGGTACATAAACAAGGCACACACAATTAGTGCTGTTACATATACAGTGCCTTGCAATTGTATTTATACTCTTACATTTCTTCACATTTTGTCATGCTCCAAACACCAACTTCTGTGTATTCTATTGGAATTTCATGTTATAGACCAACACAAAGTAGCACATCATTGTGAAATGGAAGGAAAAGGAAACGAGGCATTCAACAGGTTTCACAAATAAACATCTGAGAAATTGTTTGCGTTTGTATTCAGAACTACCTTTTACTGCAGTTACAGCTGCAAGTCCTTTTGAGTATGTCTTATACCAGCTTTGCACATATAGAAACTGTAGTTCGATTTAGGTCTGGACTTTGACTAGGCCATTCTAGCACATGATTATGCTTTGATTTAAACGTTTCCATTGTAGCTTTTGGCTGTATGTTTAGTGTTGTGCTGCTGGAAGGTAACCCTCACTCCTAGCCGAAAATCTTTTTCAGCCTTTAGCAAGTTTTCTGGGATTGTCCCATATTTCGCTCCATGTTCCAATCAACTCTGAGTTGCTACCCTCTTCCTTCTGAAGGAAATTATCCTAACTGCATAATGCAGCTACTCCATGATGTGTTTAATGCTCTCCTTGCTCAGTCTGCCAGGTTGACATCTGTGCCATACACCTCAATTTTCAGGATTTGCTGTGTCTGTTTCACTTTTCTGTTTTATAACCTAATTCTGCTTTAAACTTCTCCAACTTTGTCCCTGAACTGTCTGCTTTGTTTCTTGGTCTTCGTCATGCTGTTTTTTGGCAACCCTTTACATTTTAATAAACATTAGGTAGGTATAAATGAGCTGTGACTTTGGAATGCAGTTGTTTCACTGGATTTTATTTAGGGGCATCAGAGTAAATGGGATGAGTACACTTCAGATTGTTATGTCTAGAGTTTTGTTTTAGGACTATATATTATACAATTTTTTTTTCTTTCAGTTTACAACTATGCAAAACTGTTTGTTGGTTTGTCACATAAAATCCCAATAAAATACACTGAAGTTTGTAGTTGTAAGAAAAGTACAAGAGGTATGAATACTTCTGTAAGACATATATCCTCACAATGTTTTATTACAGTTAAGCAAGGGAATATGAATCCAAGAGTATCAGATTTAGATTCAAGTTTTCCTCTCATGTTGTTGCTGTAGCATTTAAAATAAGCTAATCAGATAAAAAAAAGTTTCTCAGTTTAAATTAAATATTTCTCATCAGTTTGATCTGATTTAATTATTTTGACCACCAGATGGCGTTAGAGGTACAGAGTTCACAGAAAGATGCTTGACTATTATTTGCCATCAGCGTCAAAAAGAGAATTTGTAAAATGGAAAATACACTGGAATAGTGAAATAAAGTCTTACTTAAAAAAGCAATATTTTGCTGTGAGTGAAAACATTTTTGAAGTTCCAGCTTTACTGGACAGGGCATCTTTTTAAGCGGGTTTTCTGCAGAGTATTTTTCAGAATAACAAAGAGGTCTCTTATTCCCGGCCTCATGTTTGGCCTGTTTTCCTATTGCTTGCCAGTGTATTATTGATAGGAGTCACAAACACAGATAAGCTTCAGCTAAACATTCATTGACTAAATACATACATTTATTGGCAGAGGTGTAGATGGATGAATCTTACTACAGCATACTCACTACAGCATAATCCAACCTTTAATTTCAATAGTTTTTGGGCCAGGAAGAATATCCCACATTAAAATAAAATTAACAAAATGACCTGTGGCTCTATAATTGGTACCTCTAATAATCCCTTTCAAATAAGTGTAACTAGAATTTGTTAATTCATGCTTTACCTTTTTGTTTTACTTGATCATCACAGTTCCTGGGAACTTCTAATTAGTAATTCACGACTTTCTGTTTTTCTGACACAGGGGCCCACTTCTCTTAACCATTGGTGAGCGAGTAAATTTGTCCATGTCTGCAGTTTACTTCTCTGTTAGCCTGGATAGCCATGTGAAACAGATATATATATATTTCATACAGTTCCCATTCAGATTCCTCCAATAACACTTAGAGGGACCTCACATTTAGAGCACTTAACTGGGGGTACTTGCAGTTTGCTTGGATGGGTTGCTGTAATTTCCTACACAGTTTATTTCAAAATATTCTTAAGCATGGGTTTTTTCTTTCAGTACATGAGCCTTGAGTACAATTGGTCAAAAAACTGTCGATTGTTTCAGTTTGACTAATCTATTTTCACACTACTGCTTTTCATACTTGTGATTTTTGCTGCATTTTAAAGGGAGCCTGCATTGTCTACTGGACAGGTGTTTTTGTTTCTTTTCCTTTGCAGTAAAAGAGAATGTGAACTGTGACTGTTTCCGAAGTTTATTTAAATGAATAAAAATTTTCTTCCACATCTTTTCCATTTTTTTCATCCTCACTGCTTTGTCAAAATTGACGTTATTGGAACAATGCTGCCAACTATTGCCCAAAAGGAAAATAAATCTAAAAGTAGAATATTTTTAGGAAATTCCTGCTGAAGATCTTGGCACTGGTTTCATGACATTTTATCCTTCTCAGCAGATCACCTCAAGCCCAGTCAGGTTCGATGGACAAACTGATTAGACGTCCATTTCTAGGTTTTTCCAGAGAGTTTGATGTGTCCAAGTTCTAACTGAGCCAGTCAAAGGAAGTCACAGGCTGCTC